>JARHVA010001644.1:822500-1060000 GCA_037957365.1 Torreya grandis
GCTCTTGCTTATTTCGTTATATGCTCCCCCTAGTTCTTAGGAAAGAGGGTTTAGTCTTTTGCATTTTTGTTCTTGATGTTTTCTCATTTTGACTAACAAGAGGCTAATCTACGCTTTTTTTCTTCTTCCCACCAGGGGTGTCATTATGTATTTTATGAGTGTGAAGAGGAAACAAAATGTAGACTAGTCTATTGTTACTCAAAATGAGAAAACATCAAGAACAACAATAAACTAAGACTAAACTCTCTTGCCTAAGAACTAGGGGTAACATAACACAATAAGGAAGATAATACAAATTTATTATATCCTTTGTCACATACGATTCTTACTTGTTGGGATAATAATGTTTTTATTTGACCTATGGTGATTGTAGTCTCTTAGCAATGCTCTTCCAAAGTGGTATAATCTCTCCAATAGTCACTTATGTCTTTGAAGCTTGGCATAATAACACTACTCTTCAAGGGATTCAAGAGGGTATTCCATTAGAATAACCTTACACAAAAAATCTTGTTTATCAATGGTGTGGGCACTTGTATTTATAACTCTAAGAACCAACTCTAACTATGGGTAGGTTAGGTTAAGTACTAACTTGAGTTGAGTCTAAATTAACCATGGTTAAGTCATTCTAACTCTAAGATATTTTAAGGCGCTCATTAAATCTTGACACCTCAATTTATAATATTTGTGAAGCATGTCAACTCACTTTAGATATTTGTGAGGTGTGAGCCTTTTTTTTAAATATTTATGAGATAATAAATCACTTTATTAGCTCATTTGACTCTTTGACTTCATTTTTATTAATAAATCCTTTTAAGTAAATGAAGCTCACTAATTTTATTTAGAATTTTTACTTAGGCAAGTTAATTTGGATTTTCAATATAATTAGTCTTGCTTAGTGCTTTTTAGCTTTTGGAAATTGATTTAAACATCATAATTTAATAGATTAACATGTCAAAAGCATCAAATTACTTGGTCATAATTTGACTAAGATTATAACTAAACTAGGTTAGTGATTCATATACCAAATAAGCTAGCCTCATCATGTTTTTGGATAATTAAATCCCTTACACAAATGAAATTGGCAATTTAGGTTATTTCTAGGCTTAAAATGTGTCATTTTCTAGAAATTGTATTGAATGCTAGTTTAGGCACAAAAGTGGGAAAAATTAGGTATCTACAAGCCCTATTATGATGTGTATAATCCCCATTGATAGTATATAATGTAAATTTAGGCACTTGAAATAAAGGAAGAAAGTGGCAAGTTCAAGAAATTTTGTAGCTAAAGGTTTGTTTAAGATATCATATTATGAAACCAAATGGTTGTGTTTGTTTTATGCTTTAGACAATTTCACACATTTTAATTACATTTCATCAAGTTATTATTATACTCCATAATTAATAGATGTACCACTAGGTGCAAGATAAGCATAAGGACGTATATATGTAAAAATTGATGCCTTGGTATGAATAACATTAGTTGCAATGGAACCATTATTGGTGTTACAACTATGTCCAAAACTAAGGGATGAAATATAATAATGTCATAGTGGAGGCACATTCTTAAATATAGTGGTAGTAAGAAGAATGGTATAAGCCTTTGGTAGTATAGGAATAGAAGGATTCACTTGAGGATTGGTTGTAGCACTACATCGAGGCATAGAATAATTAATACTAATATAAGGGGCACTATTATCATCACCTAATGTGTATGTAAAGCCTCCCAAAGGTGTCTTGGTATCATACAATGTAACTATAGGGTTACACTCAATAAAATATTCCTTATTCATAATTATTTCGTTTCATACTTAAATAACTATATAATTCATAGCATTCAGTTATTTAGGGAAAGTTTCAATATGGACCTTAAAATTAGATTTCTCCATGCCATAAAATTTGTAATATTAGTAAAACTAGGAGGTGTATTAGCACAAACATTTTCTCTTTCCTAATTAGAATGTTCATTATCATAATATCATCATATATGATAATTTCCTCACCAAGACATTTGTATCAATGGTAGGATGAATATTAATAGAATGCATATTAAAAATAGTTAGAATTTTAGAAATATGAGTGGTATACAAATTTATCTATGTCAAATATGAAGTAGCATCAATTAATCTAGAAGTATGTTTAGTAGGATATAGGTCTATGCTCTATAGGCATAATATATAAACATGAATATTATGAATAAACTAAAGTCAATGTAGTAAGCACAAATAAAATGAAAACATGAAAAGTTTAATTGAAAATAGATAAGATCATACCCTATAAAAACCTTGCAATATATATGTAGTCGAGGAAAAAAGGTACCTACATAAAATCATGAAATATGTATACAATCTAAAAGTATAAATAGATAAGTTGCAACCTAAGGCTTGATTAAAATATCTAAAATTAAAATACAGTTCTAAAATTAGATCTAAAAAATTAGAAATTATTCATGAGCCCCTAATTGGAATCTTCCAAAGATATAGGCATTCGAAGAATAATGGGGTTAACTAATAATGTTTAACTAAAATACACAAAATGGGAAATGTAATATGCAAAACAATCTCAAAAACTGCACAAGGTAAAAGGAAAAGGAAAAATATTATTGAAGAGGAAGGACCAAGCAAAAGAACTAGGAGCTAAAAGAAAGGTAAAGAGGTTGAAGATAAGGGCAGCAATCTGGTCATAGTATAAGATTCACTAAAGTGTTTGAGACAAGAATTGGAAGCATATCTAACCTTGAATGAACTCTATTCTTCTCAATCTTAAATTTTCATGTAACTCAATTGTTTGTTAGTTGTTACTTTATTGTTATTTTTATTTGCTTGTAGTTTTTTATCAGTTCAAGCTTTATTTTTTCTATGGCATATTTATTAACCCAAGATTTTATCCTGTTTTTTGTTATTCTTTTTTATTGTCTAGTAAAAGCGTTTGGTACCTTTTAAAAATCTAATTTTTCCTTATAATTAAAAAATTATCACAAGGTAAATTTAAAATGTAAAAATCTAAAATAGTAAATAAGATCTAATCTAGTGGTTAATAACATTAAATAAACATAATTAATATTTATTTGATAATAAATGTAAAATATTAAAATAAAAAAAGATAGAATATTCACACCTTAATTTTTTTTTTTTTTTGGAATTTTGGAAGTTCAATAGTGGTTTATAAGGGATGAATTTGCTCTATGTGGAATCTATACTACTCACTATCAAAAGATAAATTCAATGCCTACTCAATTCTAACAAAACTATACAAGGCACATTTGACATACCAAATAGGACCTACGTTATGACTGATTATTTTACTACAAAGTGTTGAATCCAAGCTACATACCTTTACATGGTATGATTTTTTTTTTAAGTTTCCTCTTGATGCCATACATTTTAATATTTCCACTTCATTGAATGTATATGAAACATGTCCTCTTATCTTGATTTAGTTCACCACATGACACATACAAGGGATAAGGGGTAGAATTAGTTGGTTTGGAGGCTCCTTCACAAATGTAACATAGGATTTTTTATTTTGATCAGTAGAGGACTCTAATTTTTTGGAAGCCCTCCATATGCTTCTTAATTTATAAATGAATATGATTGATTTGTATATATATGAATATTTATGACATTAAAAATCTAATAGAAAACTATATAAAGTAATAAAATGTGAAATAAATGAATGTGAAAGTAAGCCAATCTAAAGTTAACCAAAAAAATAAATGCAAACAGATGTTGAATCTCCATAGGAAAGATCTAGTGGTAGACCTATATAGCTCCTAAATCTATCCCAAGAGAGACAAACGTATATATGGGATGCAAGTAGCTTAGAAGATATGTAGATATGGCTCAAAATCTGAAGTGGGTGAGTATTGAAGGCATTTAGAATGCTAGGCACCAAAGAAAGAATTGTGGGGTAGGAAGTGTCATAAAAATAATCAAATATAGAAAAGTGAATTAAATGTGCAAAAAGAAATAAAAATGTAATGAAAAAAAAGAATTATACAAAATTTGGGTGTCTACATGAAATTATTTGGATTTAATTTAAATGTTCAATATTACATATGTTTGATAAAATTTTATATTTATCTTAAAAGCTTAAAATTTTCAATATCAGTTATTCTAATACTTAACTAAAATTAGTTATCTCTTTTTTATTTTATTATTGTGATATGTTTTGATATGAATTGCTCATTTTTTATATATTTCAATGTAGTGTATTATACATATAAACCACTCTACTGTTTTTTTTTCTATTCTAAATTAGGTATTGTTGGCGCATTTTTTATAAAAAAAATTAATAGTGCCCATAATTCTTCTCAAGCTTCTATACTTTTCATCTCTCGTTCTCTATCTTATTTTATGATATGTGCAAAAACTGTCATCAATGCTTCCAACACCTACAAAAATATCCCCCAAAACATTTGTCAACTATGGAGGAGCGATCAGCGAGTATTAAGCCAGCTGATAGAAAAGTTATGGTCAATCGCAGGTGTTTTTACAGTAATTCAATTTTTTCTTCCGCCGATGGTGCCTTGATTATTAAGAAAATTGATCTTTTACAGAGTTGGGACATTTTTGAATATCTATAGTGAGATGACGATTCAAGACACCCAAATTCATTGTCACAATATGCGAAGAATACTTTGGAAAACTAAACATCTTCGCTCAGTAACCGTGACTGATATTCAAATTGACCTCTCTTATGTTTACATTATAATTCCAGATTATGGTCAAGTAATATGGGAGTCCTTCCAGGGAGCCACTGTATGGTGGACCATCTCAAAGGCCACCAGTCGTGTTGGTACAACACTGATCAAGAACAATGTGATGACACTCAAAGTCAACAGGGCAAATAGAAATATTTTTGAGTCCTATGTTGTGCACATTGAAAGAAATACAACCGATTATCTCACGTCACTGAAAGGAAGAACGTAATGATCTGAAATATCGATGGGCACACACTCGCTATAGATTGCCTCTATGATTCGAGGGCTGGCTACCTCGTATCCGCTGGGGCACAAACGATATTTTCTCTTCTTCTTTATCTCATAATAAGAGAGAAATTTCCTTTGGAAGGTATTTGTACACATGTATATCTGAATCATGGTCTTCTCCTCTGCGCAATGCTGAAACAACAAAGATCTCACTGATCCATGATTTCTGCCTGTAAAGAGGCAAGAATAGGCCGCCTTACAGCAAACTTATTGCCAATCATACCAATCGCTTACCCCATTTTAAAATTCACCTTGGGAAGGGTTGCATGTTTTGCAGGATTGAATCCTTCTGAGGGGTCTACATTGCACATTACACGAATTTCCTTCTTGTACAGATTTGAATTTGCCTTGGATGTTTCTGGCGCCTGTAAATGTAAACAAATTTTATCTTGAATCGTAAAGCAAATCCAGAAGATCACTCTGCGATGTAAATGTAAATAGAAAAGAATGAATAAAAAGAAACTTACCCAGTCACGGCAGGACAACATGAATTGATCGGATCCCAGGCTGCGGTTCCAGAAGGAATACTTTTGGCGATCACATGAATGTAATCACTGACAAAGCATTTGACGGGCTTCAAATCATAGTTTTATGGATTGTAAATGCAACTGACCGTCATGAGAATCATGTAGAAAACAATTAAAAATGGTGGCTCGGACGTTTCAAAATATTTTGATCCTCTCTGCAACGCTTACGCAAAAGATGGTAGGCTGTTTAGGCGGGATGGGTTTGAGCGGGTTTTTTAAAATTTAAATTGGTTCGAACAGTCAACGCTCTTCCAAACTGCCACTATAACGGTGTCGGTAAAGGTTATGCCACATCAGAAACCATGCCACGTTGTCAGAGGTTAATAGAGAAGGGAGAAGGCTGAACTTAACGGTGACTTGACTTTTCAACTCCGTTCAAGGATGGTGGGGGCCGGAGCCATGCCAACAAGCAGCGAGAGTTGGTGCGTGCCGGTTAAGCTCGGACAGGCACGTGAAGCAGTCCACTTGGTTGTTGGCAAGATCATGGAGATTTGATGATACACCTACCATTTCAGCAGCCCAGCACAACCATTTGACAAAATGCTTCAATGAAATTAGAATTATTTGACTGATTTGACCATCGACCTATCGACTAAAACATCATCATGGATTGAACTCTTGTCCATCTTGGCATAACTGGTTTTATGCATTTCTTGAAGAGATCCGTGCTCAACTCTTCAAATCCGGCTCAAGTAACGGTGGAGTCAAAATCAATATCTCCATACAAGGAATCAATCTCAATGGTGGTTTCAACAGTGGATGAGAGTGTCCTTTGTAGCTGCTCAATCTCAATGGCAATGTTGTGATGAAAACGAGCATTCCCAGATTTATTTGTCATCGATTCTAGCTGCATACAGATGCTGTGTATTTTGATGAACGTGCATATTGACGTTTGTACATTCTATTTCATTGGATTGACCATTTCATTTGGGGAATGTTCTTTGATAAAACGGAATTTTTCTTTTGATTCTTATTCATAGATTCCTATATCTGCCCAATTCTATCAATAGGTGGCCATGGAAATGACTTGATGCTAAAGGTACTCCGCCAAGTGGGGTTTTATGTAGAAGTCCGAGGGCCTTCTCAATACTCTCATAGAGCGGATGCCCATTCAAAATAACCCTTTTTTTTTTTTATGAAATGTATTTATATAGTAACTTAATAGAAATATACAAATAATTCACAAAAAAATATAGGCGGTATGAGAGTACGCCATGCAATCACACTAGCTAGGGCTTAGGAGTCATAAACAAAAGTATCACAAACAACTAGGCAAAGCTTAGGAACAAGTCATATATAAAAGAACTTTAAGCAGCAAGCGCAAGGCTAGGCTACGGTGAATCCATATCGTCTAAACCCCAGCCCGAGCTAGGCAAGTCATTGCCATCTAGAATGGGCTCCTAGCCAGTAGCTTGAACAGTGTCCCTGTCATCTTCTTCCTGTGTCTGAGTGGGTGAAATGGCTGGAAAGACCCTAGGGAACTTATCCATCATGTTCGATCGGACTCCAGGTGGTGCCCACTAAGCATTTGAGTGTAGATGAGGAAGAGGAGCATCCCAACCATCCTGCCCAATAGGCGAAGGAGGCAATGACTACCACCCTTGTTGCTGCCCAAAAGGGATCATGCACTGATACAAAGTAATGTTGTGAGAGTGACATTAGGAATGGCTATGATGATGCCCACCACGAGGTGGTAGAGCCACTCTATCCTCCAGTCTGGGATCCCTGAGCGGAGATGGCAGAACCCAAGCCATTGCACAAGGAGTATCTCCCTAGTGGGAGAGGAGTGTTGAAGGTGCCCAAGATCCATAGCTACTTTATTGGCTTGAACTTGAATTTGCAAAAGAACATTGGAGATGATAGAGGACTTGTTTAAAGTAGAAACATTACAATCAACAATAGTATGATTAAACACAAAATTATTTCTTTCTTTCCAAAGCCATAAAAAAATCTTCACAATGAAAGTATGCTAGAATTGTGTGTATTTGAAGGGCATCATTGTTTTATCTCCAAGGAAGATGTGCTGCCAAAGGAACAATTCGGGTTGAAAAAGACTAAAGAGATCACAGATCCAAGTCTAGACCCTTTAAGCTTTGGGGCAGTACCAAAATAGATGAGGGAGCATCTCAAGGTGGACACAAAAAGGGCAAGCAGACAGGTGGACTCCTAGATGGACAAGTCTTCAGCCAATGGGTAAGCCTTGGTGCAGAATGCACCAAGAAAAATGAGTGAGTTTGGGCTCCACACAAGCCCCCAAATAGTGTTGAAGCAAAATCTACAGGCCAAAACAGACGAGTGCAGCCCCCAATGGGCATTGAGCTTGTCTACCATGGGAAAATGGGGAGTGAGCCATCATAGCCAAGCCGAGGAGTGTATTTGTGAAAGGGGGTCTCCAAATACCACTTCCAGTCCTTCCACCATGGATGAGTGGAGAGGACCAAGATTTTGTGGAGCATGAAAGGCAACACGACATTGAGAATCTCTTAGTAGGATTCTTGGTCTGCATTGGCTAACTAAAATTTTGCTTTCACGTCCTCCTAGGGTAGTCAAGAGCAAGTTTGATTGCAAAAGATATCATGGACAATATGAATTCCCCTTTGAAAAAGTGTGAGAGCATTGATCCACGGGACTTCTGGTAGGGGCATTTCATTGAGATTAAAAATGAGAGACCACCAAAGAGAGTGGGTGTTAGTGGATAGCCCATTGCGAAACCCAAAACCATTCCAGAAAAGCCATGGCTTAATATTTTCCCATGCTTTCCAGATGCTTTTAGCCACAAAGGATCATGTGATTTGGATGGGAGATTGAATGAAAAGCAAATTGGGGAAGTCGAGTCCTTTCCAAGCTTCATTTCCCTTGGGCAAGCCTAAGGTGATACATTATCTGAACAACACCTTCCAAGGTTCTTGGCCCTCAATGGCCCACACAATCCATTTGGAACATAAGGCAATTCCTTTCCAGGATATGTTAATGAGCCCCATCCCTCCGCCATCATGCGTGAGGCAACAATATTCTCAGACCACCCTATGAAATCATTTACCTTGGGGGGAAGTGGTCCAAAATAAATCTCTGAGCAATTTCTCCAAATTCTAGTAAGATTTATTAGAAGGTACCCAATATGCCGAGTAATACACATGGGTGGTCATAAGAATCTTTGAGCAAATTTGAAATTTTCCTGCTAACGAAAGAGACTCAATCACCTAGTAATCTAGCTTCTTAGCAACTTTGTCAACAACATATTGCCACAAAAAAGGTGGCGAAGCATCAAAAGCAAAGGGGATGCCAAGAAATTTGAAAACTTCATCATGTTGGATCCACTTCCAACCAAATTTAGTAGCCCACACTAGCGAAGGGAGGTAAGATTGCCTATAACAACGAGTTTTTTGCCATTGGATACTAGAGTGAGATGATAGATAGAAGGTGTCGAGACACTACAAGGTGTTATCCACATTGGATTCATCCTCAATGAGGGTTAGGAAGGAGTCATCCTCAAAGTGGCCATTAAGTAATTGCATATCTTCATGGGGGTTCATGGCATTTGGAGGGAGATAAATTCCATTAACAAGGCCCCTAGCTTGGGCATTGCTAAGAAGGTATCCAAAATCCTCAGCTATAATCACATACAAGGCAAGAGCTAGCGAGCAACCCTATTAAATGGAGCAAAATAGGCCAAACTACTTAGAAGTGACTCCATTAATAGAGAGGGCAGTCAAGGCATCTGCTAAAAGCATCTAGACAGTTTGGATGAAGATGGGACCGAAGCCTAGTGCTTGAAGCATGGCTAAAATGAATGGTCATTCGATGCGGTCATAAAAATTTTCAAAGTCAATTTTAATGAATATAGCTTGCTACTTAGACCATCTGACCTAGTCCATCCCTTCCTGGACTGCAATGATGTTATCTAATATATAACAGCTTTGGATGAAACCCATTTGTTCTGGGTACACAATGAGATGCAACATATTACATATCTAGATCACCAGAGTCTTAGCAATGATCTTATAAGAGACATTAAGGAGGGTAATGGGCCACCAGTTGTAGATCGATTTAGGATCTCCTTGCTTAAGTATGAATTTAATATTCCTTTTATTTATATTTTTACTCGATGAATGCAAGCGAAATGCTTCTTGATAAACCTTATGTAAATCACTACCCACAAGGTCCCAAAGGGTTTTATAGAATTCACAAGAAAAACTATCAATGCTAAGGGATTTGTCATTAGCCATGTGAGACACTACCTCATAAAAGTCATCAATTATGAGAGGCCTATCACAAGCCACCCATTGGGTGGGAGTGAGTTTACATGGCACCACTGTGAGGCATTGTTGGAGGGCAATTCCACACTCAATCAAGGGGGTTTGAGCTTTAAACACTTACTAATAATGGTAGACAAAGGCTTGAACAATAGGTAGAGTCTTTGTGAGTATGTTTCCAGCCTCAAAGATGACTTGAATTTGTTGTTTTGAGTTCTTGGATCACAACATTTGAAATAAATATTTTAAAGCTTTTCCCCCAATCTTAAGTTAGTGAACCCTAGTTTTAGCTTGGTCTCCCTGGGCATTGTAGTTGTTTATAACCTGAATATGGTGTTGTAAGAAAGCAAATCTAAACTATAAGATCTCATTAAAGGGATCATTTTCTAGGGCTAAATCTGTGCGGCTCAACTCTGAGGAAGTAATAAAGTAGGAGTGTCTCCAAATTTTAGCAAGTTGGTAGCCATAGATTCACAGAAAGTGAGAGGTCCTTCTGATGGAATCATCCCACCAAAGAATCCAATCAGCTATATGAAAAGGACGTGGATCCAAATCCCAAAATCTCCTAATTTGTGCTAATGTGGGCCCATCTTTAAGCAAAGAGGTGTTTAGGAAGAATCGCTTTTTGTGGACTTTGAGTCATAAACTACCAGGTCACTCTGAACCAGATAGGGGAGTGGTTGAAAAGCCCAAAATCTAGTAACACCTGAACCAGAGGGGAAAAATCATTATCAAAGGAGAAATACAGTTGAGTGGACATCAATGCCCTATCTAGACACTTCAAAACTCAAATGGGGCCTTCTCTGAAATTACTCTAGGCATACCAAACTCCATCTGCAGTCGACGGGTTAAATTGGTGTCATAAAGGCCCCATTTAGTGCACATGTAAAACCATGCCTCCCTTTCACTAGCTGCCCACCTCATAGGCAAGTGGCCCACTTTTTCATTTAAAGATGCCTCCATAAAACAACCCATATTTGAAATACTTTTTGACAAGTGTAGTATTCTCCAAGATATCTATCATTTATTGTTTGTAGTTACACCTCAGTTTGAGTATAATTATGATTAATTTCCTTCACCAAATGATATACCACTAAAGACATTGTATGTTCAAACTCATCTCGTAGCATTTGCAAAACTCTCTTCAATCCTACTTCCCCCCTTTGCAACAAAAGCAAAAACTACAGGCTTTCCAATAAAAAATGCTAGAGGCTCCTAGGGCCAATGCCTTGAAAACATCTATTCCTCACTAAACTCCTCCATCTAGAAGCATGGGGACCCGACCTTGTATAGCTTTTACAACCTCTTCCAAATAGCTTATTGTTTCTAAAATATAATCAAGTTGTCAAACTCCATGGTTTGAAACATGTATAACTATTGTTCCTGCTTGGATATCTAGCCTAGTGTCCTTAGTAGTCATCACCCCTTTCACAAATATTGGTAAGATGGTGATTGTCTACAACCACTTAACATCGTTCCAAATCAA
This sequence comes from Torreya grandis, assembly GCA_037957365.1. Taxonomy (NCBI): domain Eukaryota; kingdom Viridiplantae; phylum Streptophyta; class Pinopsida; order Cupressales; family Taxaceae; genus Torreya; species Torreya grandis. Next base: position 833,751 of record JARHVA010001644.1, read on the forward strand.
TGATCTGTTAATTTTACCTACAACATATGAGGCTAGTGCAAAGTCTTTGGTCTTATCCATATTCCCAAGATCTAATCCTAGAGATAATATGTTGGGCAATCTTTACTCTAGATAACATACATAATTTAGGACCTTTTCTCCTTATAGTTGTTCACCAAAATTTTAAAATAACTCCTACATAATCATGGAGTTAAATTATGAGAGTGCTTCACTAAAGTATGTTTACCCTAATCCCAAATCATCTACCAAGCATGCCAAAAATGTTCAATGAGTCTAGGACATGGAGAAAAGTCTCGACCTCTTGTTGACTTCAAAGCACTAAACAAGATCATTGTGAGAAACCTCTTATGTGCACTGGTCATACTATTTATGTCTATTAATATTAGCAGGAGAATCACCTTTTTATCTTGATTTAGTAGATGAGTTACATCTTGACATGGTTTTTAAGGTTGCAGATAACCCTATACCACAGCTAGAAGATTGGGCCAGGCCACTGGTGAGAGTTGGATTTGTAGTTGAGCCTTTTGGTAATGATCATGAGCATCATGAGTATAATAAAAATGTTCTTTATTGAGTGCACATGCATAGGGATGTAATATGGCCATTTATTTGGTTTGGAAATCTAGGCAGACTAGTTGTCACAATTGATTCACTCTACCTTGCAACTAGATCACCACTTCGGTCCTTGAGAGTGAGAAAAATGAAATATTGCTTGACATTGAGCTCAATCATCTTTCTCAAATCCTTAATAAATGTATCCTTCAAAATTTTAATAATCCTTATCAACTTCCTTGATATGTCATGGGAGGAAGCCTCCCTTCTAGGATGTTGGCTTTGAATTTCATTTTCACAATTTGTATAATAATTAGGCGCAATTCTTGGTTTGTCTTGACAAGAACTAAAGATTGAATATTTTAATTGATTCAATGTTGAACAAGAGCTAAGGCCATTGGATTAGGTATCAGTGTGGATAATCTCTTATTAACATTATATCTACAGACTTGTTCTATTTTGAATATTCAATACATTTAGGAACCTTTAGTCTATTCAATCCACCAAAAAGATGTTGCCATTTGTCCATGGTTGAATTATAGAGTTACCTACACATGATGCTACCTAAAAGATTGTTTCCCCTTCTAGTCTTGTTGAATGCACTGGACATGAGAGTCAAGAATTTTCCACTGGGTTATGAAACAAAGGCTTTGTGGGCAAGAACACAACCAACAAAGTGTCATGCCATCTAGCTATGAATTGTGTAGAGAATATATGGACACCAAAGGTATAGCTCAAAATCAAGTTTTTATGCCAAATTATTACCATAGCTTCACCAAAATAGTAGGATCTTCTAGAAAATGGAAAAACTATCAAGTACCTTGTGGGCCCAAGGAAGCAACATAGGGAGAGGGGAAACACCACAATGAACAAGTTGGGTTTTATTGAAAAAACATATATAACAGAAAAAGGAAAAGGAAAACACAATCCAAAATATTACAGAAACTTAAACTATTTACAAAGGAACAAAAAACAAAATAAGGCTAAATATGTTAGATTGACCATGATCTTCGATCTTTGCATAGAAGATTGAGCCAATCTATGTATGGAGTAATGAAATCACAAATAAATTGAAAAGGAGGAAGAAGCTTGTCTTCACACAACAATATTGCAAAATATGACCTACTTACATAAAATTGCATTAACTATCTAACCTTCCAAAGTGAAAAAGTGGGGTACATATAAGGAAAATTAGGGAAACATGAGGAAGCCTCTAATTTTCATAATTAGATAATTACATTATAGTAATTACATCAAAATGAAATTAGCCTATATGACCCTTTTATAACTAACCTAAGGAAGCTTAATTGACATAGAATGGCCATAAGGTCATGTAGGCAAAACCCAATAAAAAAAACACTACACTAACACCCCCGCCCCCCTTAAACATAGCTTTGGTGAGATGAGAATTGGGTCCCGGCATTAAAAGCCTAATGAGGTACCCAATTACATAGTTAAAAACCTCCATAGGAGGAAAAATAAGGTGGATCAGCCCTAACCCCAATGAGAGCTCATAGATGAACAAATTTATTCTCTGTGAAGGTCTTGGTTATAATATCTACAATCTGCTTCGATGTTGGACAATACCAAAGATCAATGACTTACTCGTTGATAAGCTTCTTAATGAAGTGCATGTGAATCTCTATGTGTTTGGTCTTTTGATGGAGAACTAGATTCCTGCAAATCTAGATAGTGTTTGGTTGTCATAGTAGATGATTGTTGGCTTATGAAACTGGATACCAAACTCAGTGAGAATCCCCTAAAGCCAAATTGCCTCAGTGGTGGAATTGATAACCCCTTTGTATTCTACCTCTATAGATGATAAAGTAATTCCATGCTATTTCTTGCTTGACGAAATTATTGGACCCAAACCAAGTGAAAACTTATAGCTTGAAGTGGACTTTTGACTCTAAATATCTCTAATCCAATGTGAATTTGTGTATCTGATCAAATCAACCTTTGTTCCTGCTCTATAGTGTATCCCATAGCTGTGCAAACCTTGAATGTAGTGCAAAATCTGCTCAGCTTCTTTCCAATGCAATTCATGTGGCTCCTGCATAAATTGGGAAACCATGCTAATTGCATAGAATATGTCAGGTCTAGTGTGTGTGAGATAGATAAGACTCCCTACAAGTTGTCAATATGGAGTTTCATCAACCAATGGTGTAGGATAATCAGCCTCAAGCTTCATACTAGACAACAAGAGAGTATGATTTGGATTACAATCAACCATGTTAAACCTCACAAGAAAATCAAGAGAATACTTATATTGTGATAAAGTTATCCTAGAATCTAACTGAATGATTTCAATCCCAAGAAATTAATGCATCAATCCCATGTCTGTGATTGAAAATCTATCTAAAATTTTAGTTTTCATTGTTGATATGGATGATTATGAGATCCCTATAATCAACAAGTCATCCACATAGAGAAATAGGATCAACAGATAATCATCCTACTGCAAGACGTAGAAATTTAGACTTGAGTGGCATCTGGTAAACCAGACTGTGAGGAGAAAGGAGTCCATCTTGGCATACCATGCTCGAGGAGCTTGTTTGAGTTCGTAGATAGATTTCATAAGTTTGTAGACCAAGGAGAAATCTTCCACAAAGCCTTGTGGTTGCTTCATATAGATCTCTTTTTTGAGGTCACCATGTAGAAAAGCACTCTTGATGTCCTTTTGGTTAACATCCCACTAAAGTGCAGCTATGATGGATAGAGTGAGTTTGATTGATGTCATCTTGGCTACAGGAGTAAATGTCTCAGTGTATTCTATGTCAAGCACCTAAGAAAACCCCTTTGCAACTAGATGAGATTTGTACTTATCAACAGACCCATCTACACCATATTTAATTTGATAAACCCATTTACAATGGACCAATTTTATTCCTTTAAGAAGAGATACCAAGTCTCATGCTTTGTTCCTGACTAGGGAACTATACTCCTACATAGCAGAATCCCATTATGGAATGCCAAATGCCTCATGAAAGGTTTTTGGATCTAAGGAAATGGCCAAATAGGCATGTGAAGTCCTGTAAAACTGTGAACGTATCTACCTTGTATTTAATGGATTTCTAACCCATTTCCCAACACTTTGAAGTGTTTGTTTGACCCAAGTGGGACTAGAATTATATGAGATTGGAGAATCAGGAGGTGAGTCATCATCATCTAAAGTGTGAGTGTGAGATGGAGGAGGAGAATCCTCATCACTTCTCTCATCACTTGAACTTGAATAAGAATAAGAGTCATCTTGATCATTAGGAGGATTTTGAGGTGGATCCAAGTCACTATCTAAGGTGGAATTAATGTCCAATGAGACTATTGAAGAGTTTGGAGTGCCAATAGTGAGCTCAATTGGGCCCTCACAAAACTTGACACTCATTTATATGAACAAATCATGAGTTTTAGGATGGAGAAACTTGTATCCCTTAGCACCCTTTGCATACCCTACAAAGATACAAGACTAACTCTGAGGGTCCATTGCCTTGCATTTCTTCTTGGGAACACTAGCCATTGTTGGTGATCCAAACACTTGAAAGTGATTCAATGTGGGCTTGTGACCATCCCAAGTTTCAAAAGGAGTGATTCCTTTCAAGGCTTTATGTGGAACATAGCTATAAATGTAGCATGCACAGTTGATTGATTTAGCCTAAAAATGAGGAGCAAGAGACTTTGATTTAAGCATGTAGTTGGCCATTTCCTTCAAGGAGATTCTTACATTCAGCCACACCATTTTATTGAGGACTATATGGAACTGTGTATTGCATCTGAACCCCCTTTGATGTGCAAAACTACTCAAACCTGTTGTTGACATACTCCCCACCATTGTCAGTCCTTAATATTTTGATGGAACAATCTAACTGCTTCTCCACAAGTGCCTTGAAGTCCTTGAAGAAGACCTCATATTTCTTTTTGATAAAAAAAATACTCAGCTGTACCTCAAAAAGTCATCGATGAATTTAAGCATGTATCTAGTCTTGTTGAATGAAGGTTTTGGAAATGGACCTACTATGTCACTGTAGACAATTTCCATCTTTTATTTGACTCCCCTTGCTTTGCCTTTATCACATTTATCTTCTGAATGCTTGCCAAGAATGTAGCCATTGCATAGGCCATCTGAGAATTTGAATTTAGGCAACCCTGAAACCATGTTTTGATGATGAAGTTGTTCTAGGTAATGGTAGTTTAAATGGCCAAACCATTCATGCCATAGTTTTCTCACTCCATATGCATGAGTAAGTAGTACAACTAAGGGATGATTTGATAAAAAATGTGAGAAGGTATACAACCTAGACTGTTGATTGGCCTTTCAATAAGCCACTACGGTGTCATTGTGCAACTCTTTGATAACCATTGAATTAGGTGTGAACTCAACTCGCTTCCCTACACCTATGTGAGTGATTTGGTATATCGACAAAGGATTGGTGGATAGTGAAGGAACACACAGAACATCATTGAAGGTCCCATCATTTAACTCAATTTATCCTTTACCATTGACTTCTACCGAAGTGTCATCACCCATGAAAATTGAAGGCATGAAACATGGCTCTAATTCTGAAAATAGATCCTCTGAGGAGGCCATGTGATAGGAAGCACCCGAGTCAATAACTCAAGTTGAAGGATGAGAAGCTACTGTAATAAGTGCCTTGCCATTGTTTTTACCCTTTTTATTGTCTTTAGCCTTTACAAAATCTTGTGAAGATATGTTCTAAGTTGAGGATTTAGGAAAACTGATATTATTCTTCTCAAGCATCTTAGTCAAGGTGGCAATCTTCTTTTTCATGCACTAAGATTCATCATGCCCAAGTTTCTTGAAAAAATTGCATTTGAGTTTCTCCTTCTTAGATTTTCTACTTGAGGAGGACTCATTCGATGATGCCTTAGGCTTGACATCTAATTTTTGATTCTTCTTATGCTCATGATCTAGTTTAGACTATTTCTTCTCTGGTTTGCCACTACTAGAAGGCTTCTTCTTGTCCTAATTGACAATCAAGGAATGTGATTTTGAAGATGTCAGTGTACCCATTTGAACCATTTTAGCTTGATCTCAAGTCACATCGGCAATAAACTCATCAAATGATGGAATTTTACAAGTGGATCCAAGTGCATGTTTGGTAGCATGCAATGTAGAGACAAAAACTGAAGTCATGACCCAATTTTGCAAGCATAGATAGAATTAACTGGTCATCTATTTTCTCAATGCCACATTATTTCAATTGCAGTCTCAATGATTTAAACTTTTCAAAGAAGTCTTTTAGGGTGTCATAGTCACTTGGGCTCAATGTGATGAGCTCATTCTCTAGCTCATGACCCCTCATGATGTTTTTCACTCTAAAAGCTTGTCTAGGATGGTCTAGACGTCATTGAGAGTTTTTACATATTCAACATGAAATAGGAGGTTGAGAGACATTAACAATCATAAGAACCCATAGGCATCGTCACATCTATTGTACCACTTAACATTTTTTGCATCTATCTATGGCTCAATTTTCTCACCATAGTGATCCAATAGAGTCCTTTACCTCTCAAAGTGAGCTGAATTTCAGACTTTCAATCGAGATAGTTAAATGGTGTGAGTGGTTCAATCAAGTTTAGATCCATTAGTGCAGATTAGATTGAGACAAGTTACATAATTGAGATGAAAGTAAAAAGTAGATTACATATAGTATAAGTACCCCTTAAACTATCAACAAGACCTTCCTTTAAATTACAATGTAACACACATTCAATATTAGACGTCAGGTACCATTGAGAATGCATCTATGAGCAATTAATGTGAGAGAGTATGAGAGGGACATCAAGCACAGTCGATAATGCATCCAAGAAAGGTAAAAAAGGTTTGAAGTGAGTTTTAAGCCATTACACCATGAACAAAATGGATATTAAAAAGGGCCTAAAACAATACCACAAATGTGTAGAGCTTTAAAAAATATGCACTTAAAAAAAACCCCAAAATAGAGCTATGGATTGAAATTTATGGCACTTACAAGGTCTTACTTCTACAAAGTCTCAGACTCTCCAATGCATGCAACATGAGGCATATCAAATGTAGAGCTGAAGTAATGACCACTTGCAGATCTGAGTAATGTAGAGGTATGATTGGAATGAAGGCATGTAAATTAAGGTAAGCCAAAAACCCTCAAAATACTTCAATGATGGAAATTTTGCAAGAGACCCATTTGAGATTTTGACATGAGGAAGAAAACCCAGAAGGAATTTTTGCACAAAAACATAGGATGTACAAATTTTTGTATAGAATAAAAACAATGGGGCCTTGGGATGCCAAAAAAAAGGAAAAATAATTATTACAGAACTAGGTCATGTCTATAGTTGATCCAAGGGTTTTGGCACATTATAAAACCAATGGCATAGTCATTTTTCATATTTTAAGCTCTATTAGAAAGTTTTGCATGAATTATCCAAGGAATCCCACCAAATCCTTGTTTATGATAGAAATTTCACCACAAAGATTATTGTAATACTAACAAAAATGGCTCTGATACCATGTTAGATTGGCCATGATCTTGGATCCTTGCAAAGAGAATTGAGAAAATATATGTATGGAGCAATGAAAAAATAGAGAAATTGCAAAGGAGGAATAAGCTTGTCTTCACACAACAATATTACAAAATATGACCTACTTGCATAAAATCGCATTAACTTGTCTAACCTTCTAAAGTGAAAAAGTGGGGTACATATAGAAAAGACTAGGGAAACATGAGGAAGCCTCTAATTTTTTTAATTAGATGATTATATTAAAACGAAATTAGCCTATGTGACCCTTTTATAACTAACCTAAGGAAGCTTAATTGACATAGAAAGGCCATAAGGTTGTGTAGGCAAAACCCAATGGAAAAAAACACTATATTAATAAAATAAAGCCATTTACCGGTTGGAAAAAGTATGAGCCTTTACAGAATAAAACTTTGCATAGTAATGGCATCACGTGTAAAGACAAAAGTAAGAGCAATAATGTGTTTTTAATTGCATCAATGGGGAATACATGAGATATGGATGGGAAAATAAAACTGGATTCAAACACTTGATCATGCACAATTGAAAAATAAATATCACTCATGTTTTGCTCATGAATAAGAGGGATTTGCTTTAATTTGAAATATAAAACATGAAAAACATTGGACATACCTCCCACACCTTTACCTCTTGGTTGCTCTTGTAACTCTTCAGCCATGAATGGTTGAACTGAATCTCCCATAGGCACCTCCACATGTGAGCTAGGGACCAAAACCTCTTAGCACTCAACATGGCTATAAATTTCTTGTGAATTGCTTCTTGATTTCTCTTCAAAACATGTTATGAGTTCATATTCAATATCTATGCACACTTTCTCTTCATTGGTATGATTCCCACCACCTTCATGACTTATTTCATGTTCTTGAAAGGTGGCGGAATTTTCCTTTTATGTGCATTATTTTGCTTGGACTAAGCTTTGAAATAGATAAATTTATCTCTATTTCACTTACACGGCTCCGTAGAAGCTTCTAAAAAATTAAAATCTTATTTTGTCATCAACAATCTCTCAGACAAGATCTTCTTTGAAAGCTAGTATGAAGAGAAAGACATTGTTTGTAGTATCATCATTTTTTATAAACCCAATTAGCCCTTAATTCAAGCTCATTTTTAACATTTGTCTCTTTTAATTTTTTCACCTTTCTACCCAATGTTTGCAAGATATGCATACTCTTTTTTCAGCTGAAAATTCTTCATATCTGTAACCAGAATCAGACCATGGACAACAATAGAAAAAATAAAAAATTAGAAGCATGGGTTGCGTTTCATCATTTCCATGAAGCTTTTCAAAAAAGTTGCCAATCTTCTCTTTCAAGGGGAAGAATTCTTTCAAATTTTAGGAATCAAGAGGAACCTTTTCGATCCCTAATGGAGTTACCAAAATCTGTTGGTGGAAAAATATGCACTTTTGGTATTTCTTTGGTTTGTGACTCGCCTAATGTGAAGTGAAACTAATTCACCAACATTTGGATAAATCACCATATGAATGGTGAATCTCCTCTGATTTTGAGAAGGGTAATTCCATCATAAGAAATAATTAATTTGAGAGTTTTTGTGTACTTTTCACTTGAAAGAATGGAAGGAAACAAAACATAAAATAAAAGGAGAAAATGAGAGAAACCCATAGCAAGATAAAAGCAAAGAACCATAGAGACAACTTAAGATTAAACAACATAAATATAACTCCTTCATCTCACATAAGAATTAACATAGAAGAAATGAGAGTTTTAGGAACATGAGGCATGCTTGGAAGCACAAAGTCTTCTCACAAGCCCAATTACACACACTTTATACAAGATTTTATTGAGATTAAATATGTAGAAACTCATAGACATCAAGGACGTTCATACATGAGATCTCAACACAAAGTTTGGGAAACCCTATTATTTCATGTAATCAAATAAATATAGAATTTTAATGGAGTCTTTTTTCACAAACAAAAAATCTAAATTTATATAAACAAAGAGAATTAAAATCTACAAACCCCAAAAGAGTCTCACCTGCTTGCTTGCATTTTATTGCTCCAATCTATAAGTAACATGGTTCCATACATGTTGTAGCTTTCTCTCTCCAAAATCTTGACGAAAAGAAGAACCTGTACAAAATTTAGATTTTTCCATTTGTACCATATTTGTTTTTGAAAGATAAAAATAAATTTATTTGCCCATTTTTAGTTTTCTTTCTTATTTGGGCATATTTACAATATTAAATGAGTTTTTCAATTTGTGTTTACACACATAAATTAATTCTAAAGATAATTCATATGTCTAATGACTAAAAATAATATAGTCATTTAATGACTTAAAAGAACATAGTCATTTAATGAATTTAATTAACACTAATTAATTATAAAATAATAAATTACATAATTAAACTAATAAATTTCTTATTGAATCCACTTTATAAAATGTACAATTTACAATTTGTGGGATATTCGACCACGATGCCTTGTTTATTGGGTATGAAGTCCCATAAAATAATATGAAAAGTAAGACAAAAGTAAAAAATGATGAAAAATTATAAAATGGGGTAGCAAAATTAGGGCATCAAATTTCACTACAACATATGGACTATGGGAGCCATAAATCTCCAGATATGTCTTCTTCAAAAAAAATTGATGTCTTTTGCTAGGGTTTTACAAAGAATTACAAAGGAGGTTTTGACCAAGGATACCATAGTTTAGGATGCATCATTGGAGGCTAAGGAAAATAAAGGTAGTATACCTAAATCTAAACCTAAGGTGGAAATAAGTGATGGCAAGGCTTCACTTGGGATAAATGTTCTAGTGATGGCCACTGTAAAACTAGGTAACAGGATAAATTTTGTGCCTCAAATATCTAAAACAACAACTATGGGAGGACTTAAGGGTGTTCATATAGAGGTAGAGTCAGGGGTTTATGTTATTGGTTTGGGGAATAGATAGGCCAGGGTTCAAACATGAACAAGGGAAATAGGGGAGAGGAGTTTGTTCTTGACTAGGTATTTCACAGCTCACAACTCCATGTTGGTGGAGGTGAATACAAGACCTCAAATTATATATGAGGTTGATGGTGGTTTGAAAATAGGGGTATTCGTAGAGGTGGCTTGGATTCCTTCCTATGTGGATGTCATGGTCAAGAAAAGACTAGAAGCCCTTACCCCTGCTAAAGCAACCTAAAAATTAGTTTTAATGAACAAGTGATTGAGAGGATTCTAGATAATGAAGAGTGGATTTCCAAAAATGGCATGATTTTCAATTTCAATGGCTATTTCCCTAGCCTCCCAAATCTCCGTGGTTAGAGCACTAGCCATTGGTAAGTTTTAGTTCAAGGTAAGATTGAGATTCGACCTTGTGTAAGAGGCATTTTTATTATTATTTTTGCTTCTGTTAAAGATAAAGATGATGCTTTTCATGAATATTTTTGGGAATGGGAGAAATACATATTATTAGCTAAACCTTGTCATTTGACTTTCAACCCCCATACTGAAACCTTCAATACAAAACTCATATGGTTATGATTACCAAATTTACCTCTCCAACTTTGGGACTATTCTATTTTTAAAGCCATTGGCAATTTTGCAGGTGAATTTTGGCATGAGGATCCCTTAATAGAAGAAAAGGATCATTCCACATATGATAAAATTTTGGTATATATTAATGTTACTAAAGAACTCCCATCTCAAGTGGAATTGAATGTGAAGGATTGGACATGGGTTTAGACTATAGATTATGAAGACTTACCATTCAGTTTTTGTAGATGTTTTCTTACTAGTCATTTGGTTAATGAGTGTCCAAGCATCTAGTATAAAAAGGAAATACCTAATGAGATGATGTAGGACTAGAACATGTTACAATCAATACTAGATTTGAGAGAAAGGATGAAGGGGAAGTGCTACACTTGTTACCAAAAACACCTATGAAAACTTTAAAACTAGTTCTATATAATGTTGACCCATGTGGGGTAACTGCATCCAAGGAGGGCTTGATGGATCAGTCTCCATTTAATGAACCCATAAACTATCAAGATAATAAAATTACCAATATGCTAAGATTTGAAACAATCTCTGAATTGATTCATATTGAATGAATTAAAATAATTACAAACCATGCATAAAAACTTCTCAAATCAAAATTAGAGTTGACATGCAAAAATTCAAAAAAACTAAAATCTAAAAAAATGCTTTTTTTAGTAGCTGCTATTTATAGTAAGTCTCACATGCAAACATGCATCTCTAAAAATGGCACTCACCTTCTTGAAAAAATGGCCAATTGGTATGGATGAACTATAGTACCTAAAACCTACTGATCATGAGCTGGCAAGCATCATCCCATTAAAAATACTCATTATGATGAGTTACCGACCATGTTGTAGCAACTCCCTTTAGAGCATAATTTGAAGCATTAACTCATTGATTGATGGTTAGAATATGGAAATGAAAACATAAAATGAAATCATTGATGTCTTCCATTGCATAATACATAGACAATTGTCGCTCATGTGTAAAGACCATTTGCATTAGCTAGAGTTCATGATTACCTCAAGCCTAATTGAGGAGGTGGGTATCTGAATCACCACTAATAGATGAAGCTGCTTCCCATGGTAAAGTTCCTTCCTTTGTTGGCTCTATGTAAACCTGCATGTGATCATCAACTTGATATAGGAAATAAACTTTTGATTGAGTTGGATATTTTACAGACATAGAGGCACATTATTCAAAGACAAACTAATATACCACTAGCTACGTAGTGATTGGTTTGAGACTCCACTATTTTGATGTCTTTAGTTGCTTAGTGAGCAATGATTGTACCTATGGTTTAGCATGTTGGTACAATAAGTTACATTCAACTATGAACAAAGATTTTGGATTCTCCTCAATATTGACCTTCATCCAACTAATTTCTTTCAAAACATAGGGGGTGTCTGGTTTGGCTAAAATTATGTATGGCTTGTGCACTCTATTGAAAGGAATGACAACAATGTTATCACCTTGATGCGCTTCAATCTGGTTATGCATTGTGTTGATAGTCATTTGTCTATCATACACCCATTTTTTCCTATCAACATAGGGTAGTACATTGTTATAGTCTTCATGTCTATGGCCTCAAAATCACCTCATATAGACAAGTCTGCAACTTTGATTTCAACTTCTTCTAATCTACCAATAGGCTCAAATTTTTCATAATCAGTTAAGCTCAAGGTCACTGGTATATAGCTGAGAGCTGGTCATATAATAGCTTCCCATGTAGATATGGGAATCATATTAACTGTGCTATCAAAATCAAATATAACATTTAAGATTTCATAGCCAACAACCTCAATATTAATTCATGCATCAACATCCTAGGGTTTCTTCATTTTGACATACTATAACAATTTTTTTGTCTTTTGTTAACCATGTTTTACACATTCCAAAAGATTATGTAGTAGATTCATGATGTTCTATGATATGTCTTTGTTGTTTAGAGTACTCAAAGGTTTTAGGAGATCCATGAGCATAGTGACAACTCCATCTTGTCATATAATGTGTACAATTTAGCCATACATTTGTGCATCAATTGATACAACATCACCATCAATAGTTTCATGATGTCGAATGTTCTTCAATAACTACACAACATTGTGCATAAGAATTTTTTTATAGCTAGCTCTGGATATTTATCCTATTTAACTTTTATGATGCCCTGATCTTGAGGCATCTCAAGTGGAGGCAACCCTTTTTATGCATGTTATTATTGTGTCACAACATTCAAAAACACATTTTCTTTAAGATTCACACTTACCATATTTACATTTTGGATAGATGTCCTTTCTCTACTTCTCTGAAATACAATAATTTTTTGTCATGCTGATCAGAGACTCTACAATATGTACAATACAACTATCATTGTGGGTTCATCAGACAATTTCATTGGACATGATTGTATTTTCCACATAGATAGCATTTTAGAGGATGCCTTTGATAGTTATTACCTCTACCACCTTGGTATTCTCCTATGTAACCACCTTGACCTCCTCCTCTATTAGATTGATATCCCCTTGATATCCTCCTTGTTGTTGCATAGAGTTTTAATGATGATACTATTGATTTTTATCTCCCATGTTGAATTGCTGTTATGCAGTTGGAGGGGTCTAGTTCATTTCTTGTTGCTACATTATGGATGAGCTCCAAGGTGATGCATATTGGTACTGAGGAGAAGAAAGTGTCCAACTTGATGAAGAAGGAGTCCAACCAGTCAGACAAGTGAGGTTGATATTACAGTGAACTCAAAATCCTTTGTGGACCTATTTGATTCACACAACTCTTATCAATTTTTGGGCCTAGGCTTGCATGCTTCATCAAGGAGATTTGTTGTGCTATAATGAAAAATACATTTTTAGATATGCCCTCTTTAGGCTCTTACAAATCTCTACAGTTATTCTCATCATGGTTAGTCAACTTAAAAAAATTATAATACAAATTTTGTGGGTTCTTGATATATTATTGCAGAAGATGGCATTATATCATGGCTTGCCCTACTACTTGGTAGAGTTCGTCGAATTTTATCTTGATTTTAAGATAATCATGTTAGTGTATCTTTATTTTTAGTACTTTGTGTACTATAGATTCAATTTAGGATTATCCATCTCATGATATTTCTCCATTCTTTTCATGAAATCCTATAGTGTGTTTTTAATTTTAGAATTAGTGACAAGGGCTTCTCCATAATCTTCAATCTATTCTACACACAGTGTAGTAGCTCTAGCATCTATTTTTATCACATATTATGATTACATAGTGGCAAACCCAATTTTGTTTCATAGTCCTTCAATGGACCATATTGCTTTATCTTTATCTATCAAATCTAATTATACCTTATTCATTATATTAGATAATCTACGATCATAGTCACATACCATCTCTCCAGATTTTTGCATTATCTCCTTCAGATCCTATATTGTTTGGCTAATGAATTTATTAATTTTAAATTTTGTGATGAGCCAATCTTGAACATCTTTTAAGATTACTTTTTGAATATCTCTTTTGTATATGAACTGCAGTGCTCTCCCAACTAGAGACCCTACTAAATCTCACATTTGTAAATTTTCATCAGTGATGCCCTTAACTTGCCATTTTATTTTGCAAGTTAGTAGGTACTATTTAGGGTCCGTGGACCCATCATAGATGATTAAGTTTAAGAATATTTATGAATGATTCAACATGTTGACTGGTATGAATGGAGTCTTCTATGCAACTGATATTGGAGGCATTTGTTTTGAATGATCCTACTTATGTACTACTCTACGCACTAGAAGAATTATCATACACACTTTGTTTGACTGTCCTTCCTTCTTCTTGTTGTTCAAATTAAACTAATATTATGGCCTTTAAATCCTTCTTAATGGATTTTATGTGAATTTTCATACCACAATAGTTTACTTGATCTGAAAATGGTCTTTCCCAATTCTTATCCTCCTACTTGTTTGGCTAAAAACTTCCACTAGAATATAAAAAATGGACTATAGGGATGCGTACACTTCCAGTGAATAATTTTTTATAGTGGTTTCTTTCTCTAATATGATTGAACCTATAATTAACCTACAACTAAGTTATGTTTCTATAGATAATTCTTTCTTCTGATAATGCCCTTTTTTATAGTTGTGCACTACTTCTATCTTCTATCTGTTCTACTCCTAAACTACTCTCATCTTCCTCTTTGCACATCTCATCTTCATCCTGTTCTTCATCCTCTCATTCTATCTATCAACATCCATCATCATCCTCTTTATTCATCCTTCTCTCATCATCTCGCTCATCACATTTTCACACTTTTTCATCATCTAGTATGCTGTTACTCTTACTTGTACTTGAAACTACTTGGGTATTCTTCTATTTATTCCATTTATTCTATTGTCATAGTTCCCATTATAAATCTAGAGTTTTCTTCTAACTCTTCTTTCTTTGTGTTTCCATTTTAAATTTAGGTTCAAGCTTTATCTACCAATCTATCCATGATTCACCATCATGCACACACATCCCCATATGCCCAAAGTGACTACTCCATATTGGTTGGAGTAGGCACCATGGGCTTATCCACAACCAACATCTTCAATAGGAGAGGTAGTCATTGAAAAAAATTTCCTTTGATTCCTTAGACAAAATGGTCTTGTGTAGCTTCAAATTCTATATATCGTTACATTGCAAACTCAATGACATATCTATCTATTGTGGTGGAAACCCAGTAGTCTATTGCTTGCATCTAATTAGTTTCCAATTTCAACAATTGGTCTATCTTTTCTTCAGTCTAGGTAATAGTTTATTTTGCTCTGGGATTGAAATAGTAGTATTCCAATATTGTCAACCAATTAATCAGTAGTTCAGGTAGCTCGCACTGGAAAATTTCATATATTTCTTTGTAGATATACTCTTGAATGATTTCACTTATGGTAATACCAGTCCCTTTAGATTCTTTTTCTATGAAGTGCCATAATTTGTGGTCTAACCATGTTTGAATATCTCATTGTCTCGATAACCATCTTAGCATAGTTTCCTCTGAAAGGAATATTTCCATGCTCACTGCACCATTATTAGCATAGGTTCATGATGCAATAGAACATGCCAAGGATGAGGATAACTAATTTTTTTTATATTACGTATGATGGTTTAGAGAATTCATAATTAGTAGAGACATAATAGAGATGAGTTATAGTGCGATAGATAGAACTAAGATTAAACTAGAGTTTTCTTAAGGTATGCAGAGCATTCAGATTACTTTTAGATAAAATTAAACCAAACATTAACCATGATAACATAAATAAGAAATAACATAAGAAATATGACATGTAACCATAACTAGAAAGTCTATATTGATCTCAACAAAAGGGTCATCATCTTCTTCATACAAACATACATATTTATAGTCGTTATAGTTCTTGATTTAACTATTTTAGAAATATTAGAGTCTTATTCCTAATTTATTTAAGGGTTTAGAATAATAAATCAGTAAATAATATTTCAATAATTATAATACTGATTTGTATAATTTATTTGATTTTTTTAGCTTTCTAAAAATAGTAATGAAAGGGGAGAAATATAACTTAGCTTAAAACTGAACTAAGACGAATGAGATAGAGGTTAAAACTAGCTATGCAGGATTGGGACAGTGTCATGAACCAGGATCTAGCTTTCATTCAGTGAAAGGATATGAGTGCCAAAAATAGGACACTTCAAGGTCTGACACTATAGTCTAGATCTTACCACTATTGTCTAAACTAGTCACAGAGATTCAAGTTTTATAGGTTTTATCCACTGTCGCTATGTGAGCCTACCTATGAAATTTTATATCTTGAATGTCAACGGATCTCCTTGTAAATTTGAATTAATCTCCAAACCTAGACCTTCATAGTACTTGAATAAAACTTGAGAAAGAGGGGGGGTTAGCATGTGTAATATGTACTAAACATGTATCCATACTCCTTGTGTGGGTATATTTCCTACATGCCAATACTCTGAAGAGGGATTAAACCATATGTAGTTCTCCCACTTGGTGTGCTTTGTGAAATAGTGTTATGCAAATGCAAAATTTCCAAACTAAAAGTGCTTGAGGTGGCTAAGGACTGGTGTGAGGGTTTGAATACGCTGGTAGTTGTATTGGATGACTGTATGTAGAGAATAGGGAAATCTACCTTAGTGGTCTTGCTTGTATTCTTACTTGATTTTGTAATAGTTGCCAACCCTTTCTAAATGAAATTTGATGGGATTTTATAGAGATCTATTGGCCATGGGTCAAATGTATTCATGCTAAGCTAACATAATGAGGAAGAGGAATCAGAAGGAAAATGTCATTTGGGCTTGAAATGTGATTGGACAAGAGCCTTGTAAATGGGACACCCTAGGGTCCAATGCTATAGTGTAACCCTAATGCTCATGTCCTATAGGCTTAAAACCTAGGGGATGAAACTATCATCGTAAATGTAGCTTGGTCGAGCTAGAATTAGGTCTTGAAAGTTTATGGATGACTGGGAATAAGAAAAAAGGTGTCTATAAGGGTCATGAGAGCATGTAAGAGGGACCTATGGGTTGGGTGTTATAATCCACACTCAAGCTACCAATTTTTATATTTTATATGACTACATTTACCCCACCTTTATTCTAGTGATGCAACAAAGTGAAATACTAGGAAAAAGGAAAAGTAAAAAGCGTGCCTAAACTTACCTACAAGGGTAAATCCCATGAAGCTGTATGATGTTAGGTGTGTATAGAGAGCACATTGTGAAGTGTAAATATGCAAGAGAACAAATAGTAGAATAGTTCTTACTAGATATATTATATCTAAAATAAAAATGTATAAAAGCTAGGTAAGAAAGAAAGGAAGAGAAAGGAATGAATACACCTCATCGGGTATATAGACTAATGCAAAACCTGTTATGATTTTGAGTATTGTTGGATGATGATGGATATGTGTTATACCAAGAGTAATATCGTGAATGGAGATGAGTTCTCAATTCCTCAAGAGTGGCTCAAGTATTCAAAAGCTATCCCTTTGACTCCATCATCACCTAATAAATGAAGCTATGTGATCATGCATGTGTTAATCTTTGTTTAGACTATATATATAATCCCTATGAGTAGGTAGCTCAAGAATGCAAAGGCTAACTAATCCTTTGGATCCATCATTGCCTACTAAGTGAAGCTATAAAATGATATTGATATAAATGTGTGTCATATGAGATGGCTCCTAAAGCCCATGAATGATCTATAATATGACAATGTGGCATGGATAGCCAAATGTGTGTTAGAAACTAGGCCACTCTTAACCACTCAAAAAAAGGAGGAAATTAGGCTTATATGAAATCCACTTTGAAACTAGGTAATAGGCTTATGTGAAAGCCACTCAAAAATGATGCCAACCATATATAGATGGAATAAGGCATGCAACTGCTAAGAATACCTTAGCAATATATTGAACTAAAAAAGAAAAGAAGTCAAATGTGCCATGCATATTGCCCCCAATCACTAGTGTCTAAAACATGGATTTTGATCTTGAAGTTATATCAAGTGCCTAATCTAAAACTAAAAGTGAGAGCCATCATGCCATGCATGATGCACCCTATATATGGATTCTTTGAGAAAAATTGTACTAAAACTATTGATTCTGAATTGAATTATTGCTAAGAAAATTGTAACTATACTTACCTTTCCTTTTATTTCTAGAAAGTCTAGTTTTTTTGTTGTTTAGACAAGAGCACCAAAAATAGGACACCCTATTATCTGGCATTATTATCCATGTACAACATTTTTGTCCTTTGTTGAATCTGACAACTATTTTGTAATTGTCACTATTTTTTTGGTCTATTCTACCTAGTTTGACCTCTGATTACTATTTTGAGTATTTTGAAAATTTATTTTTGGATCAGTAGGAGCTCTGATCTTTGTGACAAAACTCATATTTATTGCCCCCTTTTCTGAAGGTAGGAATGAAAACCCTGCAGTGACTACCCTTAGAAGAAATAGCCTTGTAAGTGTGTTATGCTATGAAATACATGATATATCAATGATAATCGAAATGATATCTCAAGATATAACATAGTTTGTATTATAGATTGTTAGATTAATAGGGGTATGTCTAGATAGATATAACAATGTAATAACATGTGCAATTTGCTAAATTGAAACTATAATTTTGGTTAGTTTTTAGTTTCAAGGAGGGATGGAGCATGATGTCCATCATGGCATTCAAGAAAACAAGATAATGCATGATGTAGATCATGGCATTGCAAATAGTTGAGAAGCAAACAAATAACAAGCACACAAGACAAGAAGTAATAAGCATACAATAGTGGCTAAGGGGCCAAGAAGAAAAGGAACATGGTCACATGTCACTCAAACTAGAAAGCAAGCATACAAAGCATGTTCAAATGCCACATATACACACAATTGGAAACAAGCAAAGTTGGCATGAGGGTCACAAACACATAGAAGAGTACAAGCAAAGGACATTGGCAAATGTCCTAAGGCACACACAAGAAATAACACAAGAATTGAGAAATGTAATCACATCTAGCTATGAAAAGTAAAGAAGGAAAGCATGTAATATGCTAGAAATACAATTGCATCTAACTAGTCAACGAAAGAAGTGAAAGTATACAAAATATGGAGTACAAGACTAGATATATCCTAAGAAATACATGAGTGTTATATACTAGTGAGTGTCGATAGATTAATCTATGTAGGCTAGTAAGTAATGTACATCATCATGATAACTAGAGTGCCTGGTGTAGGAATGACATAACCTAGATGGTGTAGTCATGTAGAAGATGCCCTCAAGGGGTAGATATATTGATGTATGTCTCAAATGTAGAAGTAAGACGCCCCCTCAATAGGTAGAGTGAAGTAATCATGGATATGGATGTCACTGTACACACTCAAATAAGATCAAGTGAAGTATGGTAATGTAAATAAATTGATAAACAATAGAATAAAACAACAAATGTAAGTCTAGTATGGTAGTAGAAATGTAAAGCATGGATAATCCATATAATTTAAATATTTTTGTGTTTTGAATTTTTTTGTATTTTGAAAATTTGTATTATTTTTGGATATTTGATATATTTGAATGTTTTTGGATTTTGAAATTTTATATTGTTTTTGGTGTTTTAACATTTTTGAATGTTTTTGGATTTTTGATATAAGCTATGTATAATCAAGTTTTATGAGACTATGTACAATAAATATTGAGAAACTATGTACAAGTAATTGAAAGAAAGTTATATATAAGTAATTTTGAAAAATTATGTACAATACAATGTGTGAAATGAAATACTAGACATGGCATCTACATGGATTCATAATAGTCATTGGATTTATGAGTTTCTTTTCTTCAAGTGAGGCTAGACGATACACTTTAAGGCTAATCTTTTTGATAACAATGTATGGACCTAGCCAATTCAATTTGAATTTTCATTTGATTTTTTCTTTGGCATTGACAATAAGAAGATTTTCTTTAAGAATGAGATCATTAACTTCGAATTATTTGGTGTAAACTTACTTGTTATAAGATCATTATATACATTTTTGGTAGATTTTAAGATGTTCTGCTCCTTGAATGCATGTATGGTCTAACTGCTCAAGCTGGTGTAGATGCTTTACACAATACTAGTCATCAGTGAGAATACCTTGAAGGGAGACATGAAGAGATGGGATTTCTAATTCTAATGGTAAAACTGATTTTGTGTCGCAAATGAGTGAATAAGGAGTGTCTCCTGTGGGTATACAAATACTTATGCAATAGGCCCATAATGCAAAGATTTGTTGATTGTGCCAATCAAATTTGAATTTGGTCATTATTTTTTTCAAAGTGATATTGATGGTTTTATTGGTAGCCTTTGCTTGACCATTTCCTTGTGGGTAGTATGGAGTGGATAACGTGTGTTTAATCTTATATTTTGTGTAAAAGTTTTGGACAATTTTGTTCTTGAATGATGTTCCATTATCAAAAATGATAGCTATGGGTAGGCCAAAGTGTGAAATAATGTGAGTCATGAGGAAGCTAAAAATTTCCTCCCCTGTGGTAGATTGAATTGAAATGGCTTCCACCCACTTGGTAAAGTATTCTGTAGCTACGATGATGAACTTATGCCCATCGATGGATTTAAGGTTAATTTTTCCAATAAGATCAAATCCCCATAACATAAATGGCTATGGAGAGACAATAGGTTGCAATTATTGTGGTGGTGCATGCTACAGGTTACTGTGTCAATGACATTTATTGCATAGCTTTGTGTATTGTGAACATTCATCTTCCATGGTGGGCTAGTAGTACCCTTATTAAAGCAATTTGTGTGGCATGGCCTTTCCACTAAAGTGACCACCACACTCACTATCATGTATCTATGTAAGAGTGATTTTGGCTTCTACTGAAGTCAAGCATTGAAGCAATTGTCCATCAAAGGATCACTTAAAAAGTTCTATGTCAATGTTTACATAAAAAAGTGCTTATTTTTGTAACTTGTATTTATTATTTCGTGAAAAAGTGTCAGGTGTAATAGATTTATTTAGAAAGTTATAAATATCAAAGAACCTCTCTGGAGTTGCAGAACTACGTGTAGTGCCTAAGATAGAAAGTGCAATCAAATTTGTGTTAGAAATTGATGGTGCTTGTAATCATTTAATTATGAAAATAGCATGATCATCATTGATGTTGATAGGAATCAAGGATGCAGTACTTGCCATCACATCTGCATGTTGGTTGTCTTTTCTTGGTATACTTTCTATAGAAAAGTAGTCAAATTGAGATGATAAACATTGTACCATGTTTCAGTATGGGATAATATGTTCTTTTTTTGTTTGATAGACATAATTAACTTGATTGAATACAAGTTAGGAATCATCAAAGATTGGAATAGATCTAATTTGGAGAGACTGGGTGACAAATAGACCTAAGACAAGTGCTTCATAATCTGTGATGTTGTTGGTGCAGGCAAAACTCAATCAATATACAGTAGGCACTGTGTGACCAGAAAGGTCAACAAAGACAATGCTACCCTTATATCGGATGCACATCGAGAATCATCAAAAAACATGGTCCAAGTGTTAGAATGAGTAGAATTGGTAGTAAAATCATCTCTAAATGTGTCACTAATAAGATTGGTGTCTAGGAGTGGTGCGACTGCCAAATGGTCTGCAATGATTTTGCCCTTTATTTATTTCTAGAGAACTATCTTTAAGTCAAACTTTGTTAATAACATGACCCATTTTGTGAGGTGACTAGAGATGTGGTTTTACCATTAGAAACTTCAAGGGATTTGCTTTTGTGATAACCTGAGTCTCATTATTGACCTTGTAATGTCAAAGTTTTTATGTGGCAAAAACTAATGCCAGACATAGTTTTTCTATTATAGAATATTTTTTTTGTAATTAACCAATGTGCGATTGATGTAATAAACTACTCACTCATTATGTTGATCATCATGTTGTGTTAAGAGTGCTCTTAATGCATGATTTGTTGTTGAGATATATAGTAGGAAAGTCCTATCAAGTATAGGTGGTACTAAAATAGGCAGATTAAGAAGATATTGCTTTATTGTATCAAAGCTTTCTTGACAGGCTTGGTCCCAGACAAAATTTGTATTTTTATTTAATAATCAAGTGAATGACTTAGTTTTATCATCAAGTTGAGCTATAAAATGATGGATTGCTTGGATCTTGCCTTGTAAGGATTGAAGTTGTTTTAAGTTCGTAGGAGGTGGCATGTTGATAATTGATTTGAATTTCTTAGGGTTAACCTCTATGCCACATCAAGAAATAATGAAGCCTAAGAGTTTTCATGATGTAACTCTAAACACACATTTCTTTAGGTTTAATCAGAGATTGTATTGCCTGAGTCTTTGAAAGATCTTTCATAAATCAATAGCATGGTGTTGTCATTGTTTGGATTTAGCTAATATATCATAAACATAATCCTCGATAGTATGGTGAATCAAGTTGTGAAAAATATGCGTCATAGTACATTGATATGTGGTTCCAACATTTTTTAATCCAAAGGGCATGACAATATAACAAAATTTACCCCAAGCTGTTGTAAAAGATGTTTTCTCTTGATACTCTTCAATGATTTTGATTTGGTTGTATCCTACAAATCCATCCATAAATGATAACATTTCATACCCAACTATGGAATCTACAATCATGTCAATGTTAGGTAAAGGAAAGTCATCTTTTGGGCATGCTTTATTTAAATCTTAAGAATCAGAATAACACTAAATTTGTCTATTGGGTTTTACCATGGGGGCTATATTAGAAACCAATTTAGGGCGTGCTACTGGTTGAATGAAGCCAACATCTAAGAGATGTTGGCTGTCATCTTTGACTAAGAGATCCACCCTAGGATGCATTTTGTGAATTTTTTGTTTAACTGGTTTAGCATTTGGGTATAAGGGAATCCGATGAACTGTTATAGATGTATCAATTCCTAGCATATCTGAGTACGACCAAGCAAAGAGTTTTGGAAAATCTATTAGAGTTTGATGAATATCTGTATCCTTTTCCTTTCGTAGGGTAGTGTCTAACAAGAAAATGCGGGGATCCTGATTGGTTTCAAAATTGAAATTAATTATTTCCTCGTTAAGCAATGTGGAATGATCTAGTGTGTATGGGGTTGTAAGAATAGTATCATCTGAATCAATCGGTATGTCTTGGGGAGAATCTAGATTTTATCTTTAAATATGCGTGGGTATTTGTGTGATGAGAAAATCTATTTTTATGATAGCAAGATGGGAGGTCCTCATATGCTTTGAGAAATTGTAAGATGGATTCATTATTAGAGAATTCATTTAATGTGAACATATCTGGTGAAACCATATCACCAATGAGATCAGGGTAGATCAATGACAATGTTGAAGTATTATTAATAGTGTGGTCTACCGGTGTAATGGGTGGACAAAAATTTATATTCTTTGAAGTGGTGGAAGAAGGTTTATCATGAAGAAGAGTAAATTGATATCCCAACCCATACTTTCCATGTTATGTTGGTGCCTCGATAGGATTGATGATTCCTTTTCATGTTTTCCAAGACCTTTATCATGATATCCCATCTTATTAAGACATTTAAGTGCAAAAGGGGATGTGAACTGGTGATTTGATGTCAGTGTTGGTACATAACTTGGAATCTTCTAATGTGTTGCATGGTCTGAGGGTATCCTATGAGTAGCAATTTGTGTAAGTATATTATCGAGATTAAAATATGAAATATAATTCTATGGAGATTCAACAATCTGGTAGTATTTAAAAGGTTCATTGTCTATTGGGCATGGTAGATGTAGCCTTTGTGACTAAATTTTAGACAAGCATGGAGTGTATAAAGGACTACATGCATATCATGAATCCAAGGCCGACCAAGTAATAAATTATAATTAAGGTCATTTGGCATGACTTGGCAAGTAGTTGAAGTTTTTTAGGTCCCAAAGTAAGATTGAGTGTTATTTGACCCACGATTTTCCATGAAATGTTGTAAGAACCTCTGATGTTCATGTCGAAATGGTCTAGATCTTGAGGTTGTATATTAAGACGTTTAAGAAAATAAATGTTGCAAATGTTGAGTCCTAAACTGTTATCAACTAACACTCTTTTTACTCCTACATCATTAATTCTTAATTGAATATATAGAGGTAGATGTTGTTCAACGATGTGGCATGGGGGTAAATCTTGTTTCTCAAAGTAAATATGCTCTTCAATCCATTGCATTATGTTGAGGATAGAGACAATATAAGCTGGTTCAACGAAAATAGGAATTCTAGTATTGAGAAGGGATATATACAACACATCTTTGTAAACATCTGATCACTGAAGGAACTCAAGAAATGAAAATGTATCGAAAAGGGTGCTAGCATGAGTGAAAAAGCTATAGCCATGGGTATAATCAATGTTCCTATCTTCATAAACTTGGGTGATAGTGTGTACTGCATGATCTACTATAGGCATAGAGTTAGTAGTAGGTGCAGGATAAGAGCTAGATGTACCAAGTTTTAAGGGAAGAGGGATAGATATAACCAATAGTGTTTGCTTGTGTCTAGTAGTGATAGAGAAATACTCAAAAGTAGCCAATGAGTTATATGCATCTAGGTAGAAATCATGTAGGTGGAATGAAATACATGAAAATTGAGTTATAAGTTGTATAGCAATATGTTTATAAAGAGCATTACAAATGAGAGATATAAAGCAAGGGATAGAGAGCATGAAATTGTGCATTAATGCATAAAGAACTTTGATATGTGATATAATATTTCTAATATGTTTAATAAGATAAACTTGAAATTTTTTCCATATGAGAGATAGAAAGCAAGGTAGAGAGAACATGAAATTGTGTGTGAATGCATAAAAAACTTTGATATGTAATATCATATTTTTAATATGTTTAGTAAGATAAACTTGAATTTTTTTCCATATGATAGATAGAAAGTAAGTAATGAAACCTTGTATTAAAGACAAGTAAACATTGCTTTAAAGGAGAGGGATCTTACTATGTTTACTAATAACTTTCTTAATATCATCCCATATTATGAAAAGTAAGCATGAAATGCAAATAATGAAGATTTATACTAACATATGGTAAACTTCATCATTCATGTACATGATAGGACCGAGTATGGTCTCCTTATTGTTTACAAGAAATGCAAGAAATATGTGTAAATAAGTGAGATCCATTTTTGTTTTTATGTGAAATCTGATTTTAGATGTAAGGTGATACCTCAAGTAAATAAAGGGACTGAATATGTAACTAGGGTTTTGAAAAAATAATATTTTAAAAATTACTAAGAAATTTTAAAATTTAATGTGAATTTTTGATTTAAATATGTAGGTAAAAAAATAGAAAAATAGTGGAAAAATTAGGAAAAAATTTACCCGAGGGTTTCTAGGGTTTTTGTGCACAAAAGGACCTAGTGAATTTAACTAGGGTTTAGAATAAATAATGTTTAAAATTATTAAGGTAAATTTAAAAATTAAATGTGAATTTATGATTTAAAATATGCAAGAAAAATAAAAAAATTATTGGAAAAATCAACAAAGAATTAATCTTAGGGTTTTTATGTGGAAACAAAGTAAGTTGGGTTCACCAAATGATTTAACTATTTCAAGAATATTGGAGTCTTATTCCTTATTTAGTTAAGGGTCTAGAATAATAAATGATAAATGAGTAAATAATATTGCAATAATTACAATAATGATTTGAATAATTTATTTGATTTTCGTAGCTATCTGAAAATGTAATGAAAGAGGAGAAATATAACTTAGCTTAAAATTGGACTAAGATAGCTGAGACAAAGGCTAAAACTAGCTGTGCAAGACTAGGATAGTGTCGTGAACCAAGATCTAGCTTTTATTTGGTGAAATGATGAGAGTGTAAAAAATAAGACACTTCTAGGTCTAATGCTATGGTCTAGGTCCTATTGTTATTGTCTAAATTGGTCGCAAAGATCTAAGTTTTTTGGGTTTTGTCTATTGTCTATGCGTGAGCCTACCTATGAAATTTCAGATATTCAATGTTGATGAAGATCCTTGTAGAGCTGATTTAATCTCCAACCCTAGACCTTCATAGTGCTTGAATAAAACTTGAGAAAGAGGGGCGAGGGGGGGGGGAGGGGGTTTAGTGTGTGTAAGATGCATTAAACGTGTATCTACACCCCTTGTATGGGCACACTCCCTACACACCAATAATTTGAAGAGGGATCAAGCCATATGTATTTCTCCCACTTGATGTTCTTTATGCAATAGTGTTATGTAGATGTAAAAATGCCAAACTGAGAGTGCTCGAGATGGCTAGGGACTAGTGTGAGGGTTTGAATATGTTGGTATCTATATTAAATAGTTGTATGCAATGAATAGGGAAATTTTCCTTAGTGGTCTTGCTCAATTTTGTAATATTTGCCAACCCCTTCTAAATGAACTTTGAATGGGCTTTTATAGAGATCTATTGGTCATGGGTTAAATGTATTCCTATTAGGCCAACACAATGAGGAAGAGGAATCATAAGGAAATGGTCATCTGGGCTTGAAATGTGATTGGAAAAAAGCCTTGGAAATGGGACACCCTAGTGTCTAGTGCTATATCCCAACCCCAATGTTCCTGTCCTATAGGCTCAGGACCTAGGGGGATGGAACTAGTACGAGAAATGCATCCTGGCTGAGCTAGAATCAGGTCTTAAAAGTCTACGAATGACTGGGAATAAGCAAAAAGGTGTCTAGAAGGGTCATGAGAGCATCCAAGAGGGACCTATGGGTTGGGTGTCACAAACCACACTCAAGCTACCAATTTTGACATTTTATATGACTACAGTTCCTAACTATTCATATTCTTCTTGTACATTAGCACCAAAGAGAGGAGACTATTCATCTTCTATTCCTTTGAAACTCGTAGAGGATAAGACAAAATAATTGTAGTCGAGAATTTCATACATAATGCAAAAAGATTTTAAAAATATCCTGCACAACTTTACTTATCCATTTTATTCTTCCAACACACCACCATAAATTCATCCTCTCTAAAATTTTATTCCTCTTTATTGGTATTGAAGCCCTTGCCTATTGTCATATTGCCTTTCTGTACTACACGATGATTCAGTTTTATTGGTATTATCCCCACCTCTGGTGGTATTAAACCCATCTCATCCCCTTATTCGAGGGGATCCACCTCTTCTTGGACCAAGATACGTTCTTATAAAATTCTATCTATTTTGTTTTTCTTTTGCCTTCAAAGCTAATTGGTAAGTCTCTTCCATGCAATGTATTCTATACATGCTTAATTCATCTTGAATAAATTTTTTTAAACCATTTACATATCTTGTAGCCATCTAATCTTCTATTTCATCATGCTCCACTCGTATGGAAAGTTTATAAAACTCATCTATATTCTCTTGTATATTGAGATCTTTTTGCCTCAAATTCTGAAATCTTCTATATAGAGTTTGTGCATAATCCATAGGAAAAAAATTCTCTCTTAGCTTCTTCTCCATATTTTTTCATGTATTAATCTTCTCTTTACCTTTTTAATATCTCTCTTTCTGCAGGTGATCCCACCAAATCATTGCATGACCTTTCAATTTCATGGATGCAAACTTTACCTTCTTGTCTTCTCTCATAGCCTTCCACTAGAAAACTTTTTTCATGCTATTCATCCAATCTATCAACTCCTTTAGTTTTAAACTACCACCATAATTTGGAACATCAACCTTGATTCCTTCATTTCTTCTTTCTAAAGCTTGAACCATCCTCTCTTCCATCGATGGTGACTAATCTTCTTCTTGCTGAATTTCTTCATCATGATTTGTGTTTTGCTTAGGTTCATCACGACCTTGTCTTCTTCTCTGATTGGTGATAATCTCGTTTAATTATTTCACTTTTATCTATAGCTCTTGTATAGTTTGGCTCATTTGTGCAATACCTCCTTATCCTCTCGCCATGTCTTACTCTTCTAAGATTGAAACTTGCTCTGATACCAAATAATGAACCCAAAAACTATGAAGACAATAAAATTACCAATAAGCCAAGATTTTAAACAATCTATAAATTGATTCATATTGAATGAATTAAAATAATTATAAACCATGCATCGAAAATCCTCAACTCAGAATTAGAGTTGACATGCAAAAATTTGAAAAAACTAAAATCTATTTTTTAAATTTTTTTTTGCATTTGCTATTTATAGTAATTTTCACATGAAAGTGTGCTCAACTCTAAAAATCTCCTAAAATACTCTAAAAACTAAAAAATTAGTCTATAAGATTAATTTTAGTTGAAGCTAACATCCGGTCCTAAAAATATACAATTTCTAAAAATAGAAAAATACTAAAAAATAATTAAATTGTAATTTTGGACCCTTAGATGATCATGCATAGAATCCAAAA
The DNA here is from genome assembly GCA_037957365.1 of Torreya grandis. Classification (NCBI taxonomy): domain Eukaryota; kingdom Viridiplantae; phylum Streptophyta; class Pinopsida; order Cupressales; family Taxaceae; genus Torreya; species Torreya grandis. The sequence goes on from JARHVA010001644.1 coordinate 862,189, forward strand.
AATATCAACTGTTGAGTTGTGGAGCTAAAAGCTTCAACTCTTTGCAAACAGGTGGAACAGGAAGGTTGCTGAGATCCAGGAGCACCGGCGTCGGTAGAAGGACCGACGTCGGTCGTGACCCAGTGCAGAAGGCCACCAGCGACGATAGGGAGTCGACCGACTTTGGCAGAACCAGACTAGTAGGGACCGACGTTGGTCGCCTGTGTGTTCCAAAACTGCTCGTTACATGGACAGTTACTTAAGTGAACGAAGTGTTTGCATGTAAAGGCCAGTTAGAGTCTTTGGTTGCGAGGATAATTGTCTAAATTAAGAGTCTAAGTTAGTGTTTGAGTTAGGGATCTATTTATAGACCCATTGGCATGTATTGTAATTAAGGCATGAGATAGAAAGGAAGGCAAATAAGTTGCTTCCATTGTAAGATCATTGAGTTGCAGGTTGTTGCAAGCTCATAGGGGATCTACATGTGAGTATGGTCTGTTGAATTGCAGGTTGCAGGTTCATGGGAGATCAACTTGAAGTACTTTTGAGTGCTTGGTGAACTGGCAGGGTTATTACTGACTAGTTGGAGAGGTGAACACCAATTCTGTTTGTGAGTTGGTTGTTGGGACCATTTTTTGTGTAGGAGAGTGTTGTGTGAGAAGAATTACTTTACACTTGAGGTGTGGCAAACCTCTGTAAGGTGAAAGAGTGTGGCGGCTCTTTGTTGTATTCTTTTCTGTAAAGTGTTAATACAAGATAGTGTATTGTCTCTCATATTCTGTGCTATTGGTGAATTCTAGCTACTTGTGTTTTTGGTTATTTCCACATTTATAATTGCTTATATTTGGTAATCATACTGTGCTCTTTTTGAGGAGCAAGATCCAACAAGAGGAATCAGAATAGAGGTGTGTTTGTTCTTGGACTTTCCTGACAAGTGGTATCAGAGCTTTTGGTTGGGATACTAACAGATTGGATTAGATCTGGTTAGTGTGTTTTGATTACAGGTACTCACAGGGTTTCTGTTTGAGTGGGAGTTGAGCAATGATAAAAGACAGTAAGCTACGGATGGAAAAGTTTAATGGCAAGAACTACCAATTATGGAGGATGCAGATTGAGGATTATCTGTATAAAAAAGATTTGTACTTACCGTTGGGAGGGGTTACTTGCAAACCCTCAGATATGAAAGATGAAGAATGGGAGGTTCTTGATCGAAAGGCTCTGGGATCTATTAGATTGAGTCTTGCGTCATCTATGATTTCCAGCTTATCACAGTGTAAAACAACGGTTGAGTTGATGGAATCTTTGGCAAATTTATATGAAAAACCCTCAGCTTCTAATAATGTATTTCTTATGAAGCGTTTATTTAATTTGCAAATGTTGGAAGGTGGATTTGTTCATAGCCATCTTAGTGATTTCCATGGTTTAGTAAACCATCTAAGCTCAGTCAATATTGTATTTGATGATGAAATTAGAGCTCTCTTAATTTTGTGTTCATTACCTGAAAGTTGGGAAGGTTTGGTAATGGCAGTTTCTAATACTGTGTCTCCTTCAAAAGTCTTAAAAGTGGATGATGTTGTGAGTGTAATCTTGAATGAAGAGATATGCAGGAATAACACAGGTGAATCATCAGGAAATGCTTTGAGTGTTGAAGGCAGAGGAAGGCAAAGAGAAAAGATAGAGCATGGGAGATCTAGGTCCAAGACAGGAAGAAGATCCAAGTCCAAGTATGGCAGAATAACCTGCTAGAAGTGTGGAAAGCAAGGGCACTTAAAGAGAGATTGAATATCAGGTACAGATCAGCATGAAGAACATGAAGAAGAAGCAGACATTGCAGATTATGCTGCACAAGATGCTCTGGTATGTTCTTTGGATAAAGTAGAATCTTGGGTTTTAGATTCTGGTGCCGCTTTTCATGCATCTCCACATAGGGAATTTTTTCATGAGTATGTCCAGGGAGATTTTGGAGAAATTTATGTAGGGGATGGTAAGCCTTGTCAGATTGTTGGCAAAGGGAAAGTGAAGCTGAAACTGCAGACAGGTAACACATGGGTGTTAAAAGAAGTCATGCATGTCCCAGTTCTGGAGCAGAATTTAATTTCTGTTAGAAGTTTGGGTGATGAGGGTTGCACAGTAACTCTCACAGCGGACTCTTGGAAGGTTACCAAGGGTACACTTGTTGTAGCTAGAGGTAAGAAAGTAGGTACGCTTTATCTATCTACTTGTACTACTGATTCTCTTTCTGGGTTTTCTACTTCAGCTGAAGATTCAGAGATGTGGCTTGATAGGCTTGGTCACATAGATAAGAAAGAGATGCTTGTTCTTGAGTCAAAGGATATGCTTTCAGATTTGGAAGGTATGGATCATGGTTTCTGTATGCAAAAGAAGAAGGTAACGTTTCTTGAGGAACCCGATGTTAGTGACAAGAATAGGAAAGCCTTGGTTTTTAAGGAGAAGGTGACGGACAGAGTTCAGCACAAGATGCATAAAAATTTTGAGCAGAGCAAGGGTGATTTGGACAAGGATTTGATCCAAAAAGAGCTCGCGGGAAAAAGTCAGGTCTCACAAGAAAAACACAGAGACCGACGTCGGCAGGAAAACCGGCGTCGGTGTCTAGATAGGGACCGACGTCGGCTATGTGCAGACCGACGTCGGTGACTCAAGGCAGACATTGACCAGCGTCGGCCAGGGGAAACCGACGTCGGCAAGGTGGCAGTCACAGGAAACTGACTTCGATCGTCTGCAGACTGAGATGTGACCGGCATCGGTTACTGAGACAAATTTTGGGTGGACAGCAAGTTGTCATGGAGTCTCAAGCACCCATATGGAGGACTGAAGGTGTAAGTTCTTAAATTCGTCATTTCCCTTCTTTACACTACTTGTTGCTCACTTATGGCATAGGACCAGGAAGTTGTTGAAGAAGCAGAACAGGTAGATCCAGGAAACAGTGGGAGCTAGGCATGGATGAGGATGTGATTCCTTGGAGGAGAACCAAACAGGTGTTTTGGGTAGAGTGGCTAGATAGAAGTAAGCACTGAGAGATGAATGGATGTTCAGGATAAAGAAGAGCGGAAATGGATACGTGAGATGGAAGATCAGGGTATATGGTCTTGAATTAGCTACAGGGCAATGGAGGTTTGATCGTTGTGTTTCTCTTTACCAGGTTGGATAGTATTAGCTACACTATCCTATTTCTGTATGATGTGCTTGTTGCAGAGTTACATATACAGGTATTGCTGAACTAAAGGTAAAGCTAGTTCAAGTGTTTGTCATGGAGAATCTGGGAGCAGCAAGATTCTTTGGCATGAGTGTGTTCTAGAGACATGGTAGGTCATATGTTGACTTTGTTTCAGGATGATTGTGTGAAACTGGTTAGCACGCCGATGGTTGGACAGTTCCATGAACAGGTGTCTTGATTCACATAATGAGGTTGAGTGCATGGTATGTACTAAACCTGAGTTTTCCCAAGCAATGGGAGTTGTCACAAGTTGGAGCCAATCCGAGAGAGAACCATTGGAGGACAGTTCAGTGGATTCTTACAGGGACTAGCAGCAGGTGCACATGCTATGCAGGTTCAGGTTAATTTCTACATGGTTGTAGATGTGGATGTGGCAGGTGATTTAGATGACAGGTTTTACACTACAGGTTTGTGGTGGTTGGTCTTCAAGAGTGATCTTGAGGAGGGATACAAAGCCAAGGGAACAAACTAGAAAAAGTACAGGTACAGGTACAGGTTGCAGCTGTTTATCTCCAAGTGGGAGATTGTTGAGTTGTGGAGCTAAAAGCTTCAACTCTTTGCAAACAGGTGGAACAAGAAGGTTGCTGAGATCCAGGAGCACCGGCATTGGTAGAAGGACTGACATCGGTCGTGACGTAGTGCAGAAGGCCATCGGTGATGGCAGGGAGTCGGCCGACGTCGGTAGAACCAGACTAGCAGGGACCGACGTCGGTCGCTTGTGTGTTCCAGAACTGCTTGTTACACGGACAGTTAGTTAAGTGAACGAAGTGTTTGCATGTAAAGGCCAGTTAGAGTCTTTGGTTGCGAGGATAATTGTCTAAATTAAGAGTCTAAGTTAGTGTTTGAGTTAGGGATCTATTTATAGACCCATTGGCATGTATTGTAATTAAGGCATGAGATAGAAAGGAAGGCAAATAAGTTGCTTCCATTGTAAGATCATTGAGTTTCAGGTTGTTGCAAGCTCATAGGGGATCTACATGTGAGTATGGTCTGTTGAATTGCAAGTTGCAGGTTCATGGGAGATCAACTTGAAGTACTTTTGAGTGCTTGGTGAACTGGCAGGGTTATTACTGACTAGTTGGAGAGGTGAACACCAATTCTGTTTGTGAGTTGGTTGTTGGGACCATTTTTTGTGTAGGAGAGTGTTGTGTGAGAAGAATTACTGTACACTTGAGGTGTGGTAAACCTCTGTAAGGTGAAAGAGTGTGGCGGCTCTTTGTTGTATTCTTTTCTGTAAAGTGTTAATACAAGATAGTGTATTGTCTCTCATATTCTGTGCTATTGGTGAATTCTAGCTACTTGTGTTTCTGGTTATTTCTGCATTTATAATTGCTTATATTTGGTAATCATACTGTGCTCTTTCTGAGGAGAAAGATCCAACAAGAGGAATCAGAACAGAGGTGTGTTTGTTCTTGGACTTCCCTGACAAGTGGTATCAGAGCTTTTGGTTGGGATAAAAATAGAAAAATACTAAAAAATAATTAAATTGTAATTTTGGACCCTTAGATGATCATGTATAGACTCCAAAAAATATCAACAACACCCCTAAATGGATAGAACCACTTATGATGACAACGAAATTTTTGAGATGGTCATTTTGGTGCATGGAAGAGCTCAAATGGAGCTATGGGTCAAAAGTTATGGCATCTAAAAGGTTGGCCTATTTTTTCTACATCACCATTGAAGTGCATCCAAGTTGCCAATTTAGAGGGTGATGGTTTGGAAACTAGGACCTCTTATAATGCTCTTGAACTCTCCATTCCTATCTTGCCAAATTTAGGGAAGGGAGATGATTGGACATTGATAAATAACAAAAGGAAACGGAATAGTTTTCAACCATCAATTGACGCACCTCAGTTTATTTTTAAAAAAAGGAAAGGGAAAGGTAAGGAGTTAGATCCACTAGATATGACCCTAAAATATTATAATGAAAAATTAATGGGAGGGTCTTAGCTTGTATTCTTGTTTGTTTATACTATTGGCAGAGGCATCCCTTGTAAGCCTTCATTGCTATATCTTCTTTATCCTTTGTCCTAGGTTGTGGGACCTTTCAACACCTACTATTTTACCCTTAATAAAAAAAATCTCAAGATTCAATGGCTACCTCCTCTTCACATCTATGCTACCTGTTATCAACCTCCTTTAATTTGTCCATATTTATTCCAACCATCAACTACCTCATGTGTTTGCTCCCTCAATCATTGTTTCATTTCATTTCATTTTATTTTTTCTTGGCCAAAGTAAATCTATCGACTCTCTAGTCTTGTCTAATGTTGTTCAGTAGATATGGATAACGAACTATACATATATAAAATGAAGTGTAAGTTATGTGTGTGTGTGTGTGTGTGTGCGTGCGCGTGTGTGTGTGTGTGACAACATATAGGTAGATACCTTTATACTATTAAATATAAATATATGTGTGTGTTTCTAAAATATATATAATTATTTAATATAATCTAATATAAGAGATAATTAGTTAATTGATATAATAGATAAATAATATATTACATATTAAATTAATACTATATATAATATAGTGGTATGATATATATTATAATATTTTGCATATATATTAATATATAATTTTTAAAGGTTGAAGAGATGTAGATCGGTTGGTAAGTGGGTAAGTTGCGTCCAACCCTACCTAGGGCCGAATCTTGTTGGGCACTTGTCAGCGAGATGTGGTTGTTTGAGTTGAATTCATAATTTCAATAGTTGGTGGTGGCCATTTGTATTGGTTTACTTGTTTTTAGGGACTAACCATCTGATATGTCTTAAGATCCGATTTGTAGCTTCTGACAAAAGTGATAATCAATTTCATATATATATATATATATATGAAATTGATTATCACTTTTGTCAGAAGCTACAAATCGGATCTTAAGACATATCAGATGGTTAGTCCCTAAAAACAAGTAATTCTGACAAAAGTGATAATCAATTTCATATATATATATATATATATATATATATATATATATATATATATATATATATATATATATATAATAGTTGGTGGTGGCCATGTATTGGTTTACTAGTTTTTAGGGACTAACCACCTGTTATGTCTTAGATTCGACTTGTAGCTTCTAACAAAAGTGATAATCAATTTCATATATATATATATATATATATATATATATATATATATTCATTCTAATATTTTTATAGTAATTTTTAGATATAATATTTATACTACAAACTTAATATAATATAATATAATATAATATCATCATATTATATTATGTTAGTAACTATTTCTTCTTCTTCATCTAATTGGTTTTAGAGTATTCTATTTTGGTTTGATATAGTTAAAGAAGTCAATAATTTTATTTATTTAGTTTTAAACTCATCCAAATTGACACCTCGTACATTCTCTACATTTTCTAAAAAGCCATTGGATATTTCACACTTCTTTTTATTAAGATGACACATAGTTCAATCATTTATTGGGTAACTAGAACACTTTGGTGAAAGTTACAGATTGCATTGACATGTGACATGTCATTGAATGTTATACATGTACTTGTGTGGGCTTCTTCGAGTCCTTCATTAAAAATACCTTGTCCTTTCCTCTCCCCATCACTGCCTAACTCACCTTGAAATATTCACTACTTTCATGCATGGCCTTGCCCTTCCCTGTCACTCCATTGTTCAAGTTCACTGTGAAATGGAACATCTCCTCGTCGCTCAACGCATAGCCATGTTGTATGATGGAACATACCACCTCATTTTCCACTGTCACATCTTCTAGAAATATTGAAATGTGGTTCTTTAATGCTTCATGCACAAAAGATGAAACACGATTAATAGCTATGGGTTTTGTGTGAAGTTTCAATGTTGATTTACACAATGTCAGTTTACAAAAACCTCCCTCACCAAAACATCAAATAACACCCCTCTTAGTGCAACTTGCACCTCTAGGGCAACTACTAGTATTTATTATTAGGACAAGTAGTCAAAATTATGGGGTAGCATAAGAAGGGTTGTGCTAAAAGACACTGTGAATCCACTACCAAGGTGAGAATGTCGTTCCAAATAGAGAAGGTTGCCATGGAAGTTAGGCATTTGTAAATGTTGCTTGATCATTGGGGGAGTGCTCCTTGTATTGTGAGTCATTCCCCCAAATCATCCACTACAGGCCCACCACCTTTAACTCCCAGACGATGACGGATTCAATTGCAGAATCTCAATGAATTTTCCCCTCACCCTCAATAGGGGATGGACTCTGTCGCTGTTTTTTTGGCTCCCCTAGACCTCATGGATGGTTGAGTGGCTCTGGATCTCCCTTTACAGAGTCATCATCTTGGAACGCTTTACCATCCAAAAATAATCCTTCGTTGCATCCTTCTCAGACAGCAACCTATGCCTAAAATATATGTCTACTTTACTTATGGTGGTGTTTTATCTATGTCACTTGACTCACAATGATACATGATATTATTTAGTTTATTATCGTGTTTTGAACCAATATTTTCTTCCACATAAAATCTGAGCCATATATATTAACGGGCTACTTTATTATATAACCTTTTCTAAATTAATAATTCTATTAATAATAGTCAAAATGAAGCATTGCAAAAGTAAATTTATAGGGTAGCAGTAGCACCGTACCCTTTCTCCATTCGAGCATTCATTATGTTTTTTCCACCATCGATTCAGCCCATATCGACTGTTTTCTTTTTAATTTATCTGTTGGGATGTTTCAGTTGCAGTCGTTTTGTTGTGGACGCCTCGCCTGGCCGACGCTTGCAGCCCCACTATTTAGACCTTCTGTCGGACAATGCCTTGACGGCAATCCTTTGCATTCTGTTCGAGTATTCGTTCTCTCTTTGTGATGCTTTATTAATGAGACTAAGATGGATGATTACGAATTGGGATGGTAGGCCCGTTGTAAAGAGGCGGTGCAGGAATACCCTGGACACGGAGTGGTCAGCAGCGAAGAAGAAAAAATCAAAGTACTACGAAAGAGGAAATAAATTCATTTATTATGTGAATAATATCCACATTTATCCTCAACATTGTCCAATTGCACGTGAAATATAAACTGTAAATATCCACCACTTGCTTTGTGCGGGGCCTCAAAGCATCAATAATTGAGCCCCTCTTGCCTTTCCTTCCCCTATTGGTGCAACTTAGTTGTAACTTGTTATATTTCCTAAACCTGCATTCAACCAGGACTCAAGACAAAGGTTCGAAACCTCACAGATACGCCCATGGATGTTCAAATTCATGTAGATGCCATTCTGAGGAAGGCCTACAGAGTGAGGCCTTGCTAAAGAAAGACTTGGAGGTGCAGCGAGATATGCAGTAAGTAGTCTCCCAAACTTTGCAGCACATTTTATTTTTATGGAAGCTGTGTTGAATTGATTCATACTTACCATGCTTCCTGCTCCACAATGAAACAACAGTATGTAACCCTAGATGCCTTGGAGGTACTCAAGATACGTAGATGAAATGGTTCTCTCTATTTATTGCAAGGAATGGATGACATTTTTTTTTTTTTTTCCCCTTAAGTAACGAAATAAGCTTAAAAGAATTTTTTATTTCTGTGAAATCTTTTCTTTTCTTAGCAATTTTAGAGTTCTGAATACTATTTATTGCAGGGAATGGATGACATTTTTTTTTCCCCTTAAGTAACGAAATAAGCTTAAAAGAATTTTTTATTTCTGTGAAATCTTTTCTTTTCTTGGCAATTTTAGAGTTCTGAATACTTCTGAACAACATTTAATCACGCTAATTGGCACCGAGGACGACAAGTGTGTTGAATACTTATTAATAACAATTAATTTAATGTTTACTTTATATGTTATGTTTTTTAAATATAATTTATTTATTTATTTTGGTGGTGTTATCAGAGGGAATCTAGCCCGAAATCAGGAAAAAAACAAGGAACAACGACCATATTCTACATCGTGTCAACAAATGTTATAATTTAATTTCCTAATCTATGTTACGACAGCCCCTTGAAAAAGACTGCGATTCCAAGGAAGAAAAAACAACCCTCCAACTCTCAAGAACGGTAGTTCCCCTGCATAAAAGTCAATTTGAGTTGCTGGTGACTCCAGAAAAACACCTTTAATTAATGGTTGTACATTATTTTGACACGAAATTTTAATTTATAATGACCAAATTTTGACTTAAATAGGTCTGAATTCATTGTGCCAACAAATGCTCCACGATACAACTGGCGAAGAAATATTTGCCCTTGGATTCTCCGCACTTGCACGCAATTTGTCTTCCTCAATCATTCAGGCTGCAATTTTCCTATCATATTTTCTTTCATTGCACAACAACAATTCAGCATACAGATCCGACTTTCCCCACTAACAGCAAGAAAGGTAATAACATTCCTATATTTTTTAGCAGCTCAATCTGTTGTTGATGGACATGAAATCGAATATTTGCAGGGTAAAAAGATGGAAAATTTACAAGGGACGGCTGAGCTTAACACGGGTGCCAGAATTCCATTAATTGGACTGGGCACCGCTGCCGTCAATCAGAACGAGGAGTACATTAAGGCAGCCGTAGCTGCAGCTCTTCAGGTACACAATTTTGCTGTACAAAATATGGCATTGTTTATGTTACAGTATTAACTATTATGCTCTAAAAACTCAACTAACATTCTTAGCTTAATCATTTCCGCTAATGGCAAGATTTTTTGGAGGCAGGAATTTGATAGCAATATATTACCCCATATTCTCCTAAGAAATTTCCTACATTCTCTCTTGGAGACATTATACAAAAACTGTTCACAGCAATGGCAACAGTTTGCTAAAAACATATTGTCTGTGTTAAACAACATATTTTAGTTTATTAGAGTAAATTGGTTATTGTCCGTGTTCGCGATTTTATATTTTTCCTAAGTTTCCGAATCCAAATTCTTGTTTATGGTTCACTGCCGGACCCTTTGAAAGCTCCTCCTCTCTATTCCAATCTAGATATAGCTTTGCAGTAATATTGACTTACTATGATAATTTCTATGGACGTTAATACATATTTTTTCTTTCTTCGTTCAATAATTTGTAGGTAGGTTATAGACACTTCGACACAGCCAGCGCTTACAGTTCAGAGCATGCAGTAGGAGAAGCCCTGAATACTGCTTTTCAAAGTGACCTTGTAACTAGAGAAGACGTTTTTGTCACCACCAAACTATGGAATACTGATCACGACGACCCTGTTGGTGCTCTCAAAACTAGTTTAAAGTATGATTTCTCTACTATTTGTCACTCCTTTATATTCTATTTCTCTCTGTTTTGCAGACCTCCTTATTGTAAATTATTGTAATGTTCAGGAATTTGCAACTAGAGTATGTGGATTTGTATCTTATCCACTGGCCTGTAAAGCTCATAAGACTTGTTCCACTTGTTGCCCCCAAGGAAGAAGACTTTTTGCCCTTAGATATAAAGTCTACTTGGCAGGGAATGGAGCAGTGCATGGAGTTGGGGCTTGCCAAAGCCATTGGGCTCAGTAACTTTTCCTCTAAAAAGATTGAAGACCTGCTCAGCTATGCCAGGATTCTCCCTGCCGTAGATCAGGTGACGACTTGCACGATTTATTTTCAATAGCTTACTTGCCATCTGCCATAAGGTTATCTGTGCTATTTATTTCATGTTCCAACATAACATTTTTATAATTAGTGCTAATTTATTGTGAGGAAAATTCATATATAAATTATCATATCGCATGCCTTCTCTCTTCAATTTCTCTTTGCTTGCAAAGTTGCAGAAACATTCTAATCGGTATGTTTCAACTGTTAAGAGCATGAGACTTTAACCTGAATTGATTAATTGTGTCTCTCATGAAAGGAAAATTTTCAAAGGGAAGTAAATTTTCTCATATAGAGATGATTATGAATTTATCTCACTTTCGTGGAATCTCATTTTGCAAAAAGTATCATTCTCAAAAGCTTGTTTTATCACATTTTACTTTTGTACCAAGTCCCAAATGGCTGGCAAATCCACCTCTTTAATTCCCATTTCGTAATCCATTTTACTAACCATTCTTTTGAGTAGCAAGCATTACATAGTATACTACTCTGTTTGTATCCATATCCATTGAGTGTGATGATTATGGAATAGAAGTACAGGTGGAGATGCATCCACTATGGCAGCAAAAGAAGTTAAGAGAGTTCTGTAGAAAGCATAACATTCATGTGAGTGCATGGTCACCTCTGGGAGCTCCAAATACTACCTGGGGTTCAAATCTGGTGATGGATAATCCCATTATCCATGAAATTGCTCAAAATCATGGAAAGACTAGAGCTCAGGTATTCATTCATGTTTGGTTTTGTGAATATTATCTATAAAATTGCCCAAAAGCATGGAAAGACATGAGATCAGGCATGTTTTATGTACTCAAAAGATTATTTTTGTGCACTTGCAGGTTTTGTTAAGATGGGGAATAGAACAAGGAGTGAGTGTGGTTCCCAAGAGTTACAATAAAAACAGGATATTCGAAAATATTCAAATATTTGATTGGTATTTAACTCCAGATGATGTTGAGAAGATTAGCAAGTTTGAACAAGGTAAGATAACTCGCGGGGAGGTGTTTCTTAACTCCACAACCAGCCCCTACAAGACTTTAGAAGAATTATGGGATGGAGAAATTTAACGTCAAATAACGGTAACCATGTATGTCTAATTGCCACTTATAAGACCGGTTTATTTGAAGCCTTAACATGTGGATTAGGCACAAATTTATGAAGAATTTTCCAAAAGTGAGAATATGTTTATTTTTACAATATTATGTAACCTTTGTGTGAATGAGATTTTAGTTTTCATCATTTTGTAAATAAAATAAATGTTTGATTGGATAATGAATAAAATGAAAATGCTTATCAATTACTTATCTATTAAAATGTATTATTTCCTTATTAATTTTTGATTATATAATATATTATTGGGTTTGGTTGAATTTTTATCTATGAAATTATTTAGGATATTTCAATTTTTATTTCTTATAATATTTGTATTAGGTTATGGGTTCTTTTTAAAATTCTCATTTTTATTCATATTAAAAAATAAAATAATATTATTTTAAAAATAATTTTATCAAAAATAAAAATAAAAATAATAAGATTGTATATATTTATGAAATAAAAAATAAAATAGATGTGCACTTTACATTAAATGATAACCTATATAATGACATATCACTTATTTATTTGTTTTTGGTGCACTTACATATGTAAATATTCATGCATTCACTTCCAATAAGTGTTAGGTTTCTTACTGGGACATCACTTATGAATCACATTCTCAATAGGAAATACATATATTTGTTTATAGTGATTGTTGGGCTTCTTATTGTATTTTACATTTATAACCACAATTCTTGATTCTTGTACTCGATCCTAAACCATGTAAACGATAAAAACTACATTTATTACCATTTTAAACCTAAACTAATTTGTTGCAAATATTTTTTCAAACATATTTTCAATAACATCTAATTCCCCTAATAATTCATCCATTACAAAGATATTTTTAATTTTTACACTAAAATAAAATCTAAATAATATTAAAAGATAACAAACTATAGATATTATTATTATGATATTAGACATTATTCATTTTTGACTATACCTAACAACTATAGTCAAGTACCATACAACTATAGTCAAGTACTATAAACATGAATAAACAAGAGCACAGGGTGCCAATAGACATGAATAAACAAGAGCGCAGGGTGCCAAGTACCTACGGGAGTTAGTATTATTGATGCCAAAACTGTGTTTGTTATTGGTCTTTAACCATAGTTAAACAATCCCCACATATGTCTATTTTCAAATGCATTTATAATTAGAAGAAACTTCAACATTATTGATGTCAGAATTGTGTTTGTTATTGGTCTTTAACCATAGTTAACCAATCCCCACATATGTCTATTTGCAAATGCATTTATAATTAGAAGAAACTTCAACATTATTAATGTCAAAATTATGTTTGTTATTGGTCTTTAACCATAGTTAACCAATCCCCACATATGTCTATTTGCAAATGCATTTATAATTAGAAAAAACTTCAATAATCAAATTGCATGTCTAAACATTTAACCCTGACTAATAGTAGAGTAAAAAGAAAAATATTCATACCTTTGTCAAAATTATAGTAAAATTTCAAAATTACTAGAAGCTTCTAAAATTTCAAAAGTACTAGAATCTTCTAGCACGAAAGCCATCCCCAATGAACATGAGGGCATAACTGCCATTAAAAATTTATTAGTACATTAAATCAAATTAAATGAATAGGAAGGTATCCCATCCCTATAATTTCATATCATGTGTATTATGACATTAAATATGAAACAAACCAGTCAATAAACAAATATAATTAGATGCCTACCGTTCTATGTGATGAGCCAACAAATGTAATAATGGTGGTCACAATGATCCTCCAGCTGAATTCCAATGCCCACAACAAGAAATGATTACAACTTTCCAACAACTAATCAATGTGAAAGAAAAAATGTCTATGGGTGGAAAGAGCAAGCAGGGTCAAAACAGATCTGTGTTCTAACACATCAAAAAAAAAATTGTTGTTTCATAAAACTGAAAGATTAAATATGGAAAAATAGAAATACAGAGAAAAAAATGAAAAAAAAAATCAAAGAGTTAAAAACACAAAGGCAAGGACTCAGAGGCTAAATTTGAAAACCCTTAAGGGAAGGCATGAATTTAGAAGGCTTACCAGATCACAAAACTCACTGTTGGGTTCTAGCTCACAACCCTGTCATGGTTGGAAAAGTCTAGGGGGTCATCTATGCGAAAACCTTTAGATATACCTTTTGTGTTGTATTCATATTCCTGAAGCCTAGGGGATTGTGAACTATTATATCCATTACAAAATACTTAAGTGAAAAACCTTTATTTTTCTATACTTTTTCTCTTTCAATCATGGCGTTCGAACACCAGCGTTGTGAGAGTCAAAACAAAGGGTCAAAAATATCCATCTTTGAAATCAAACCAAAAGAATATTCAAGAAGCTAACCTAAAAACAAAAACTTGGTCAAGCATTGCATGCTACCACATGTAAGAAAACTCCACCAGCAACTTTCAAAATACACCAACCCATCCAAATCCAAGCATCTGGTTTTGATGAAATTATAGGCATATCAATGAATCTCCCTAACTATTATAAACTTGGAAATTAGAAAAATTAATGGCCATAATGTAATTTCTATATGTGTTTAAACATACCTACCTATGTGGTTAGCACCAAGAGCCATACTGCTATAGGATTCATTTTCCTTCCATAAAAAGCCTTAATTATAGTGAGAATGTTGAGGGCGTAAACTCGACTAGACCTGACGCTTGCAAATATTGTAATGAGAACATGCTCTTTAGTATTGAAGGACCCCAAATTGAGTGAAAAATGCCAATTTGTTGTAGGAAAATGAAAATTTTTGGTGGGTAATGTAACTACCATGAAATGACCTAGTGGTAGAACTACAATTTGAGAAAACACTACTGTAATGTTGATGGTATTTTCTCTGTAGGAAGTAAATTGAATCAAAAATAACACTAACCCGCAAATCAACACCATGCCATTTCATGGTTGAGGTAAGATGCAATTGGATTAAGAGATGGAAGTCCCTTGGTGTGATCATATCTATGTTTATAATGGTGGAACTTTGCAATGAAACATCCATATCCATATCCATCTACTGTAAATGCAAGAAACTATTAGAGTTGTAGTTCTAATTTCTCCACTTCTCATGGTTAGACTCCATCATGCAAGCAGTTTGCATGAACATTAGTTTCAGTTACAGTAGTTAGTGTTGAATAAACATTAGTTTAGTTTTAGTTTAGTTTATATTTAATTCTATTTATGTAAATCTGGGATCACTATTTTTATACAGTGAATTAAAAAAAAGTAGATTCAATAAAATAGATTATTGTTGTAGCAAGGTTCATGCATATTTTTCTTTTGTTTTATTTGTCTTTGCTGTATCAAATTGGTATCAGAGCCAAGCCTGACAATGTGAAGATCTAGGAGGAGAGTCACGCAAAGAGCAAAAGTCTTGAGCATGGAAACCATGCCTGGAGAGACTCTGACTAAGCGGTGGCCATAAAAGTGAGGATTTGATTGTGGCACTAGAAATCTGATTTGGCAGCCAAAGTGTAGAAGCAGATCATGCATAGCAGAAGCCTAGAGCATTGAAACCTGATCACACGTAGCCAAGAGACCTAGGACATGTACAAAGATCTAGAGGATGAAAGCAAACCCTAATCGACACTTATATGGGAAAGAGTGAATATTAAAAATGTCGAGAGAAGATTGATTAATAGCAGTCGGCTAAGAAGTATCATAGCCTGCAGACCAGGTAGAGGAGAAAGGCGTGCCCAAGTGGAGGTGTGATAAATTTGAAGGAGCTTTGTTAAGATTTTGAGATTGTGGGAAGGTGCAGCCTACATACAGAAGCATAGCTGCTCAAGAAGGAACAAATCATATAAAAGACCACAGCCTTAGTCAGATCTGCCAAGTGCAGTCAAAGAAAAGTCTTGGTGCAAGGAGGATTTAGTCACTGAGTAGAAATTTAAAGAAGTTGCTATTCATTTTGAAAGGTTTAGCGTGAGACATGGCAACACACAACAACATTTCTCAGGCCCAGATTCCCATTTTCAATGGTAAGAATTATGATTTTTGGGAAATTAAAATGAGAATATTGTTTTGCTCACAAGATGTTTGAGATTTGGTAGAAAACGGCTTTGTAGAACCACAGGATGAGGCTGTCTATCAGGCATTAACTCGAGCACAAAAAGAAGAGCTTAAAGAAAACAAGAAAAAAGATGCAAAAGCTCTATTCCTAATCCAACAGGCAATAAATGAATCCATTTTTTCTAGAGTTGCAATAGCAACGAGATCCAAGTCAGCATGGAAAATTTTAGAGACTACCTATAAAGGTAATACAAAGGTGAAAGTAGCTAAATTGAAATCTCTTAGGAGAAATTTTGAAAATTTGCAAATGAATGATTCGGAGTCCATAGACCAGTTTATGGGTCAAGTATTGAATATTGTGAACCAAATTAGATCTAATGGAGAAACAATAACAGATCAGAAGATCATATAAAAAATTCTCAGAAGTTTACCCAACAAATTTGATGCAATAGTTGTAGCTATTGAGGAAACCAAGGATTTGGAACAATTATCAGTAGATGAATTAATGGGATCTTTGTTAACACATGAATCCAGAATGAATAGGAATAACAATACTTCTTTTGAAAATGCTTTCAAGTCTCAAGTATCATTTGGTAGAGGAAGAGGAAGAGGAAGGTCAAACTTCAGAGGAAGAGGCAGAGGTAGAAAAGGAAGGAACAATCTAGATCAAGGTGAAAATAATAATCAAAACTACAACAATAGAGGACATGACAACAATCACTTCCAGCAAAATTCACAGAGGTTTGATAAATCTAACATTCAATGTTATTATTGCAAAAAATATGGACATTATGCAAGTGAATGCAAAAAGAAACAAGGAGATGTGGATAAGTAGAATGCTAATTACACAAATGAATCTAATTCTAATTCTGGAAGCTTATTCCTCACTTGTCATGTTGCTCAAGAAAATGCTAGAGATATTTGGTCGTTAGATAGTGGATGCAATAACCATATGATAGGGAACAAAAAATTATTTTCTAGTCTTGATGATTCTGTAAAATTTGAAGTGAAATTAGGAAATGATAATAAAGTGGATGTAATGGGTAAAGGAGTAATAAATGTTTTGGCGAAAAATGGTGAAAGAAGATTTATTCTTGATGTTTATTTTATACCTGGATTAAATCATAATCTTATGAGTGTTGGACAATTAGTATATAAAGGTTATAGAGTATATTTTATGGATAATGTTTGCACAATACTAGACAAATTTCCAAATAATAGGTTGATAGAAAAAGTGGAGATGACCAAGAATCAGATGTTCCCTCTTCGAATTCAGTGCATCTAAGGAGAAGAGGAAGCCCATTTCAAAACCATGAATCTAGACCAATCATGGCTATGGCATTTAAGGTATGGGCATTTACATTTTGGAGGTTTGAATTTGTTACAAAAAAAAAAATATGGTGAAGGGATTACCACCAATAGAGTAGCCAGGAAGTTCATGTGAGAGTTGCATTTTGGCAAAATAGCATAGAGAGAGCTTTCCAGTAGGAGCTTCATATAGAGCAAGGGTAATATTGGAGCTAGTCCATAGTGATTTATGTGGACCAATGCAAACTCCATCATTTGGAGGTAGTTCTTATTTTTTAACCTTCATTGATGATTTTAGCGGAAAGACTTGGATATATTTTCTCAAGGACAAGTCTGAGGCCTTTGAAAATTTAAAGAATTCAAGGCTATGGTTGAAAAGTAGAGTGGCCTTTGCATTAAGGTACTTAGATCAGATAGAGGAGGCGAATATATGTCTAATAAATTTCAAGATTTTTGCAGATATCATGGCATTAAAAGGCAACTGACTACAAGGTACACACCACAGCAGAATGGTGTAGTAGAAAGGAAAAATAGAACAATAATGGAGATGACTAGAAGCATGTTGAAGGCCAAACATTTGTCAAATGAATATTAGACAGAAGCAATAGCATGTGCAGTATATATTTTGAATAGAAGCCCAATAAAGAGTGTCAAGGATCGAATTCCACAAGAAGCTTGGAGTGGTAAGAAGCATAGTGTACATCATTTCAGAATTTTTGGTTGTATTGCATATTCTCTTATACCATCTAAATTGAGAATAAAACTTGATGATAGAGGTGAGAAATGCATTTTTATTGGCTATAGTGAAGAATCAAAGGCTTATAAGTTGTATAACCCCATTTCAAAGAAAGTGATTATTAGAAGAGATGTGGAATTTAAGGAATAAGAAGCATGGGATGGAAGCATTGATAGAACCATCACAATTGGAGCACCAATTCCCCAAAATGAAAAATAATCTGAAGAAAAAAATTTGCAAGGTGATCAATTCTCTCCACAAGCAAGAATAAGCACTTCAATAAGAACACCTAGGAGCTTAGCACAAGGTGAATCATCTGGTCATGCATGTCATCCTACTCCCAATTCTCAAGTAAGTGATGAATCAAATCCAACTCTTGCCACTTTAAGATCAAAATTTAAAGGTAAGAAAATGAGAAACTTGAATGAGATTTATGATCAAGAAGAAGAGAATTTAGATTTGTGTTCAAATTTTGCCTTTTTCTCTCATGATCCTATGTATTATGAAGAGGCAGTTAATGAAGAACATTGGATAAAAGCAATGGATGAAGAGATGAATGCTATTGAAAGAAATAAAACATGGGATCTAATTAATGTACCTGAAGGTAAGGATTGTATAGGAGTCAAATGAGTTTATAAGATCGAATTTAATACAGAAGGTAAGATTTAAAAACACAAGGCAAGGTTAGTAGCAAAAGGTTTTGCACAAGAACATGGAATTGATTATAATAAACATTTGCTCCAGTTGCTAGACTTGATAATATTAGAATGGTTTTAGCAATAGCTGCACAAAATAATTGGAAAGTATATCAAATGGATGTCAAATTAGCTTTCTTGAATGGTTTTTTAGATGAAGAAGTGTATGTAAAGCAACCACCAGGTTATGAAGTGCATGGACATGAAAAAAAGGTCTACAGATTGAAGAAGGCCCTCTATGGTCTTGAGCAAGCACCAAGAGCATGGTATAGCATGATTGATTCATACATGATAAACAATGGATTCAACAAAATCAATAGTGATCCTACATTGTACACAAAAATTAACAAAGAAGGCCAGATTTTGATTGTGTTTGTATGTTGATGATTTGATTTTCACTGAAAATTTGTCTATAGACACATGTAAATCAGCAATGAAGAAAGAATTTGAGATGACATATTTGGGATTAATGAAGTATTTTTTGGGCATTGAAGTTGTACAATCAGAGAAGAGAATCTTTATTTATCAAACTAAATATGCAAAGGATGTGTTAAAGAGGTTTAAGATGTTGAATTGTAAATCAACACCTACACCAGTTGCTACAAGGATCAAAATTAGCAAAGAAGACAAAGGGCCTAATGTTGATTCTACAACATTCAAAAGACTAATTTGTAGTTTGATGTATCTTACAGCTACAAGACCAGATAGCATGTATGGGGTCAACTTAATCTCTAGATTCATGGAGTCACCAAAAGACTTACATTGGCAAGTTGGAAAGAGGATATTGAGATATGTGGCAGGGATAACAAAATATGGAATTTTATAGTCCACAACTAATGATTTTGTAGGTAGCATTGATGATAGGAAGAGTACTTTTGGATATGCCTTTCATTTTGGAATAGGTGTGGTCACATGGGCATCCAAAGAGAAACCCATAGTGACACTTTCATCAGCTGAAATAGAGTATGTATCAGCTACATTAGTAGCATGTCAAGCAATTTGGATGAGGAGAGTATTGACAGATTTATTGCAAGCACAAAAGGAGTCAACACCAATCTTTTGTGACAACAAATCAACAATTGCATTGTCAAAAAATCATGTTTTTCACAAGAGGAGCAAGCACATTGATACAAGATTTTATTTTATTAGAGAGTTAGTGAACAATGGAGAAATTCATTTGGAATTTTGCAGATCTGAAGACCAATTGGCAGATATATTCACAAAGGCATTAGCAAATGAGAGTTTTGATTATCTAAGACAAAATTTAGGCATTGTAAATGTTGAAGTAATTAGTGGTAGAAATTAAGGGGGAGTGTTAGAACTACAGTTCTAATTTCTCCACTTTGCATGGCTAGACTCCATCATGCAAGCAGTTTGCATGAACATTAGTTTCAGTTACAGCAGTTAGTGCTGAATAAACATTAGTTAAGTTTAGATTTAGTTCTATTTATGTAAATTTGGGATCGTTGTTTTTATATAGTGAATTAAAAAAAAAAAATAGATTCAATAAAATAGATTATTGTTGTAGCAAGGTTCGTTCATATTCTTCTTTTGTTTTATTTGTATTTGTTGTATCAAAAACAAATGTGAAGCATGTAGGAAAAACAGAGCAGAACATAATATTAACTGCTACTACATGCATGAGAAGGAGGTGGAATTGGTAGTTTTGGAGAAATTAACTCCAGTCTCTAACAAGAAAAAAGATGCAAAAGCTCTGATACCAATTTATCAAAAAAAAATAGAGCATATAAAAACAGAAAAATAAGAACAAAAATACTCAATTGCTACTGCAATCATGAAAAACAAGAATTTTATTGATTTTCTTGATCTTTTTCAGCTCTTCCTTTTGTGCTTGAGTTAATCCCTGATGGGCAACCTCATCCTGCAGTTCTACAAAACCATTCTCTACCAAATCTCAAACATCTTGTGAGCAAAACAATGTTCTCATCTTAATTGCCCAAAAATCATAATTCTTACCATTGAAAACAGGAATTTGAGGCTGAGAAATACTGTTATTCATTGTCATGTCTTACGCTGAATCGACTAAATCCTTATTGCACCAAAGCTTTTCAGATAGGCTATCTAATGCGCTTCTTACCTCGTCCAACAACAATATGGTTAGATTCTTTATGATTGCCCTTGTTATTGCAATCCTTTGTCCCCATTGTTGCTGTCGTATCCCTCCTTCACGGCTGCCCACTCTCTTTCGTTGTTTGCAGATTCATTAAATACGGGCAGAGTTCACATACTTTTGGCCTGACGTCTTCAGCGTGTTGATGAGTAGGCCATTGGACCATGGATGGGTGGTTTTCACGTTGCACCAGCGCTGGCAGTCTCTTTAATGACTACGTTTTCTTTATTGACGTCTACCGTTGTGTGCAAATTTGTTTGAACTCCACGATCTGCTTACTCTCACAATCTCCTCTTGAGAGGGAGCATGATTCTTAACAAAAGGTCAGTCCTTGCTATGGGCGCTGCAAATCTCCTTCACGTCCCAGAACAAAAATCTTCTCAACAATCTAAACATGCGTGATTATGTTGCTGCTGCAGCCTTTCGCCTAGCTAGATCTTCCTTGGCACAAGACCTCTGCTATTCCTTTCTTCTCCCTAGATCTTCTCTCCAAGGCTCTGATACCAGTTTGTAGGAAAAACAGAGCAGAACAAAATATTAACTGCTGCTGCATGCATGAGAAGGAGGTGGAACTGATAGTTTTGGAGAAATTAACACCAGTCTCTAACAAAGCAACTCACACTCCCAGAAAGAAAAACGCCCATAGCACATATACATTATATATATGCCATATCCAGACATGGAGATAAATGCATATTTGTAGTCTGTTGAAAGCGCAGAGGGGCTTTCTGAGTCCGTTAAAATCCTTGACTGAAATGAAATGTGGTTCTGCTTGAGTTGAAACAGCTGAGAAAAAAAGAATGGTAGCGGTGTTAAAAAAAGAAAGGAACAGAACTTGATATGGTAATGCAATATGCCTAAGAATTCTTTTAGATCCGCCCCTCCTCGATACCGTGATTAGACCGCCATCCACTGCTCAGGATTGGAATTTGAATATCTTTCTCCCTGGTAGACACGAGGACCTGCGCAGCTTTTATGACTGATTTTTCACCTTGATTTATGCGAAGCTGTAAATAACATGAAAATTTTGCAACGAATTAGATTGCAACAGGTTTACTATGTGTTAAACACCAAGCAATAAACTTAGGGAAAGCATTTACACATTTTCTAACGTATAAGATAATACAGTTTGATTGGCTGAGACAAAGAAAATTAATAACCTGTTAAAGTAAAACGAAAGCATTACTACCCTTTGGGACTAATAATAAGAGCTGTTTGCAGCACAAGTCCTTATCTAACAAGTTTTTTAAATAGGTGGTATAAATATGTAGAAGATTTAAAATGATTATTTATGATAATATTAGATAAGCATATGGAAAGAAATTAGTGTAGTTGTGTATAAAGATGGAATGTGGTGGCAGAGTTATCTAATGTTTTGTAAATAATTAAAGGAGAAAAGAAGTTGTGAATTGGTAAATGGTAATAACAATTATTTATTTGGAAGTGTGCAATGTCAAATAGATATGTGGAAAGAAATTAATACAATTATATGTAAAGATGATATATGGTAAAAAATTAACCTAATGTTTTGTAAATAATTGAAGGGATTAAAAAATTACAAATTAATAAACAATAATAACAAATAATTATTTGAAAATTAATTTTTATTAAACAACTGATTAAATTAATGGCAACGATTAAAAATTGGTTTTTTTGAGCTCTATACAATATTCATTTCTTTTGGCCATTAAAATATGTAAATCAAATTAAATATATACCCTATGGTGTAAAACTACAGGGTTCGACAAGCTTTTGAAACAATGGTCAACAATATTGCAATCTAATTAGTAACATAATTTCCTTTATACTAACTACCTCAAATGGATGAGTGTGGAATATTAAATTGAGGATTCATGTTTATTAAAGTTTTTGCATTTTTTATTTTGATTGTGTGAATAATTCCGAATATTCTTAAAACTTTTGTTGATATGTTTTGTAAACGTAACATGGTCATCAATTTTCGTAATGACTAATAACTTGTAATGACCCATGACATGGATACCTATAATTTCGAATGAAAGTAAATGTTCCATTCTATTACATTTGAGGGATGGCATTAGGAACATGTGCTACCTTTTATCTTTACTTTGTTAGTATATTAGTTGCTATGGATGCATATGCTTTGTAAATCATCCTGTGAGTATTTTGTTTTATTTCACATTCATGAGAAGTAGTAGTTGCTTAGACTAAACTTAGTTATAAGTAAGTGTTGAGGCCAATGAAGGCATCCACACATTTATTGTATTGAGCTTACTCAAAAGGGGTTGCCCCTTTGAAGTGATCTGTGATCAATATAATCCATTCGATATTTCTGCTAATAATATAAATATATTATTTCATACATTTTCATTAAATAAATCTATTATTTCATACATTTTCATTAAATTGTTGCAAGAGAATCCTCTTACATGGTGAGATTTAACGGTAGGCTTGTTGATAGACAAACCTTGTTGGTAACCTTTGTTTTACAATAAAAAATATTTAATTCAAACTCATTTATATATTTCTAGAAATTGAACTTTGTATAGCCAACTGTTCCTTGGGAGTAGGGGTGGCATATCTTGGCACTATGTTATAGCTATATGAAACTTTGCCCTGGATAAGAGCTTCAAGCACAAGGAAAAAAAACATAGATTTTCATAAATCATTAAGTGTTGATCCCAAATAATGAAGTTGCTAAAACCTTCACAGAACTTTTAGTGTCAAAGATGGAAAATGTAGAGTGGGACATGGGTGCAGCACTCGCCTCCATTGTGTTAAATTCTATAACCCAGCAACAGATTAATTCCACAATAATTTCACAGACATAAATCTAATTTATAACGATTAATACAACTGGGTTAATTAACAACTAATAACATCGGAAGCAAAAATAACAATAAGCCAATACAAAAAGACAATAACACAGATATACCCGAGAAACCCCAATGCGAGGAAAAACCTGCAAATGTTGGATCTTCTATTCAGCCCAACAGCAAACTTTTCTTTTGCAAAAATACAATATGTGAGTTTGCGACAGCAATGTTAAATTCTATAACCCAGCAACAGATTAATTCCACAATAAATTCACAGACATAAATCTGATTTATAACGATTAATGCAATTGGGTTAATTAACAACTAATAATAGCGGAAACAAAAATAACAATAAGCCAATACAAAAAGACAATAACACAAATATACCCAGGAAACCCCAATGCAGAGAAAAACTTGCAAATGTTGGATCTTCTATTGAGCCCAACAACAAACTTTTCTTTTGCAAAAATACAATATGTGAGTTTGCAACAACAATCTTACTTTTATAGAGAGCCTAGTTGCTTTACTTAGCGTGCAAGAAAAATAAGCTTTCCTTAGCATGCAAGAAAAAGAAGCTTTCCTTGCTTTCTTTGGCTTTTCTATTTTTACACATAAAATCACACTAGGATTTATCTCATCCTTACAAACTCAGAAACATTCTAGAAACTACTGTTGCTGAAAATCCAACTCGAATTGTTTTAAAGCATATCTAATCTTGAGTTGCTTTAAAACAATTCCACATCCCACCTTTCGAGCTACAAAAATCAACACTCCCTCTTAGTGAAGAAGGTGTTCTGCACCACACCCAACTTGTCCCTGAAGAATTCAAACTTGCTCTTCATCAAGGCCTTCGTCAAGATATCTGCAATTTGTTCATCAGTAGGAGTGTAATTGAGCTTCACTATCCCCTTCTGAACTTCAACCACCAACCTACTGAGTCAGACAATCTTGCTTGTAGTGATTCCCACCACACATCCAACACCTCAAACGGGACTGCTTCCCACTTGATCGTCCACCCTATGACTTCATCTCACCACTCGTGGAAGTGCTCCAAGACTTACAAGATCTCTTTGATGGCACCAAAGTAATCTTCCTTCCCTGGTCACCCACTGGCTTCCCCGAAGACATACTCCACTCTGTACCAACAACACCCCTGCTGGGTAAACAAGGGCCCCACGTGTTTATGGATGAATAACCATCTTTCTAATTCAAGAGATGGTTTGCTACAGCAATTGCTTTGCTAAAATCATACACTTCTTGGTGACGGAGCTCTATTCTTTCGTTCAGCAACCCCGCCCCCTTATAACCCGCACTTCTCTGTGGTGCGCCTGACGACACTCCAAGGTGACCTGCCACACATATGTGGGTGGCTGAGTAGCTTCTTCTGGCCGCCTAGCACTGCTGCAACATGATTGTATATCTTCACATCGCTGAACGTTGAGGCGTCTACCTTGGCTACTTCCAGCCTGTTTATGGCATGTGCCATAGCTACCGTATCCGCTATGTACTTCTACACCATCTTCACGACCACGTGCGTGTGCCCTCTAGCCCATTTATGCCCACTGGAGTGTTCTTTCACTCATTCATCTGTCTCGGCCTGTGGCTTGCACCTGTTGTTTGCCTCTTCCTTCAATTTTTGTTCCTCCTCTGTCTCAGATCTGTCAACAGCGCAATGCTCTAGCTCAAAATCTATCTTTTGGTAATCCTTTCCACTCTGCTCCAGCATTATCTTCCAAGATTTCACATCGCCAAAGGAATTCACCTTCGGCTTCCCCCTGGAGGTAATTGCAATCTCAACAAACTGTAAATTTACCATAGGACTCTACGACCTGCTCGAGTGGCTCGAGTGAGCACTCCCTGGCCTGCTAGAATGAACACTGGTAGGCCTACTAGTAATGCTTCTGGTCTCCAAATTAGCATCCAATTTTCTCTAATCCTACCCCTTCTGTCCCAAGATCTCTTCCCTCGGCCTGGCCGTCCCAAAATGATTCACCTTAGTCTTGGCCTCGGGTCGGGGGGACACGGAAGGCGAAAATTCCTTTCCACTTTGAGAGCTACCCCATCTCTCCACATCCGCATGCTCCTCAGATCTATGATAAGGGCCTGTATTCAGAAGAGAGAGATTTTTCTTCCCGGCACCCCACTCGTCGGCCTTATTCACCCGTGTCCCAGCATAAATGCACCTAAACGGATTGGTCGATGGCTTTCTGCTAGGACCCCAGTCATCGTGGCCATTTGCCCATGATGCCACATAATCAGGCCTAGCCCAGGAGGATGGCAACTTAGATGCGCCCCAGTCATCCACGCCATCCACTCGTGACGCCACATATTCAGGCCTCAACAAGGCCGATGAGGCCAATTTCTTGGAGACAACCCAATTGTCCACCCCATCAGACCTTGATGGCATATCTGCCTCATCGCTCCGCATGGACGGTCTCCCGTTATCATTATTTCCATTAAAAGGTCTGCGGTTCGAAGTCCACTCTCCAACAATAGCAAGCTCATCCCTGACCTGTGTCAGCGTGGACAAGTAAGAGGTCACACTCTCACCTTTGGACATCTTGGTATTATGCAATTTGTCCTTAAGCATCATCTTACGACTCTAATAGTCGCTCTGATAAATTTTTGTGAGCGTATCCCACATCTCCTTGGCTATGTCTTTCCCTGATAAATGAGGAATTAAATGATCTCTTACTCCATCCAGGATAATCCTCTGAGCCTTGGCCTCTTTAACTTCATGTGAATCTAAGGCAATAGGATCATTTGTTGGTGGAGTCACTTCTGTGCTAGCATAGATCCACAACCTGTTCTCCTTGAGAACAGATGTGATCCGAACCTTCCACTGTAAGATGTTAGACACACCCTCGAGCCTGTCCTCGTAGTGAACGCTGATTGCCATAGCCACAAAAAGAATTGAGGATGAAAGAACTGATTTTTTTTTTTTGAAATCTGTGTTACAAATCTTGGCTTCGTATTCAGAGTTTAGAGCTCTAATACCATGTTAAATTCTATAACCCAGCAATAGATTAATTCCACAATAAATTCACAGACATAAATCTGATTTATAACGATTAATACAACTAGGTTAATTAACAGCTAATAACAACAGAAACAAAAATAACAATAAGCCAATACAAAAAGACAATAACACAGATATACCAAGGGAACCCCAATGCAGGGAAAAACCTGCAAATGTTGGATCTTCTATTCAGCTCAACAGCAAACTTTTCTTTTGCAAAAATACAATATGTGAGTTTGCAACAACAATCTTACTTTTATAGAGAGCCTAGCTGCTTTACTTAGCGTGCAAGAAAAAGAAGCTTTCCTTAGCATGCAAGAAAAAGAAGCTTTCCCTAGCATGCAAGAAAAAGAAGCTTTCCTTGCTTTCTTTGGCTTTTCTATTTTTACACATAAAATCACACTAGGATTTATCTCATCTTTACAAACTCAGAAACATTCTAGAAACTACTGTTGCTGAAAATCCAACTCGAATTGTTTTAAAGCATATCTAATATTGAGTTGCTTTAAAACAATTCCACATCCCACCTTTCGAGCTAAAAAAATCAACACATTGTACCATTGTAGCATTAAAAAAAAAAATCAAATTTGCATAAGACTCCTACTTGTGCAAGAGAATGTTGAAGGGATTTAAATAATCTTTGATAGATTACGAGTTTTTTAATTGCTATCTTTGATGTGATTGGTAGAAGATACTTGCACGCGGTCCTCTAATTGATGCTTATGGAAATAGCAGGGTCCTAAATTAGCACTTGGGCCACTTTCACATGTATTGTCTCCACACAACATTGGCAACAAAATCAGTAGAGTGATGCCTACAAACTGACGGAATTCAGAGGAAGAAAAATACATGTGGGAGGATATGAGCACAAAATTAGCAGTCCATGGTAGCTCAGAAGTGATAAAGTGAGAAAAAGCATTGAAAACAATGCACATTGTGTTCTTGTTTTTGCATAAAATCTGGGGTGGTAGGATTTATGCTGTAAATTTGTTGATATACTATTTTTAAAAATTAAAAAAATAATAATCTAATTTTCATTCATGAAATGTCTATTTCGTGATGTTTGATTGTTTATTTTATGTTTGGATCAATTTGAATTTAGGTTGTAGAATAGAACACCCCACAGAACACCACAATGACAACTCCAAAATGTATTGCAGTTTCTGTTACAATAGTCATTTTTTCCAAGGACACAACAAAAAATTTATAAAATGCACAATTTAAATTAACCAACATTGAAAATTTTGAATTCATATAAAAATAGTAGAATTTGATTTGACATGACATATAAATATTGTTCCAAATTTATAAGTATCGATGAAAAATAATTTTAAATTAATAGATTTAATTCCTACATTACAAAACTATATTAATTTTCACCTGCCAAAAAATTGTATTGGCAGATTTCAAACTACCATATAAATTAATTCGCCTAAACGAAATGCGCACACAAGTACTAACAACTTGAAACTATGAAAATTTAATAAAAAATAAACAAAAATCTATAAACTAATTATAAATCAAAACTTAAAAAATGTATATATAACCGAAACAAATAAATGAGATCTAATTTATAGTGCTTAAATATTTTAATGATATGCTTGACATGGTAGAATGTGGACTTTGGGAGACGTGGGCGATTCACGAGTGAACCCTTCGATATAATAATAATAATAATAATAATAATAAATCTGATCCAATGCACAAATTTGTAGGTGTGTGGCTAGATGATCAGATCTGCAGAAGTGTTACCAATGTTGTAAATAGTTTGAACATATTACACACAAAAAAAAAATAATCAAATTATTAAATACGTTGAATTTTACATATAGACATTGAACTCTTATAAATTAAGAGTCAATTTAAATTATAAATTATCATATAATTTTTATTTTATAAGGGATGAGTTGTTATCATAATTCATTAAACATTTACACATTTAAAATAAATAATATGTTTGGTACTAATAATTCTTAACACTCCTTTTCCAATATGAATATAGCGAAAAGAATTACATTATATGTATTGGAAACAAAAAAAGGAATGTCATTTATATCTCTCTTTCTAGTGATACTTACATACCTCAACATCAATATTCATGCTTTCACTTCTAGTGAATGTTGAGCAATTTTTAAAAGTACATTATTTGTTAATCACTTTTTTATAAACAGATATATACATCTATTTATAGTAAATATTAAGTTTCTCATCATATCTTACATTTATAACTTCTATTTTTGATTGTCACTACTTAATCACGAATAGTATTAATGGTATTCATTGTATAAATTATCATTATCAACATAAATCAATAATACACATATTTTTTTAACATGTATTTCAAAAAACATCAAGTTCACTAGATAATATGTTTGTTACAAGAAAACATAATAATTTTTACAATAACTTTGATAACTAATACACACATTTTATTTTAAACTTATTAATGACCTGAGCATAATCTATTTTGTCACATTGACAAATCATATAAATTAAATACCTTTTAAAATGAAATCTAAACAATATAAAAAATCACAAACTATAAATCATATATAAGTAAAATTAAATATTATTCATCTTTAATCATACTTAACAAAACTATAATCAAATAACAATATAAAAATATGAAAAATTAATAAAATAAAGCTTAAACAATATAAAAGACTACAAACTATAGACCATTAATAAAGATAAAATTAAACATTATTCATCATTAACCATACATAACAAACTATAGTCAAATACTAATAACAACATAGAACTATCAAAAGTTAATAAAATAAAAATAAACAGAACTCTATAAACTAATAATAAATTAAAACTTTTAATATAACTTTATAACCATTTTTTTAAAACAAACACACCAGAACTAATCTATAATGTTTAAATATTATAATGACAACATTAACATGGTAGAATGTGGACTTTGCCACACATGGGCGATTCATGGGTGGAACAAAATTGATGATAGAAATTTGGGGCACACCGTTGAATTGTAATGGTTTACAGACGGTTAGATATTTGATTAGAGGTGAATGATAAAGAAAAACATTCAAATTTATATTTAAAGACAACCTCTAATTATGTTATTTGTAGATATTTATTCAAACTAAGATATATATTTAGAATAAACATACATATAACAACACTTTAAATTTTTTGATTTTATTTTAATCAAACATTACAATGGTTGGATCATCTTCAATATGTCACATTGTCATATAGGCAAAATTTTCTAAGATAAAGCATGAAAAATAAAATTACTTTTATTCTGTTTTACTCTACTCTAATTTACAACAACTTGCTTATTTAAACTTACTTTTCTAACCAGTTTGAATATTTGTATGACATCCATAGGTTCATGGGGTGTCTTCAAATTTGCTGATCTCTAAAAAAT
Organism: Torreya grandis; assembly: GCA_037957365.1. Lineage (NCBI taxonomy): Eukaryota > Viridiplantae > Streptophyta > Pinopsida > Cupressales > Taxaceae > Torreya > Torreya grandis. The sequence goes on from JARHVA010001644.1 coordinate 892,146, forward strand.
ATTTAAGAGTTTTAAAGCTTATAATTTTCAGGATAAAATGTCAAATTATTTGTAACAATGCCTTCCACTCATCAAAAAACAAAGATAGTTGCAAGTAATTGTTAAACATTAACATCATACCATTTCACAAGGATATAATTAATGCATACATTCAAAAATGAATAAAAAATCACCTCAAAAAATATAAGCTATAAAAGTGTTATTGTGTTGAAGAACTCCATTGTTAAGTCTCTAATGTTCAAGCAACCAAACAAGTTGAACGACAAATGCCAAAACTATCATAGCTTTACCGTAGTAACTCCAAATGATCTAAAATTTTATGCATAGCTTATAAGTGTCAAGTATTATGACCTCACCAAATTTTGGTCATCCAATTTGATACAAAATTAAACAAACCTCTTGCCAAGTGTCATAAACAAAATAAATGAAGCAGACTGAAAAAAATAGACAATGTATAAGCACTATAACTCCAATTTATATGAAATTTGATGCAAAATTTTTACATGTCAAGTACTATGACCTCAAAAAAAATTAAAATCTAATTTTATACAATGTTAAATAACCCTTTTTCCAATTGCATGTGAATTAACAATCCACATAGGCTGACAAAAGTAGATAAAAGACCTCCACACTTTTCCACGATAAAGGAATAATTAGATACAACATCATTCTTAGAGGTTAAAAATCCTATGATAAAAATCCACTAAAGCAATAAAAATTAAAATTCTAAGCTCAACTATTTTTGTTACAATGCAATATTTCCCTTCACCTTGGATGCTCTTGCATCAAACACCTAGAGTAATGAAAATGTCCATGAGCTCCTGCTCATTAACTTCTTGAGAGCTCCTCTATAGTTTTACCAATTTTTGTAACTTTGGATGCATTCATCCAAGTCACATCTTAGGTTTCTCTATCATTCCACTTGACCAAGTAATTATAGTATTTGTTACCCTATGTCTTCTTGCAAATATTAATGTCTAGAACAACGTCCACTTTTTATTTGTCTACTAGTGACAACTACTATCTCCAATCCTTGACTAAAAAAATCCATGTTGTAACTTGTTTATCCCTAAGCATACGGGTAAAAAATTTCTACATTTAAGACATGCAAGATTCCTACTCCATCCAAAAATTTCAATTCATAAGCATTAGCTAAAAAATCCCTTAAAATATTGAAAGGCCCAATCTTCTTCCACTTAAGTTTATTGTACTCACATTTCAAAAACCTCTCTTTTCACAAATGTTCCTAAACCAAGTCCTAACCTCAAAATTCAATTTTCTACTTCACATATCAACATATTTCTTATATTTTATAAAACTCTCTTCAAGTCTTATCTTGACTTCTTTATGCATGTCATGAATAGATTGAGCATAATCTTCACCTTCTACACTTCCCCTACCCATATCAATTATACTACTCAAATCACTTATACCTCCAGGGTTGAACCCATACACTATTTGAAAAGGACTCAAACTTGTAATTCATTTGACCAAATCATTTTAAGTAAACCTAGTTTGTGTCAACATTAAATCCCAATGTTTGGGCTTGTCACCAATTAAAATTATCAACAAATTACAATGAATTTGATTCACAACCTCTATTTGCACTTTTTTTAGGGTGATGGGCTAAATTGAAGTCTAACATTGTGCCCAATTTCTTCCATAGAGTCCTCCAAAAGTGCTCAACAAACTTTGTATCTCTATCCAATACAATAGTCTGAAACAATCCCGCCCCCTCCCCTCCCCAAAAAAAAATGGAATTAATTCTTTTTAAAGTGCTAATAGAACTGCGTCCAAGGCCCACTACATAATTTGATGATGTGAGACATAATATTATTTGATCACGAAATAATGTGCTTATGACCATAGCCATATTAGATGGTTTCACATTATTAACCAAGATTAAATCACTGTTAAAATATTCTATAATGGAGCATGTGACCAATAATGTGCATAAAGTTTGGGGTGTATTAATGTGCATGTGTACACTAATAAAACTTCAAACTCTATATGTAGTGACCGTATCTCTAGTAGGACCATTTAGTATTTTGTTAACCCTAATTAAGTATATTGGTATTATTAATAGAGTACAGGTTACAAATTAGGGGGAGTAAGTAGTTATGCCTTGATATAACTACAACTGTTGCATACGAGGTGGCTAAGAATACTAGGACATGTAACCCTAGAGTCCAACTCAATATTAAACTTTAACATACTATAAGGATGAAAATGATAGATTATAAAACATCAAACCCAATTATTATTATAGCACCAGGTATGTAAAACATCCCTTAATGATCATCCTTAGCATCCATGTATATATGACATGCATGAGAGTAATACCTATCACTATGGTCATCATATATATATTTGTAATGTAAACCATTGTTAGTGTAGTCAACTAATAATGCTATTGGAAGAGATTTCATAACTTGAATTCTCTAACTTTGGGGTTTGTCACCATGCATCCCTTCAAAGAATTCATGACGTGCTTAACTATCAGGTATGGATAACCCCATGTGACATCCAAAATTAACACTATTTATTCCATTTTAAGTGCACTAAGTATCATAACAACCATTTACAAAATGGATAATTCAATTTGAAGTGCAATAAGTATCACAAAAACCATTTATGAAATGGAGAATCCAACATAGTGGTTATCACACTAAGATGTCAATGACAATACAACATATTATTCGTAATTATAGTCATCCATCAATGAAATGACTATTAAGGTGAATCTAATGTTAACAACTTATGCCAAAGGAGAATTAATACCTCCTAAGTCTTAGTGTGATATAATTCTTCATACCATTGATTTATGACCTTATGCATTGATTTATAAAAACTATTGAAACCATTCAATTCAATCCCATATTTTTTAGTAATGCAAAAAATATCACCATTACTTGCTCAATGAAACATAGTGGACAGTATATCACATCCATATAGTTTTAAGTCTAATAACACTAAATTCCATATTGGGGATACCAATATCAACATTAAAAATGGTAGATATAATAAAGTGGTAAAGTATCATCCTATAATATTTGCATTATAATTATTTATACTCAACTTGCACAATAATAATAACAACATAGATAACGTTTGTAAAAATTCAAAACAACAAATGTTATAAGAAGATTATGAGAATAGTTATCAGCTATATAATAGACTTATCTATAATCAACATGATTAAATGAAATTAGAATGGAGACACAATAAAAGATTAGAACACCACTTTGATGGTTGTACACAACTTCTCTACTAACAAAAATATAAAAGAACCACATAAAATAGGTTGTAGGTGGTTGGTTATCATAGCAAATTCTTGATGAAGTTTAGTATCTTGTGATACGAGTTTGAAGGCAATAATAACATCACGTTATTTTAACTACAAATAAACATAATTAATATCAACACTAAAATATAACATGAGGAGTAATTTTAGTCTATTGCTTGATATTATTATTACAACCTCAACAAGAGAATCAAAACCTCACATTAACTCTTATGTCAAAGTAAAGAAATCTAGATTCCCATAACATAAAAATAGGTATAGTTACAACCCAACATTTGAAACTTGAATATTTTAATTTTAAATCATGAAGAGGTATGTGCCACCATACACAAATATCAACAAGAATGTTAAGCATCGTTATTACTCTTCACTATTAAAAAATGATACAAGGTTTCATAACAATATCATATAAGAACTAATACATCATTCAAACTGTTGTAATCAACTCTAAGGTTTGGCATGCAACTATATATATTTTTATAGAAAATAAGAGCCTCTAAATTTTATGTTATACTTCCAATTAATCATTAGGAAACACCCAAGATTATCCATACTCATCAAAGGATTAAGTGTACCCTTTTATTACAATTAAAACTAATTATAATGAAACATACCAAACAGATAAGTTTTACACTAGTCGATATTACCAATAGGAATTCCATCAATATGAATATATAGATACCACTAGGAGGAGATACACAATAACATGAAGCAAACCCCACATGCCTAATCTAATGAACCCATCCATATGGTGGCCCTAACCACCCCATCCATTAGCAAGATAGTGTAATTTAACAACTGGGTAATAAGAGAGGTTAATAACATGCTAATGATATTTTAAGCCACCAAAGCAACTCAAAACAATAATTAAACAAAAACACTAATGACATTCATTAATGTGATAAAAAACATAGAAATTACCAATTGACACCAAAAAGGGGCAATGAACTTTGACAGAAAAGAGTTCATTTCAATCAGAAGGACCATACGATCTAGGGAAATGCATAACATAACAAACTTAGAACTATTGCAAAATATAATTTCTCCACTTCTAAATATAGTAATTTTTATGTTTGTAGGCATGTTCTAGATATTTCCAAGTTGTTGAATCCTTGCTAAAAATAGGAGTTTGCTATTCTAAATTTAGAAATTCTATTTTAATTTAACCTATTAGATGAGGCTCTTTGTAAGTATTTGTATCATGCAATCAAAGTGCAATAACATCGATGTCTCCCATTCTATTCTTGGCTCTCAGTTTGGTATCAGAGCCTATGGATCTAAGCAAAATAATCAAAGCAAATTAAAAAAACACAACACTTGAGCTAGCTGCTATGAAAGAAGACACAAAAATTTAGAGGAGGAAGACACAATGTTGTCATCCCTCATTCTGTTGTGTTACCTTCCCATACATAGGAATAAAAGTGGTGAGAAAATCCATGAATGAAATCAACAAATCCTATCCAAAGCTGAAGTTGAGGAGTGAAGTAGACTAGATCCGAAGGATGGTTAGATTAGAGAGTAAAATTTGGCAACATCCACCAATGTTTGATGGTCATAATTATGATGTATGGGCAAAGAAGATGAAGATGATACTGGTGATGAATGACTTATGGGAGTGTGTGATCATAGAATTAAAAGATGTGACCAATCAAGCAATGTACAATGCATTGTCCAATGCCCATAAGAGTCAGAGGAAAGATGCGAAATCTTTGAATCTAATAGAGATGAAAATGGTAGAAGCCATATATCTGAGAATTGAAGTATAAAATTATGCAAAGGAAGCATCAGAGATCCTCCAAAATTCCTACCGGTACTGATAAGGTATGGTTAGTAAAACTCCAAATTCTTAGAAGATAATTTGAAACATTTTAAATGAATGATAATGAGTCTATTTCTGAGTTTCATACTAGAGTCTCTAGCTTAACCAAGTAGTTAAGAATTAATAGTGAAATAATAGAGGATCAAAGGATCATTGAAAAGATCCTTAAGAGTTTGCATATGAGATATGTCCAGTTTTTATATCTATTGAGGAGGCCAAAAACCTCTCAAGGATGATAGTGAATGAGTTTATGGGTTCTCTTCAAACCCATGAGAATCGATTCAATAGATCTGAACCTTCTTCCCTAGAGCAAGCATTCAAAGCTTAGGCCAGTTTTAGAGGTAGGGGGAGAGGAAGAGAAAATAGAGGTAGAGGAAGAGGAAGGAGCTACAATGTTAGATCAAGTTTAGATAGTCAAGAAGGATTAATCAACTCCTCATTAAATTCCAAGATAAGAAAAAGAGTAGTACTTCAAATCAAAGGTATGATAAAAGTGATATTCAGTGTTATTATTGTTATAAGTATGGTCCATTTTCCACTAAAGGCATAATGAGGAAATATAACCAATCAAGGAAAAGTGCACACGTAACCACTAAGAGTCTAAGTGAACTTGAACATTTGACAAACATGTTCATTATATGCAATGTTGTTGAGCAGAGCTTTGTTGAGATATGGTATTTGGATAGTGCATGTAGTAACCACATGAGTGGTAATGATAATCCATTGATAAGAATATTCAATCATATGTTAAGATGGGGATCAATGAAAATATTCATGTTGTTGGTAGAGGGACTATCATTAATTTCACCAAGCAAGGTGGAAGGAGAGTAATCCAAGATGTCTATTATGCTCTAAATTTGAAACACAATCTATTGACTATTAGACAGTTGGTTCAAAAGGGATATAAAGTCCTGATGGAGAATGGAGAGTGAAAAATATTTGATAATAAAGGAAGCAAGAACATTATATCTATAGTTCAAATGATAAGAACCAAATGTTTCCTCTCAAGATGCAAATTGATCCTCTCAATAATATAACAAAACTACATCAAGCAACCTTCAAGTCAGTTATCAAAGACACATCTAGACTCTGACATTTGAGGTATGGGCATTTAATTTTTTGTGGATCAGAGCTTTTATTTAATAATAATATGGTTATAGGTCTACCAAAAACCTAAAATAAGATTTGAGGCATGCATTCTAGGAAAACAACATAGGCAGTCTTTTCAATTAGAGATGTCTAGAAGGGCAAAAACACCTTTGGAATTGGTGACCTCAGATTTGTGTGGCCCAATGAAAACTCTCACCCACTCTAAGAATGCATATTTATTAAACTTAATAGATGATTATAGTAAGAAAATTTGGATTTATTTCCTAAAGACTAAGTCTGAAAATTTTGAGAAATTCAAGTGGTTTAAGGCATTGGTTGAAAAATAGAGTGGATATTTCATCAAGGCCCTGAGATCAAATAGAGGGGGAGAGTATGTTTCTAAGGAATTCTTAATTTTTTGTAAGAATGAAGGAATTGAAAATCAATTCATATCTAGATACACTCCACAAAAAAATGGAGTGGTATAAAGGAAAAATAGGACCATCCAAGAGATGGCTGCAAACATGTTAAAAGCTAAGGGACTTTCAAAAGAATATTAGAGTGAAGTTATAGTAACAACAATGTATTTGTTGAACAGGTGTCCCACAATGGATATTCAAAACATGAATCCAAAATAAGCATGGAAAAATATAAAGTATAGTGTTGAGCATCTGAGAATATTTTGGTGTGTGGCATATGCACATGTGCCAAAGAAAAAGAGGCAGAAATTTGATGACAAAGGAAAAAAGTGTATCTTCATTAGATATTGTGAAGACACTAAAGCATATAGATTATTAAATCCTATCACTATAGTCATATTAAATGTCCAAATTGGAAGTTTGAGTGTGGCTTGCAACATCCCATCCATAGGACCTTTTTGCATGTCTTACGGCCCTTCTAGACACCTTTTTGCTCATTACCAGTCATTCAAAACCTTCTAAATGGTCATTCTACCTTAGCTAGATAGTATTTACCATGTCAATCCTAATCCCCTAGGTCCTGATCTCATAGGATAGGAGTACCCCATTTGGATTATAACACCCCATAGAGAAGTGTCCTATTTTTGGCAGTCCTATCTATTTGCACTTCGAGCCCCAATGATCATTTTCATCTGGTCCTTATCCTTAATTAAGTTGGCTTAGCACAAATACATTTGACCCATGACCAATTGTTCCCTATAAAAGCCCACTCAAAGCTTAGTTACAAGGGAGGTGACCAAACTTACAAATTAAGCAAGAATATAAAAAAATCACTAAGGCAAAATTCCCTATTTTTTGTACACAATCACCCAACACAGCTGCAAACCTACTCAAATCCTCATACTAGTCCCTATCGACATCAAATACTATCAATTTGGCATCTGCATCTACATCATACTATTTCATAAAGAACATTAGGTGAGAGAACCACATATGACTTGATCCCTCTTCAGAGTATTGGTATGTAGGCAACGTGCCCATATAAGGGGTATGGATTGAACATTTAGTACATATTTCACACTAACCCCACTCTTTCTCAAGTGACTCAAAAGTCATTTTATCAAGCATGATGGAGGGTTAGGGTTTGAAGACAAAATCAGCTCCAAAACAAGTTCTATTGATAACCAATGCTAGATTTTTCATAGACACAACACAACCACCCAAAAATATTTTCAAGTCTCTATGCTCAGTTTGGACAATAACGGTAGGAACGAACAATATCACCAGACACTAAAGTGTCCCTTTTTTGGTGCTCCTATCCTTTTACCCAACCAAAGCCAAATTAAGGTTTATGACACCTTCCCATTCCTGCACAACCATTTTCAACATTTGTATCAGATGTCTCAGTCTAGTTTCTAGCTAATTTATATTTATTCTTATTTATTACTATTTTTAGAAAGGTGAAAAAGATAAATAGTTGCACAAATCAAGACGGTGTTTATTTCTATATTATATACTGATTTATTAATCCAAACCCTTAACTAATACTGATTTATTAATCCAAACCTTTAACTAAAATAGGAATAAAACTCCATTGTTCCTAAAATAAGTAAAATCATTTGGTGAACTTGACTTACTTCACTTGAGCACAAAACCCTAAAAACCCTAGGAAAAATTCCTTGCTAATTTTTAGCAATATGTTTTTGATTTTTTTAAATTAAAACATATTTCACATAAAATAAAAAATGGAGAACACTTGTTTCAAAAAAATTCTTGCAAATAATAAGGAGTCCATACTCAATCCTATCATGTATATAATGATGAAGTTTACTATATGTTAATGCAAATCTTCATTTTTTCCCTTTCATGCTTACTTTTTATAATATGGGATGATATTAAGAAATTTATTGATAAACATGTTAAGATCCCTTTCCTTCAGAGAGAGTTTACTTTTCTTTAATACAAGGTTTCATTTTTTATTTTACATACTCTCTCTCTCTCATGTGGAATAATTTTCAACTCTATCTTGCTAAACATGTTTAAAATGTCATGTTACAAGTCAAAGTTTTTTATGAATTAGTGAAAAGTTCCATGCTCTCTATCCCTTATTTTCTATCTCTCACGTGGAATGTTCTTATAATCATATTTCTATACAACTTATAACTCCAATTACATGCATTTCATCCCACATACATGGTTTTTACCTAGATGTATCTAACTCTTTGTCTAATTTTGAGTATCTCCCTATCACTACTAGACAAAAGAAATCACTAGTGGTTATATCTATTCTTCCTCCCTTCAAACTTGGTTCACCTAGCTCTTATCTTATACCTACTACCATCTCTATGCCTATAGTAGATCATGTGATAGATGCTATCACCCAAGTTTATGAATATAGGTAGGTTGATTACACCCATGGCTATAGATTTGTCACTCATGTTAGCACCCCTTATGATAGATTTTTAGTTCTTGATCTCCTTAAATGATTGGATGATTACAAAGATGTGTTGTTTGTAGCTTTTCATACTACTAGAGTTCTTATTTCTACTGAACTAGCTTATTTCACCTCTATCCTCAACACAATGCAATGGACTGAAGAGCATATTTCCTTTAAGAAAGAGGATTTACCTCTGTGCCACATTATTGAACAAAATATACCCCTGTATATTCAATTAAGAATTAATTATTTAGGGTTAAAAAGAGTGTTATTTGATAATAGTTCAAGACTCAACATTTACAACATTTATTTTTTAAAATGTCTTAATATACAACCTATACATTTAGAACATTCTGAAATGAACATCAGAGGTTTTGAAAATATTCCACTGAAATTCATGGGTCAAATAACACTTAATATTACTTTGGGACCTAAAACATTGGAAACTACTTGCCAAGTCATGCCAAATGACCTTAATTATAATTTATTACTTGGTCAGCCTTAGATTCATGATATGCATGCAGTCCCTTCCACACTCCATGATTGCTGAATCTACACGTTCCAAATGCTACATCTACATGTTCTAAATGGAGAACTAAATTTTTAAATAGTACCAGGTTTTTGAATCTCCACAAAATTACATTTCATACTTTAATCCTGACAATATACCTACATAACCTACTATTCATAGTGTACCTTCAGACTATACAACACATCAGAAGCTTCCAAGTTATGTAATAACATCAGTATCAAATCACCAATTTACCTCTCCTTTTGCACTTAAATTTATTCATAAGATGGAATATCATGGAAAAGGTCTTGGAAAACATGAATAAAGAGTCATGAATCTTGTCAAAGCATCCAAACAACATAGAAATCAAGTACCAGGATATCAGTTTACCCTTATTTATGATAAACTTTCTTTCACTACTTCAAAGCATATAATTTGTTTTCCACCCACTGCACCTGTAGACCATATAGTTAATCATGATCTTACATTGTCATTAGTCTATCCTCATCTCATTGATGATACAATTTCACTAGATATGTTCACATTAGATGAATTCTCTAATGATGAGTCCCTCTTATAGTTTCTTAGAGCATATGAGGACCTCCCATCTTGCTATCATAAAAATATATTTCCTCATCACACAAATGCCCATGCTTAATTTGGAGAAAATTTAGATTCTCTGCATGACATATCTGCTGATTCAAATGATACTATTCCTATAACCCCATACACACTAGATCATTCCACATTGCTTAATAAGGAAATAGTTGATTTCAATTTTGGAACTGATCAGGATCCCCGTATTATCTTGTTAGTTTTTTCCCTATGAAAATAAGATGATACATATATTTGTCAAACTTTGATAGATTTTCTAGAAATATTTGCTTGGAATTAGTCAGATATCCATGAATTAATACATCTATAATAGTACATCGGATTCCATTATACCCTGATGCTAAACTAATTAAGCAAAAAATTCAGAAAATGCATCCTAAGGTGGCTCTCTTAGTCAAATATGAGATCCAATGCCTCTTAGATGCTAGTTTCATTCAATTAGTAACACACCCTGAGTGGATTTCTAATACAATCCCTGTGGTTAAACCCAATAGACAAATTTGGTGTTTTTCTGATTCTTGAGATTTACATAAGGCATGCCCAAAAGATGATTTCCCCTTACCTAATATTGACATGATCATAGATTCCATAGTCGGGTATGAAGTTTTATCATTCATAGATGGATTTAAAAGATACAAACAAATTAAAACTACTAAAGAAGATCAAAAGAAAACATATATTATAACAACTTGAGGTACATTTTGTTACATTGTCATGCCTTTAGGATTAAAAAATGCCAGAGCCACATATTAGTGTACTATGACACATATCTCTCATGACTTGATTCACCACACTGTCGAGGATTATGTTGATGTTTTATTAGATAAATCCAAAAAATGACAACATCATACCACCGATTTACGATAGATTTTTCAATGACTCAGACAATACAATGTTTGATTAAACCCAAATAAATGTGTGTGTGGAGTTAGATTAGGTAAACTCTTAGGTTTCATTATTTCTCAGCATGGCATAGAGGTTGACCCTAAGAAATTCACATTAATTATCGACATGCCACCTCCCATGAAATTAAAACAACTTTGATCCTTACAAGGTAAGATCCAAGCAATCCACCATTTTATAGCTCAACTTGCTGATAAGACTTAGTCATTCACTTGATTATTAAAGAAATATATAAAGTTTGTTTGGGACTAAGCCTATCAAGAAATATTTCACACAATCAAGCAATATCTTCTTAATCCACATATTCTTATACCACCTATACTTGATATGCCTCTCTTACTATATATCTCAGTAATAAATCATGCATTGGGAACACTCTTAGCAGAACATGATGATCAACATATTCAGTGAGTAGTTTATTACATCAATCGTACATTAGTTGATTACAAAAAAAATTATTCCATGATGGAAAAACTATGTCTAGCATTAGTTTTTGCCACATAAAAACTTTGACTTTACATGATCAATAATGAGAATTAGGTTATCACAAAAGTAGATCCCTTGAAGTTTCTAATGGTAAAATCACATCTCTCTGGTTGTATTGTAAAATGGGTCATGCTATTAACAAAATTTGACTTAAAGATAATTCTACATAAACCAATAAAGGGCCAAATAATTGCAGATCATTAGGCAAATGCACCATTCTTGGAAACTAATCATATTAGTGACACATTTAGAGATGATTTTACTACTTATTATACTCATTCCAACACTTGGACCATGTTCTTTAATGGTTCTTAATGTGCATCTGGGACAGGGGTAGGCATTATCTTTATCAACCCTTCTAATCACATAGTTCTTATTGCATATCAATTAAGCTTATCCTACACCAACAACATTGTATATCAAGAAAAGACAATTGACATGCAGATGCAATGGCAAGTGCCACATCTTTGATTCCTATTGAGATCAATTATGATCAAGTTATTTTCATAATTAAATGATTACAATCACCATCAATATCCAACATGGATTTGATTGCCCTTTCTATCTTAACCACTACATTCAGTTACACAACTCTAGAGTGGTTCTCTATATCTATATATATTTTTAAAAATCTATTATAACAGACACTCTCTCATGAAATAACAAATTCAAGTTACACAAATAATCACTCCGTTATGTAATCATTGGTAGATACCTTTTTAAGCAATCCTTTGATGGAAAATTGCTTCGATGTTTGACTTTAGCAAAAGCCAAAATTGCTCTTACATAGATACATGATACTGAATGTGGTGGCCACTTCAATGAAAAGGCCATGTCACACAAATTATTTTGATAGGGATAGTATTGGCCCACCATGGAAGATGAATGTTCATAAGAAGCAAAGCTATGTGATAAATGTTAATGACACAATAACCTACAACATGTACCATCACAACAATTGCAGCCTATTGTCTCTCCATGGCCATTTATGCTATGGGGATTTGATCTTATTAGAAAGATTAACCTTCAGTCTATAGATGAACATAAGTTCATAATCATAACTACAAAATACTTTATGAAGTGGGTGGAAGCCAATCCACTTTAATCTACCACAAGTGAGGATATTTGTAACTTCCTCATGACTCATATTATTTTACGCTTTGACTTGCCCACAACTATCATTTATGATAATGGAACATCATTCAAGAATAAAAATATTAAGGAATCTTGCATAAAATATACGATTAAACACACATTATTCAATCCATACTACCCACAAGGAAACAGTTAAGTAGAGGCTAGCAATAAAACAATCAACAACATTTTTAGCAAAATAGTGACCAAATTCAGAGATGATTGGCATAATCGACTACTTTATGCATTATGGGATTATTACACAAGTATTCATACACCCATAGGATCCACTCCTTATTTACTCATTTATGGTATAGAGGCAGTTTTACCATTGGAATTAGAAATTCCATCTCTGTGTATCTCCCTTAAAGGTATCCTCACCAATGACCAATATCATGAAAAACATCTACACCAGCTTGAACAATTAGACCATACACACATTAAAGTATCTATACATATTATAATCTACTAAAAATGTATACAATGATACTACAACAAATGAGTTCACACCAGAGAGTTCAAGGTTAATGATCTTATTCTCAAAGAAAATCTTCACAATGTCACTGCCAAAGAAGAAATCAAAGGAAAATTCAAACCAAATTGGCTAGGTCCATACCTCATTATCAAAAAGCTTATCCCTAAAGTGTATAGTGTAGCCTCACTTAGAGGAAGAAACTCAAAAATAAAATGAATATTATGCATCTACGCAGATTCTATGTATAGTATTTCATTACACACATTTTATTGTACATTGTTTCTTTTTACTTGTACATAATTTCTCAACTCACTTATAAATAATTTCTTTTTGCTTTCTTGTACATGATTTCCTTATGATTACTTGTACATAGCTTATTTCAAAATACCAAAGAAAATTAACATGTCAAAATAAGAAAACATTCAAATAACTCAAAACACCAAAAACTTTTCAACTATATGCATTATCCATACTTTACATTTGTACTACCATGTTAGACTTATATTTTAATATTCTATGCTATTTTTTTGTCAATTTATCTACATTACCATGCTTCACTTGATCTTATTTAAGTGTGTACATTGACACCTAGTTATTTGATTGTTTCACTCTACCCATTGAGGGGCCTCCTACTTTTACATTTAAGAGATAAATCGACATATCTACCCACCAGGGGAATCATCTACATGACTTCACCATCTAGGTTATGTCATTCCTACACCACACACTTTAGTTATTATGTTGATGTACATTAATTACTAGACTACATAGATTATTCTATCAAAACTCACTAATATATAGCACTTGTGTATTTCTTAGCATCTAACGAGTCTTGTAATACATGTTTTGGATACTTTCACTTCTTGATTTGATCAGTTAGATGCAATAGTATTTTTAACATTTACATGCCTTCCTTTCTTGCTTTAAGTAGCTAGATGTGATTGCATTTATTAGTTCCTATTTTGTTACTTGTATGTGCCTTAGGATATTTGATAATGTCCTTTTCTTGTACTCTTGTATGTTCTTGTGGCCCTTGTTCCAATCTTGCTTGTTTGAATTCTATGTATATGTGGGTATTTGAACATGCCTTGTATGCTTGCTTTTCCTGGTTTGAGTAACATGTGCCTATGTCCCTTTTTTGCTTGGCCCCTTGGCTTCTCTTATCTTCTTGTTTTTCCCAGTTTGAGTGGTATGTGCCTATGTCCTTTATTTTCTTGGACCCTTGGCCTCTTTTATATGCTTCTTATGTCTTGTCTTGTGTACTTGTTTGCTCATTTCTTCTTAGTTGTTTACAATGCCATGATCCACATCATGCATTATCTTTCCTTCTTGGATACCATGATGGACATCATGCTCCATCCCTCCTTAACAACTAACCAAATTTATAGTTTAAGTTTAATATACTGGACATGCTATTACAATACTACATCTATCTAGGCATACCCCTATTGATCTAACAATCTCCAACACAAACTATGCTATATCTTGAGACATTTTTTGGATTATCATTGCTATATCATGTATTTCATAGCATAACATAGTTGTATGGCTCTTTCGTCTGAGGGTAGTCATTATAGGGTCTTCATTCCTACCTTTAGAAGAGGGTCAAAGAAACAAGGGTTTTATCACAAAGATCAGAGCCCTCTACTGATCAAAATCATTTTTTAGAACACTTAGAACAATAATCATAATTCAAAACATGCAAAATATACCAAAAAAATAAGGACAAACATAGAATAGTCATAAGAAATAGTAAAGGACAAGAGTGCTCCATTCAGACTACAATGCCCTACAATAAATTGTCCACTTTTTAGAGCTCCCATCCAAAGAGTCAAAAACCTAAAATCTAAAAAAAAATAGAAAGGTAAGGTCAATTATAGTTTTGCCAGCTATAATCCAGTTTAGATTGCGTAGTTTTAGTATAGTTTTACTTAGGTTATCCATATATAGGGGGCATCATGAACAACATGATGATTCTCATTTCTAGTTTTAGATTGGGCAGTTGGTATAACTTCCAGATCAAAATCCATGTTAAAAACACCAGTGATTGGGCACAATGTGCATAGAATATTTACCTTCTTTTCTTTCTAGTTCATTATATTACCCAAGTATTCTCAGCACTTGTGTGCCTCATTCCATATGCAAGTGGTTTTCATCATTTTGGAGTGGCTTTCATATAAGACTAGTTCTTATTTTTGGAGAGGCTTTCATACAAGCCTAATCTCCACCTTTTGGAGTGGCCAAGATTGGCCTAGTTCTTAGTACACATTCAACTATCCACACCACATTATTAGATTATAAAGCATTCATGGGATTCATGAGCCATCTCATATGACACACATTCATACTGGTATCAATTCATATTTCAAACTTAGTGGGAAATGATGGAGCCAAAGGGCTAACTTATTTTTGAGTCACCTACTTAGAGGGATTGGACACATAGTCCAAACATTGATTAACACATGCATGAACACATAGATTCACTACATAATGGGTGATGATGGAGCTAAAGGGATAGCCTTTGTATTTTTGAGCCACCTACTTAGAGGGACTGGACACAAAGTCTAAACATTGATTAACACACACATGATCACATAGCTTTACGACATAGTGGGCGATGATGGAGCCAAAGGGTCAGTCTTTGTATTCTTGAGCCACCCTCGAGGAATTGAGCACTCAGCTCCATTTGCATACTTGGTGAGGTGTATTCATTCCTTTCTCTTTTACCCAACCTTTATACATTTTTATTTTAGACATAGCATGTCTATTAAAAACTAATCTACTCCTTGTTTTCTCTTTTTAGATTTATGATTCAAGTTGTGCTCTCTCTACGCACACTCAACATCACACATATTCATGGGCTTCACCCTTATAGGTATGTTTAGGTATGCTTTATATTTTTCCTTTATCCTAGTATTTCACTTTTTTGTATCACTAGAATAAAAGGGGAGGGGAAAATGTATTCATATAAAATGTATAAATTCATAGTTTGAGTGTGGCTTGTGATACCCCATCCATAGGTCTTTTTTGCATGCTTTTGTGACCCTTATAGACACATTTTTGCTTATTGATAGTCATCTAAAACCTTCTAAATGGTCATTCCACCTTAGCTAGATAGTATTACCCATGCTAATCCTATTCCCCTAGGTCCTAAGCCAGTAGGACAGGAGCACCCGATTTGGAATATAACACCCCATAGAGAAGTGTCCCATTTTTGGCAGTTTTATCTATTTGTACTTTGAGCCCTAATGGTCATTTTCATCTAGTCCTTATCATTAATTAGGTCATCCTAACATGAATACATATGATTCATGACCAATGATTCCCTATAAAATCCCACTCAAAGCTCATTTACAATGGAGGTGACCAAACTTTCAAAAAAAAGAAAGAATACAAAGAAAGCATGAAGACAAACTTCTATATTCTTTGCACATAGTCACCCAACACAGTTGCAAACCTACTCAAATATTCATACTAGTCCCTAGCCAACTCAAACACTATCAATTTGGCATTTTCATCCACATCACACTATTGCACAAAGCACACTGGGTGGGAGAACTACATATGACTTGATCCCTCTTTGAAGTATTGGTATGTAGGTAGCGTGCCCACACAAGGTTTATGGATTGCACATTTAGTAAATATTTCAAACTAAGCCCCCTCTTTCTCAAGTGATTCAAATGTCATTTTATCAAGCATGATCGAGGGTTGGGTTTTAAAGACACAATAATCTCCACAATGAGTTCTATCAACAACCAATGCTCAATTTTTCACATGAACACTCACACAAGCATAACGTAACTACCTAAAAAATTTCAAGTCTCTATGATTAGTTTTGATAACAATAAGAATGGACAACATCATCAGACACCAAAGTATCAACTTTTTGATGTTCCTATTCTTTCACCCAACAAAAGACAAATTCAGGTTTATGACACCTTCTCAGTGTCACATAGTTGTTTTCAACCTCTTTAACAACCGTCTCAATCTATTTTCTAGCTAAGTTATATTTCTTCTTATTTATTGTTATTTTTAGAAAGGTGAAAAAGATAAATAGTTGCACAAATCAAAACTATGTTTATTACTATATTATATACTAATTTATTAATCCAGTCCCTTAACTAAAATAGGAATAAAACTCCATTATTTACAAAATAAGTTAAATCAGTTACAAAGAAGGTTATTATTTATAAGGATGTCAAATTCATTGAAAATGAATCATGGGATGGTACTATTGACACTGTATTAGGTATCCCAAAATTGATACTCATAGATGATGGAAATGAAGATGCTCAAATTGAATAAGTCATAGATCATCAAGGTGAACCATTAGCAACACCTCCATCACCTTCACAACATGATCTTCAATCAAACAACTCTAGTAGTATTTTAGATCCAACTCTTGCTTCCCTTATGCCTAGAAAGACAAGGAGATTCAGGGAGATCTATAATGACTCAAGATATGGTGATGAAAATTTGAATATTGATTTATTTTATATAGATGAATCTACATGTTTTGAATAAGCTGTAAAGGAAGACAAATGGCGTAAAGACATGAATGGGAAAATAGATGCAATAGAAATAAAAAAACATGGGAGTTCACTGAATTAACTAAGGGTAAACAACTAATTGGAGTGAAGTGGATGTACAAGGCCAAGAGCATAACAAAAGGCAAAATTGATAGGTAAAAATCAAGATTGGTTATTAAGGGATACAAATAGTAACCTAGTATAGATTGTGTTGAGACTTATGCTCCTATTGTAAGAATGGAAACTATGTGGATTGTCTTAGCAATAACTACCTAGCAAAAGTAGAAAATATATCAAATGGATGTGAAATTTTTCTTCCTAAATAGAGTACTCAAATAATAAGTTTGTTGATCAACCACCTATATATGAAGTACTAAGAAAATACAACAAGGTGTATAGGCTCAAGTAAACACTCTATAGAATTAATCAAGAATTGAGGAATTCATATAGTAGAATTGATTCAGAATTCAATACAAATGATTTCAATAAAATTAGTAGCTATCCCACACTTTACATCAAGGAGAGCCATGGTAAGATTTTGATTATTGTGTTATATGTAGATGATTCAATCTTCAGAGGAAATGACGATGTTTTTATTGTTGAGTTAAAATAAGCAATGAAAAGGGAATTTGAAATGATATACTTGGGTTTGTTAAGGTAGTTTCTTGGTCTAGAACTACAACAAATGGATCATGTCATATTCATCTCTTAGTCTAAGTATACTTCAAAAAAATTGAAGATGTAAAAAAATGTTGAACAACAAGCCTGATTCAACACCAACCACTACAGCTCTCAAATTGAGTATGGAAGATTGTAATAATGAGGTGAATTCAACTTTATATAAGATCATGGTAGGTAGCCTCATGTATTTGACAATATCTAGACCTGATATAGTGTATGCAGTAAGTTTGATTTATAGATTTATCTAAATGCCTAAAGATACACATTGGCAAATAGGTAAGAGAATTCTAAGATATGTCAATGGAGCCAAGAAATATCACATTATTTATACTACATAAAGTTATTTTGATCTAATTGGCTACACAAATAGCGATTGGGTAGGTAGTGTAGATGACAGGAAAAGCACATTAGGTTATGTGTTTCACATGGGTTTAGGAGACATTTCTTGGGCATCCAATAAATAACCCATAGTTTATCTTTCTATAGTAGAAGTTGAATATATTGCAGCAAATGCAACAACATGTCAAACTATTTGGCTAAGGAGAGTCTTAGTAGATTTGAATAAGAAACACATAGATTCCATAATTATATTTTATGATAACATGTCTTCAATAGCCTTGATGAAGAATCCAATGTTTCATAGACGAAGCAAGCACATTCATATTCATTAACACTTAATAAGAGAATTTGTTGAAGATGGGGAAATCAAAAGCATTCTACAGATCATTTAGTAGGCGTCTTGACAAAGGCACTAGCAAAGGAGACCTCTGAGCATTTGAGACAAAATTTAGGAGTAATGGATTTTGTAATAGCTAATAGAATAAATTAAAGGGGAGCGTTAGGAAATGTAATTTATCCACTTCTAAATATAATATTTTTTCTATTTTTAGGCATGTTCTAAATGTTTCTAGGTTGTTGAATCCTTGCTAAACATAGGAGTTTGTTATTATAAAATTAGAAAGTCTATTTTAATTTAGCCTATTTGATGAGGTTCTTTGTAAGTCTTTGTATCATACAATCAAAGTGCATTAACATTGGTGTATTGTGTTCTATTCTTGGATCTCAATAAAAACCCATTGATAATTCCTTGAAATTCATGGAAACTAATATGAAACAAATTTGAGACCATCAATCCCAAAATTTCTCACTTGGAACAACTCTAGTGATTTGGCTCAACCAATGAACTTTTCTAGTAGTCAATAATTTTTCTAGAAACATAATCCAACATCCAAATGAACTTGATAGCCTTAAATTTGTTCCCAACATATATCTAAGGAAAAAACTAGTTCAAACATCAACAAGTCAATACCATCAAACCAAGAAGAGTGGCACAGTCTATCAAGAGCAAGATGACTATTTACAACCAAAAATAATTATTATAGTAAAGAAAACTCAACTCATTATTTATAAGAATGATTGCATTTGACTCATAACAAAATCAAATGATGGATAGGTGCAACTCAAATTAGAAAATGGATATGTACAACCACCAATAAACTTTTATGTCTTTACCACTATCACCCAAAAGCATATAAGTGGTTGTACATCTCTTAAGAATAATGTACAGATGAAGCATTTATCCCAAAATTTAATAAAACATAGATGCATTCATGTCATGACCCAAATTGAATTAGCATGTTCTATCCAATCATCCAACCTTCCCAAAAAGTGATGATGGAATCCCAAAAAGGTTTCATAAAAACCATAACAAATTCATGTCATACCCAATAGGGGTAAAAATGTAAAAATAGAGGTATAGGAACTCCAAATCTATCTAAAAACAATATAATAATTATAGTAATAATAATGTGGCCAAGACATCTACAGATTTAGAGAAATAAAATTAGTTTCAAATTTTAAAGTAACTAGGTTGGCCCTTCTATGGTTTGAAAAGCAAGACCATTCCATGATCCTTGTTCTAACAAGAATTGCAACTCAAAAATAACACACAGCAATTTTTTTTACATAATTTCCCTTTAAAAGTAACTAGCATTCCTTTTTTTTACACAAGACCCCCCCAAAAAAGGCCCAAATCAAAACTTCTAATTGTAGCTCAACAAATCCCACAAGAATCTCAATAATGGCACAAAATATATAGAAATGCAACAATTTACACATGTCCAAAAGGGAGTATAATCAATTAAGTAGAATTATAAATTCATCATGATTATGTCTCATGACTTTATAATGAATCTCTAATGTTCTTCCAAAAATCCCCAAAACTCAACACAACTAAAAAAAATCAATTTGCATTCCAAAACAAATAACTAACTTACATGAGTTGCAGACCATCACGAGGGAGATTGATTCCTCTTATACTTAGCTCCCTTTATTTTCTTTCTACCTCCCCCACATTGGTGGACTTGCCACCCCAAGCTCATTTCTTGACTTTCTCCCTCAATTAATAGCCTCAATTTCAAGATGAGTCAAACTACACAACACCCAAAATAATCCTCATGGTTCCCAAGAAGGCACTTGATCGAAGAATTTTGAAAATTGAGCCATCATGTCAAAAGGATTAGAATAATGTCTCATGCATATGATGAAAATATGGGAAGGCAGGGTGCACATCTCCTACCACCATATACAACTATCCATCCCCCATTTTTTCACATGTGACTAAAGTTAAAAGGCTCAAATCATTATACAGATCTTGTATTTAGCAAGATGTGGCTTCATTTCATTAATTGATAAGACTAAAAAGTACCAAAAATTAAAAAAATCTGTCAGAGTTTAGAGTCTTTGGAGTGCACCTAGGCAAAAATGAGCTCTACTAAAAACTCATATGGATAGACCTCATTTGACTTCGAGTGCACTTAGTGTAGGGATTTTATTTACATGTGCATGAGATATAAGTAACCCCTATGTGACTAGGCACCTCATGATGTCTAGGGGAGTCAAGGCCAATGTAATGGTCCCAAATTCATCATCATGACAATCAAGCAAGATAAACCAAAATATTGCTTATAAAAATAGAGTCAAGCAACCACTACAAACACAATATGGTCTAAGATTTTGAGAAATAATATTAAGTATTCAAATAACTTCTAAAGAGTCTGAAACAAGTGTAGATGGGCTAAGTCCCAAATAAGCTCAATAACAATCCACCAAGACTCACAAAAGAATGCAACCAAGCATGCATCATAGTTAGAGACTAAAATTACCAATCAATACGATCACCATGAAGATAAATCAAGAGATAAAAGATAAGGACTTGAATACTCAAAGTCAATGTAAATGGTGAAACATTTAATGCATTAGATGCAATAATGACAATCAAAACCTAGTTTTACACAACTCTAAATTCAACCCAACAAAGATGGAAAATAACAAAAATTAATTACATGATCTATAAACTAACATGGAGGAGATTACTTCCTTTTAAACTCAGCCCCCTTAATTTTCTTTCCACATCCCCCATATTAGCTGACCTACCACCCCAAGCTCTTTCCTCGACTTTCTCCCGCATTTAACAACCTTGACCTTGAGATCGGTCAAGCCACACAAGACCCTGAACAATGTTCATGGCTCCCAAAAAATTACTTGATGGAAGAGTTTTTTAAAATGATCAATCATGGAAAAATAATTTTAATATGTCAATTGATAAGTACCAAGTCACCTCATGGTGTCTAGGAGTCGAAGTTAAGGCCAACGTAATGGTCCCAAAGTCATCATAATGATAATCCAACAAGCTAATCTAAAACATGGCCCATGAAAATAGAGTCAAGAACCACTCCAACCACAATGTGTTCTAAGACTCAAAGTAATGGTATTAGGTACCTGAACAACTTTTAAGGAGTTAAAAACAAGTTCATATGGACTAAGTCCCACACAAACTCAATAACCACTTGTTAAGACTCAAACAAGAATGAAACTAAGCACACATCATAGTTAGAGACTAAAAATACCAACAAATATTATTTTTATCACTTGTATTTGCACATTTTGGGGAGATTAAAAGCTCTCCTCATCCATGTGGCATAATTTAATCACCTCTAGGCTTGTGGTCAACCTAAGGAATGAAGTGAGTTTCTATATAGGGCTAGCTCCCTTGATGTACCACTTAGGATTGAAAATACTACTAATTTGGGGGGTGAAAAGGGGGAAAGATAACTAAAAATAAACTAATATAAGGGAGGTAAAAAACCAAATTGATTGATGACTTCCAACCATATGTATTCCACACTTGAGACCAAGAAACTAACCAAAACATACACTTTTCCAATCTAAGTCTTCTTGCATCAATGTTACATTATGAGGTTATGGATGAATGCACAAGGCTAGGAGGACTCGAAAAGGGGTCTATGAGGGCAATAATGAAGAGAATAACTCACTCAAACCTTGACATCTTTTAGAACACATCACATGACCTATAAGCAGAAGCTACAAATAGGTGAGAGAATGTGACAACTTGCTAAGGAATCCATAGTCTTCACTATGAACAATCATGGAAGAGGTAACATTTAGTAATTTTACTTATCAAATGGTATATAAATGAGTAGGGATTCACCATACTTAGGTGGAACATCCCATATAATGCTGAAATGACTAACTCTTATAAAGCTAGAGAGAGAGAGAGAGAGAGAGAGAGAGAGAGAGAGAGAGAGAGAGAGAGAGAGAGAGAGAGAGAGAGAGAGAGAGAGAGAGAGAGAGAGAGAGAGAGAGAGAGAGAGAGAGAGAGAGAGAGGTAGGTTCAAGGGTCACAAGGACACTTGTAAAGCTAAGACAATCAATTTTCCATGCATGATAAGAGGATATGGGTTGAACCATGCAAGGAAATGAAGTATAAATGTCAATCTATATCATCAAATTCTTGCAAAGTGGCACAAAACTCAACCTTTTGTACAAAAAAATTACCTTCATGATTGGGCCTATTTGAACATCCTATAACTAATGGGGAATAGGTAAAATGATTGGAATGGATGGGGAGACTCTCATATATGCTTCTCCATGCATTGGTTGCATTAATGATCCTCTAAAAGCTTTTGAAAGTGAGCCATCATCATCTGTTATCCAAGAAAATTCTCTTTCATGCACCCTACACACTTGGCCTCAAATTTAGCATCAGATGCTCATGAAAATCCATGGGAGAGGTTGAAAGACAAGTTTCAATACCCTTTATGTCCTTGGAAACATCAGGTAAGCTTTAAAATTAGTTGAAGTGAAGCTTTTCACCCTTCTCACTTGTGCATTAGGCTAGTTTTGATTGGATGAGTTGAAGGACATATTTGAGACACTTAAGAACATTTTTAAGACATGAAAATTACATGGGGAGTTATCTTGTCTCAATATTTCCATCCATGTGCTTTTCATATCTTGAAACTTCCTACAACCTGAAAAACATAAAAAATGGTGATAAAAATCCTATTTTTGCCCTCTTCCATACAAGTTCATACAAATAATTGCCATTGGAAGGATATTGAGTGAGACCTCTTCAACTTAAAATATGTTTCATAGTCTAAATATGCCATTTTATTTCATATCTAACTCCATTTCTCCAAGCTGGTCTCTGCAAGGGTTTAATAGGGGTTTAGGCTTGTTTTGAGTCTTAATCTTGGTTTATAAAGATATGACATCAAAACTACCAAAAAATTCCATAAAATCATTTTTCAAGACCCTTGATAACTTCCCCTATATCCTTTGTCAACCATGTAAATCCTCCAAAAAGATGTGAGCTTCTAAAAATTGCCTATCAATCTTGTTTCCCTTGTTGAGTTTGTCTTTGAGTCAAGAATGGATTAATTAATGTTTTTTATACCTAAAAAATATTATATACCTCTAATAGTGACCCAAAAATATGTTCTAAGTCATTTATATGATTAATTTATGCTGGAAATGGAAATGACTACTCATTTGGGTATAGACTTCACCATGCTTAATAAGACTGGGTTGTTCATTGTTGCTCAAAGTGAGCTTTTATGGGTTATCATGTCTATTTCAAGATTGAAAATATCTATATTAACCATAAAAACCTATAAAAACTTGTTATAAAGTATAACTCATGAGATAAGTGAGAGTGGCTATCCAATTGGGCTCTAGGCCAAAACCTGTGTAGTAGGTTTGCTTACAAAATTAGGGGTTCAAACTTTCTTGTTCAGTTACATGCTCCTGTGATGTGACATAATTATTTTTAAAGTTATGTATATCTTTATAAACCCATATTATAAGCTTCCACACCTTCTGGCTCCATATCTCCATCCTACCTTCCAAGATTTGTAGGTTTGTGTAAGGGGAAAGTGCCCCCTGTATGAGATAAAATAGGGGAAATTCCCCTATTTTATCATAAAAAATAGATATTGGAGAGGGATATTCAAGTGAAAAGGATTTTATTTTCAAAAAGTGAGCTCCCAGTTGTATTATTTGACCCTTTAAAACCATAAATTCTAAGACTGTTCCTTCTAGAAGTAGACTATGCAAGGTTTAAGACCATGGACCATGTCTCTACATGTTTGATCCCTGTCCATGTTTTATATACATTATATAAAGGTATATGTATTTTTTCATAGTAATTTTTTCTTGTATATAACCTCCATTCATCACCTTGATCTCCCAAGCACCCTTTATGCTCTTGAAATCACAACGCTGGGTTATAAACCCTAACTGTGTTGACTTATTTTAGGATGCCTGTCTGTAGGTAATTATGAATGATTTGTCTTGAAAAAAAGTAAAAAATATCTTGTTTCTCTAAAAGGATCATTTGGAGTTATTTTTATTCATAAAATCTCTTTGATATTCCCTAAATATATCATATGTTCCTTATATACTTTGACTCAATCAGGACTGTGTTACCATGCCTGACTATGTTTACTTCAAAATAAGGGCCCACTTGTAGATGTCTATACATAAAATAGACTTGGAAACCCTGAATGATTCTATCTAATACCTTACAAGACCATTTATCAATGTTTGGGACCTTTCTTTCACTCTAATCTTGGCAATACTAACACCTAGGTGCCCTATTTTAGCTCACTATCTGCTTGCAAGTATCTCCCTGCATGTAGGTGTTCACTACCTACTTGCTTTGTCAAAACCTTAGGTGAACCTTTTGAAAATCCTAAGGTCATTTTATCCTATTTTGAAAAACTTATTCCATATACTCCTACAGACACTATGACTCTTATATATTAAGCTTTTTTGACTGTACTCCTTTCTTCAACAGTGGATCTTGTAGGTCATTATGTATTATTAAAGCTTGGCAAAACATTGAGTGAGCTTCCCCTGAGCCCCTTGAGTTTTTTGACATTGGCTGGGACCTATCCTTTTACCTTGGGTATCCTATACATTTACTTAAGAAATGTGTTTTAGTTTGCTATTACATCACATTTATCCATTTGTTCGTTGTAGGGGTACCTAGGGCTGAGACGGGTGTGCATAGACTTGATTTCATGTTTTAAGCTCCTTAAGGTGATCATGAATTTGACAAGGTGAACAATGTTTTTTCTCATCACCCCAAATTATCTATGCCATGTACATTTATCCTTATTTAATGCCTTAAAACACTATTCAAGAATCAAAATTAGGTCACTGTCCTTACCAAGGTACCTTGTCCTTGTGTACGAACACCTGTAGGTGCGCTTGATACTTGAAACACTTCCTATTCATCATCCTAATTATTTAAATGATAATATATACATCATTATATCCCTTGTACCATTCCAAACATGAATAAAATTTCCATTTTTTCTCTTAGATATCAAATGTCATTCAAAACTCAAAATTGTAGATGAGATTGTAGGGATTTAGTGTGTTTTAGGGCACCTTTGGACCTTGAAAACTCCTACCTGAAATGGTTTTATGCCTTTTGTATTTTATGGAGTTATTTTTATATGTATATAATGTAATATTATTTCATATAGAGGCATTGGAAGTCCCTGAAACCATGTTACAAGGTATTGTCAAAATCTGTTGGAGCTCTATTTTCTCATTTTGGGGACAAGGAGCCTAAAACATGTACATTAACTCTCTAGCATAATTTCACCCTCATTTTCCCTCTTATCATATCAAATGTGCATGAGTATACCCTTTAAACCTATTTTGATATTAATGAGGTATTAAATCCACACCTCAATACTCATTGTGACATCATATCCCTTTGTTAGGCCACCTGTAGGTGTGCATTTCACATAGGCAACGAAGCAAAATTTAGGCAGAAAAAAGTTTATTATACTTGTGGACACCTCATATGTTATCAAAAAGATATAAAATTAATGTTTTTAAATTCAAAAATCTCAACCAAGACTCAAACCTTATTCCCATGAGCTTCTCTTCTTCCAAGTGCCTTCTATCAAGGTTGACTGTAAGTAAACATTTAATGTACATAGACAATAAAGGCAATATGGGCAGTAAGCATTGAATTGGAATTAAAATGAGTTATATTATTATCCTAAAACCTCAATAAGAATATTAATACTATAATAGACATGAAAAAAATTATCTACACCTCTATTTTAACATGAACTCATTCATGAAAACTCTTGAACATGCTCATCAATGGTTGCTAGATTATGAATATTGCATATGGATGCTATAATCATGGATATTTATTTATAATATGATATTGGAATATTAAGGGAAGTAAAAACACATTATAAAAATGTGAGAGTTAATTTCACAATATCCTAAAACATTGAACAAGCATGAAGCTCTTGGAAATAATGAAAACTGGCTATTGCACTCCAAAGAAACTAGTTTGCAATATTGAAGTTATTTTCTCATAAAATAAACTTGAGACATGAAAAAAATAATGGGAGACATGAGGGGAAATAGTAAAAAACATTTTGAACCAATATCAATGAGTATATTATATGGAACTACTCAAACCAAAGGAAAACTAATAAGGTATATGGATGGGTAGGCATATTTACACAATCAACTTCAAATGAATGATTCATAAATCACATTTGATCATTAATAAAAATTATTGTATGTAAATTAATTTCTTATACTTTAAAACAAACTCCCAAAATCATTCTACCTGAAACCCTTTGTGTTGATTGTATCAAGTATGATCCTGCAAGTCATTTTTGTGTGTCTAAAAAGCCAAAAAAAGAGTAGAATAGTTTTAAGAAAAAATGACCTATCAAAATTAAAACAAATGTGTATTTTAGAATGGGGAAGCTTAAGAGTCACATCTCCATATTTTCCAAGTGGCATACTTCCCAAGGAGGCTATACAGGTGTCCTTTCCTCCCTTTTTGCCAAGAAAATTGCCTTTTCTTTGAACAACCTGCCATATTTTTAGCAGTGTCAATTATCTCAAAACTTTAATGACACATGGGGAATTAAATAATGTTTTTAGACTTTCAAATTTATCAAGACACCCTTACAAAGCATTAAATGCACTATTTTTGACCTCAAAATGACCCAAAATCTTATATGAGGACTAAAATAACTAATGACCAAGGATAATAAAACATTAATTGACATAAAGTAACCTATAATTCACCTCATGACAAGATATTATACCCCATATATACCTAAAAATTAATTTTTTTACCTATAGGTGCCCAAATTTCAATAAAAATTGAAATTTGGTCAACAAATTGGTGACTCATAGGGGTAGTATGCCTGCTATACTAACTAGACTAATAGTCTTATTAGTCCATTGGGAATAGGATTAATACAAATCTAAGACAAGAAAGGAGACCTTGACCACTGAATTCAAACATTTGATCAAGACAAGACACTAAGACTACCTCAACCACACAAAGCAAAGGACACACATAACAAAGAAAACAAACCCACAAGACACACACATGTGCTCAAGGTACTTAAGGGAATAAGAAAAGAAATATTATTTACAACTAAATATCAGTCATACCTTCCTTTTTAGGATCAAATGGAAAGTTTATTGAATCTCCTTTTGTATGAGATGGATGAGGATGCCAAGCATGTTACTCTTGAGATTAAACATTTGATGGACCAAAGCTATTCCTTGGCACTTCATTTAACTTGTTTTCAAGTAGATCATATTAAAATAGGTCTAAAACGTAGACATATTCCTATTTACCTTGTTTACACATTTCATGTTTCTACCCACTCTCTTTCTCATAATCAACCTTCATTCTATTTTTAGGCATGGTTTCAATAGGAATGATTTATTGTTCTTTGAAAGATTGAGGCCAATAGAGGTTTGTATTTATCTCTATAAGATGATGTGGATTTTATTCTTTCTTACTTATTACATGTTGATCAATTCCATCTTGTTCATCTATGACATTTTTAACAATGTCATCTTTCTTACCACCACTTGTAATCAACCCTAAAGGAGTTGTAAGCCTCTTGAGATATTCAAACTCTTTGCAAATGTCTTCAAACCTCTACCAAAAGTTGTCATCTTCACTTTGATTAGCATCATGAAGGGGAAAAAGAAGAGAGACTCCCTCAACTTATTATTTAGATCCCAAAAGGACCTCTTCCAAGATTTATTCTTCAACACAATGAGTGTATGCTTCATCATCAATCAAACAAGGAGATTCAACACAAGATCTTACCTCTTCTTCATCACTTAGGACCTATTGAGAGTTTTTAAATTTCACTTTAGTTTTCACAATCTAATCTTGTTTGTCAAGGACTGCAACCTTTTCAAACTCCTTCTTAGTGATGCCAAGACTAGGCATCTTGAAATCCGGTGACCTAGCCCAATAAGGCTACCAAGGAGTTGTACTTTCATCAAGTAAAAGTTCTAAATTTTCCTCAATCACTTTCTCATCTTGAGATTCCCACACCACAGGTCCATCAAGTCAAAGGGTTATGTGATGAGGAAAAGATGAACTAGTTAGTGGAGGTGGAATATAGGGCTCAAAATTAGACTAAGAATGCAAAGTAAGAGGCTCTTTTGGGACCTCTTGAGGAAGGATAGGCAGACCTTGGGTTAAAACAACTTGAGTTTATTCCTTCCACTTGAAATTCAATATATTCACATTTGATTTAACTTGGGAACTCTCTTAAAGGAGGTTAGATGTGGTGTGTTTAGACATAGGATCTTCTTTTGGGTCTAAACCTTCCATCTCATCTTGACTTAATAATCTCATTTTTGCCTCTAACTCTTCAATTTTATTGTCTAGGTTATCCTTTAAAAAAATTTATTTTATTTCATAGGAATCATCATGAGGATAAGGAGTGTGTGAAGACTTTCATGAAACACAAGAATCTTCTTGAGGAAGAGTGAGAGGGACTTGTAAAGGATCAATTCCATTATCCACTTCACACTCTTGGACAATGCTTTTATCTTCTTTCTTTCCTCATGACTCCATTATCTCACTCCATCTTAATATGTTAGGATTATAAACCCTTTCTTGGGGAATGGTAAGAGGAGTTTGTATAGGATCAAGAGTCTTTTCAACTTCACATTCTTTGTCAAGACTTTTATCCTCTTTCTTTCCCCATGACTCCACTATCTTTTTCTAAATTAGGACATTGGGATTATGGGTTTCCTTTTGAGGTGGTGGAGATGAATTGTGAGAGGGAAATGAGGGTTTGAACTCCACTTCCTTTACTACCAACATGGACTGTTCCATATGCATATTTGCCAACTCAATTTGCCTATCAATATTAGCTTTAAACACAAGATTTATTGTTTCAGCTCTCTCCTCGAACTGATTTAGAAAAATATATACCACATATCCTTTGAGTATCAAGATCCAACATATATCTCTCATATCCCAAGAGTGTCTTATTAAAGGTGGAAAGGGATTGGCTTGAGGAGTGGCTAGGTTGACTAGGAGGAGCAAAACATTAAGAAGGCTAGTTATAGGATTGATATGATTCATGCATGGGATGACAAGGATCATATTGGAGTTGATGAAAGTCATATTAAGGATTATAAGGATCATGAAAATATTTACAAAGGACTTGTTCATATTGATAGGGAATGGTACAAGCTTGAAATGTCTCACCAACTTGTAGAGAATAAAACTCAACACCAAAGTTAGCCATAAAACTTTATTGAAAGTAAAACATAAAGAAAACATGTTACCATTAATATTCAAAGGATAACTTGGGCTGCTTGACCAACTTATATGTATTTGAAGTCACCATTGATGCTTTGATATATGCCTCTAAAGGTTGATTATTGAGAGACAACACCAAAAATCTCTCAATCTCTTAGAACAAGAGTCCCACCGAGCATGCCAAAAATTGTTGTCACTTGAATTTGCACCCTTTGAGGAGATGCAAAGCTATCCTCATCTAATTGGCACAATGGAATCACCTCTAGGATTGTGGGCAGCCTAAGGAATGAGGTGAGTCTTTAGATAGGGCTATCTCCCTTGATGTACCACTTAGGATTATAACTACTACTAACTTGGGAGGTGAAAAGGGGGAAAGATAATTGCAAACAAACTAATATAAGGGAGGTGATACACCAAATTTAATGATGACTTCCAACTGTATGTATGCTACACTTGATACCAAAAAACTAACCAAAACATACACTTTTCCAATCTAAGTCTTCTTGCATCAATATTACATTATGATGCTATGGATGAATGCACAAGGCTAGGAGGACTAGAAAAGGGGATTATGAGGGAAAAAATGAAGAGAATAACTCACTTAAACCTTGACATCTCCTGGAACACGTCACATGACTTGCAAGAAGAAGCTGTAAATAGGTGAGAGAATGTGACAACTTGCTAAGGAATCCATAGACTTCACTAAGCAAATTCAACATTCAAGTCAAGAACACTATGAAAAATCAAAGAAGAGGTAAAAATTAGTAATTTTAATGATAAAAAGGTATACAAATGAGTATGGATTCACCATACTAAGGTGGAACATCCCATACAATGCTAAAATGACTAACTCTTATAGAGCTTGAGAGAGAGAGAGAAGAGAAGTCCAAGGGTCAGAAGGACAATTTTCAAGTTGATAAAATTAGTTATCCATGCATGAGAATAGGATATGGGTTTAACCATACAAGGTCATGAAGTAAAAATGTCAATCCAAGTTATCAAAGTCTTGTAAAGTGGCACAAAACTCATCCTTTTGTATATAAAAACTACCTTTATGATTGGGCCTGTTTGAACATCCTATAACTAATGTGGAGTAGGTAAAATGATTATAATGGAAGGGGAAAATATTAGGCATGCCTCTTCAATCATTATTTTCATGATTGACTATCTGAAAACCTCTTAAAGTGAGCCATCATCATTTGTTATCCAAAAAATTGCTCTTTCATGCACCCTGCACACTTGGCCTCAAATTTAGCATCATTTTATCATTAAAATCCATGGAAGAGGTTGAATGACAAGTTTCAAGAACATCCACATCCTTAGAATCATTAGGAAAGATTTAAAATTAGTTTAAGTGAAAGCTTTTCACCCTTCTCACTACCTTGCACATTAGGCCAGCTTTGATTGGTTGAGTTAAAGGACCTATTTGAGACATTTAGGAATATTTTAAAGTCATGAAACTTAAATGGGGAGTTAAATTAAGTCTCAATATTTCCATCTATGTCCTTTACATCTCTTTAAAATTCCTACAACCTACAAAACACATAAAATAGTGAGAAAAATCTTGTTTCTACCCTCATCCATATCAGTCTGTACAACTAGTTGGCATTGGAAGGATATTCAGTGAGTAATCTTCAAATTACAATAGATTTCATAGTCCAAATATTCCATTTGATTTCATCTCCAACTCTATTTCTCTAGGTTGGTCTTTGTAAGGGTTTAATAGGGTTCTAGGCATATTTTGAGTCTTAAGCTTGGTTCATAAAGATATGACATCCAAAATACCAAAAAATTACACAAAATCATTGTTCAAGACCCCTTATAGCTTCCCATAGCTCCTGTGGTAACCATGTAAAGCCTCCAAAAAGATGTGATCTTCTAAAACTTGCCTATCGAGCTTGTTTTCCTTGTTTTCATAGGCTTGAGTTTGGATTTGAGTCAAAAATGGATTACTTGATGTTTGTTCTTCCTAAAAAATCTTAGATACCTCTACTAGTGACCCAAAAACATGTTCCAAGTCATTTATATTCTTACTTTATGCTATAAATGGAAATGACTACTCATTTGTGTATAGACTTCACCATGCCTAATAGGACTAGGTTGTTCATTGAGGCTCATTGTGAGATTATATGGGTTCCCATGTCTATTTAAAGATTTAATATATATATATATATATATATATATATATATATATATATATATATATATATATATAAACCATAAAAACCTATTCAAACTTATTAAGATTCTAACTCAAGATATAAGTGAGAGTGATCCCCCAATTGGGCTCTAGGCCAAAACCTGCCTAGTAGGTTTGCTTGTAAATCTAGGGGTTCAAAATTTATTGTTTGGTTTCATTATCCTATGAGGTTATATCTTAATTTTTAAGTTATTTATAAATTTATAAACCCACATAACAATATTACACACCTTCTGGCTCCATATCTCCATCCTACCTTCCAAGATTTGCAGGTTTGTGCAAGGGGAAAGTGCACCCTATCTAAGACAAAATAGGGGCACTTAACCTATTTTATAACCAAAATTAGATATTAGAGAGGGATATAAAAGCGTAAAGGATTATTTTTAAAAACATTGAGCTCTTGGTTGCATGATTTGACCCTTTGAAACCACAAATTCTAAGATTGTTCCTTCTAGAAGTAGACTGTGTAGGGTTTAAGACCATGGAATATGTCTCTACTTATTTGGGTGCTCTTCATGTTATATATCCATTGTGTAAAGGTATATGTATGTTTTAATAGTAATTTTATCATTTATCTAAATTTAATTCATCACCTTGATCTCCCAAGCACCCTTTATGCTCTTGAAATCACAAGACTGGGTTTATAATCCCCTATTGTGTTGACTTATTTTAGTATGCCTGCCTGTAGGTAATTATGAATGATTTGTATTCAAAACAAAGTAAAAAATATATTATTACTATCAAAGGATAATTTTGAGTTATTTGGATTCATAAAATATCCTTGATATTCCCCAAATTTATCATATTTTTCTTATATACTTTGACTTAGTCAGGATTGTGTTACCATGCATGACTATGTTTGCTGCAAAATAAGGGACCAACTATAGATTTCTATGCATAAAATAGACTTGTAAAAATTTAATTAGTATCTATTATACCTTATAATAAAATTTATCAATGTTTGTGACCTTTATTTACTTTTAAACTTTGCAATACTAACACCTAGGTGCCCTATTTTAGCTAATTATTTGCTTGCAAGTATCTCCCTGCCTATAGGTGTTCATTGCCTACTTGCTTTGTCAAAACCTTAGGTGAAACTTTTGAAAATACTAACATCATTTGATATTTTTTTGAACCATTTATTTCATATACTCCTATAGACACTATGAGTCTTAAACATTGTGCTTTTTCTAACTGTGCTCCTTTCTTCAATAGTGGATCCTGTAGGTCATTATGTATTATTAGAGCTTGAAAAAACATTGAGTGAGGTTACCCTGAGCCCCTTGGGTTGTTTTAAATTTTTTGGTACCTATCCTTTTACCTTGGGTAGCCTATAACTTTACTTAGGTAATGTGTTTTAGTCTCCTATTACATCACAACTATCCATTTGTTGGTTGTAGGTGTACCTAGGGCTGAGAGGGGTTTGCATATACTCAATTTAATGTTTTAAGCTCCTCAAGGTGATCAAGAATTTAAATAAGGTGCCCAAAAGTTTGTATCATCTCCCTAAATTCTCTATTATATGTACATGTCTCCTTCTTGAAAGCCTTAAAACACTATTCAAAAATCAAAATTGGGTCACTATCCTAACTGAGGTACCTTGTCCCTGTGTACAAACACCTGTAGGTGTGCCTTCCTATTCATCATCATAATGATTTCCATTCTCATATATAAATAAGTATATCCCTTTTACCATTACAAAAATTAATACAAATTCCATTTGTTCTCTTAGATATCAAAATAAATTCAAAACTCAAAATTGTAGACGAGACTATAGGGATTTAGTGTGTTTTAGGGCAACTTTGGATCTTAAAAACTCCTACCTCCAATAGTGTTATACCACTTATATTTTATGGAGTTCTTGTTATATTCATATAATTCATGATTTGGTCATATAGAGGTATTATAAGTCCCTAAAACCATGCTACAAGATATTTTCAAAATCCCTAGGAGCTCTATTTTCTCATTTTGGGGACAAGGAGCCTAAAACACAGTCCACTAACTCTCTAGCATAATTTCACCCTAATTTTCCCTATGTCATATAAAATGTACATTATTATCCCATTTCAACCTATTTTGATATTAAGTATGGATTCAATCCACAGCTCAATACTCTATTATGACATCATATCCCTCTGTTAGGCCACTTGTAAGTATGCATTTCACATAGGTAGTGAAGCAAAATTTAGACAAAAAAAAGGTTCTTATGATTTTGGACACCTCATATGTTATCTAAAAGATATAAAATGAATGTTTTTAACTTAAAAAATCTCAAAAAACACTCAAACCTTATTCCCATGAGCTTCTCTTCTTTCAAGTGCCTTCTATGAATGCTGACTATAAGTGAACATTCAATGTACACATGCAACAAAGGGAATATGAGTAGTAAACATTGAATTGGCCTTAAAATTAGTTATATGATTATACTAACACCTCAATAATAATATTAATACCATCATGGATGTGAAATAAGAATCTACACCTCCCTTTTAACTTAAAATCATTCATGAAAACACTTGAACATGCTCATCAATGGTTGCCAAACTGTGAACATTGCATATGGATGCTATAATCATTTATATTTATTTAAAATATGATATTATAAGATGAAAGGAAGCAATAAAAAATTTGAAAAATGTTAGAGTCAATTCAAAATCTCATAAAACCATGAACAAGCATGAAGCTCCTAAAAAATAAAGAAAACTGCCTGTTGCACTCAAAAGAGACCAGTTTACAAACTTGAAGTTATTTTCTCATAAAATAAACTTAAAACATGAAAAAAATAATGGGATAAATTATGGGAAATATTAAAAAACATCTGGGCCTAATATCAATAAGTGGATTGTATGAAACTACTCAAACCAAGGGAAAATTGATATGGTGTATGGATGGGTAGGTAGATTTGTACAATCTACATAAAATGGATGATTAATAAATAAAATTTGATAATTAATCAAAATTATTATATGTAAACAAAGGTATTTTATTTTAAAATAACTTCCCAAAATCATTCTACCTGAAACCCTCTGTGTTGATCGTACCAAGTATGAACCTACAAGTCACTTTTGTGTGTCTAGAAAGCCAAAAAAAGAGTAAAATGGTTTTGAGAAAAAAATAACATCTAAATATTAAAAAAATGTGGATTTGAGTATTATTAAGCTTAAGAGTCACATTTCCATCTTTTTTAAGTGACACACTTCCCAAAGAGGTCTACAAGTGCCCTTTTCTCACTTTTTGCCAAGAAAATTGCCTTTTCTCTTAACAAACTACCATGTTTTTATTAGTTTCAGTTATTTAAGACATATAATGACACATGTGCCATGAAATAATGTTTTTAAACTTTCACATTTCCCAAGAAACCCATATATAACATTAAATACACTATTTTTGACCTCAAAATGACCCAAAAGTGATATGAGGACTAAAATAAATAATGACCAAGGCTATTAAAACATTTAATTAGCATAAATTAAGATATAATTCACCTCATGACAAGATATTAGACCCCTTATAGACCTAAAAAGTAATTTTTTTACCTATAGGTTCCCGAATTTGACTAGTCAACAATTATCACCAAGAAGATTACTCAAGAGACCAAAAGACAAGGATTAAAATAGTCAAAGTCAAAGAAAGGAGTGAAAAATTTAATCCATTTCATGAAATAATGATAATCAAGACCTATTCCACACAAGCTTACTACATGACTAAAACAACAATTATAAATTCAAATTGTCAATGACAAAAAAAATTCAGAAGATGAATGGTGGCTTTAGAATCTTTGTCATATCTCATTTTACATGTCATAATCACATCTGATTGTTCATTAACCCTTTTCATCATTTTACCTATTTCCAAAGTCCTCCACCGACCTTAGCTCATTAACTTATCCCTACAACCACAAAATGGGGTATCATCAGTATCTAAATGAGACATCAACATCAAATAATAATATAAATCTAAACTAAATAGAATATCTAACATTATATAAATGAATCAAGTATAAATTTTAAATCATTAATCATTTTTGTAATAAGAAATTAGAATTTTAATTGATAACCATGATAACAAAATCATAGCCAATAAAAATGATACCATAACATAATATCTGATATGAATCAATCATTTGTAGCAGACATTCAAGTGTCAACTAGAATCTAACAATCATGGAGTCAAAACATCTCAATCAACAACTAAAGGTGTATCAACTGCAGGGTTATGACATACTCGTTGGCAACCCATGCACTATTACAAATTTTTGAAACAATTTTTTTTTTCAATATATGTGGCATCACTAGTCTTCTTACATGCTGAAAAGAGATTCATCTTAAAAAATATATCCAAAAACAAATATGGAATCATTGCCTCATTTTGTTCTTGGAAATCCATGAATAAAGTCCATATTTAATGTATACCACAATTAATAAAGCATAAGCCATGGTTGATAGAAACCAACATTCTAATTTTTGCCTTTAACATGTTGTAAAAATATACACCTTTGCACAATATTATTCACATCCGTACTCATCTGAGATGAATAATAATGGTCACTTAGTTGCACCAAACTCTTATCATACCCAAAATGGTTGATAAATCTTTTCCATCTTTTAATTTCAATAGGTTCTATCTTATGGGACCTTTAGGTATACATAAATTCCTCCCCTTGAACCACAATCCATCTTGAATCATATACTCCATCCATATAGTCTTGTCTATATTTGTTGGATTTTTGAACACTATCCATGCATGTCAGAAATCAAAGACTTATTCATATAACTCCTCTATTGATTAAGACCCAATGATCTCCCCCTTCATCTCAT
Organism: Torreya grandis; assembly: GCA_037957365.1. Taxonomy (NCBI): domain Eukaryota; kingdom Viridiplantae; phylum Streptophyta; class Pinopsida; order Cupressales; family Taxaceae; genus Torreya; species Torreya grandis. The sequence goes on from JARHVA010001644.1 coordinate 929,515, forward strand.
TCACAACAAGATCTCACCAACTTAAGGAACCCACAACAAGATCTAGCCTACTTAAGGAACCCACAACACTATCATACTTTCTACTTCTATATTTCAAAACAAAATAATAACTTTGAGGAAATTTCACCCATTTTATGTGTGTTTGATTGATTTTACTTTGGTTGTTTATGAATTTCAATGCATAATTATTTGTGTAAAAAATTAACTCCTTTGGTAACAAGTAATGCTTCCACTTCTTGAGAGCTTATATCATTTATACAACTCTTAGTCATAGACCATATACTTATTCCTGGCATCATTCAAATTTTCACTAAAATAAGCAATGGGCTTACCTTCTTAGTGTTACACGACTCTTATGGTTGTCTCACTTGCATCACAATCAACTTGAAACACTTTTCCAGAGTTATTTTCAAGGATAACAATATATATTTTGTCACTTTTATCCTCAACAACTGAATGCTATCCACTTTTGCAACATTTCATTGAAATGTTTTATTACTTCCCTTTTAGTCTCCATAATTTTTTCACATATAATGCTGAAGTTTCTATTGAACTTCATGTAGAAATTTCCTACCCATGCAAACTTCTTGCCTCAAACATACTCTTTGTCAAAGGCTAATCCAAAATTTCCACCACTTTATCAGGGTCAATTTTCATTCCATCCTTTGTGATTAAAAATCACAAATATATTTATCAAATCCTACATGTAGATGCACTTATTCAAGTTCACTAGAAATTTATTTTATTTTAACTTATCAAAAACTAACTTCAAATGTTTTAAATGCTCCTCTTTAGAATGATTGAAAATTAGAATTTCTTCCAGATAAACCATCAAAAAATTACCCATGAAAGGCTTCAACACCTCATTTATGAGTCTCATGAGTGTACTTGGGGCATTTTACAAATCGAATGACATGACCAACCACTCATATAATATGTCATTTGTCTTGAATGTGTTCTTCCACTCATCACCTTCTCTTGTGTAGATTTGGTGATACCTACTCTTCAAATCTCTCTTGGTGAAGTACCTTGCTCCAATCAAACAGTACACTAGGTCATCCATTCTTGAAAATAGAAATATATACATAATGTTGGTCTTATTGATTTCATGTGAATCTATACACATTCTCCACTCTCTACATTTCTTAGGTACTAACATAGATTTGACTACACATGAGATTAAACTTTATCAAATTAATCCCCTTTCTAGCAACTCTTTCACTTATTTTTTTATCTCTTCATTCTTCATTGGAGTCAATCTATAGTTTGTAGTATTTATAAGACTTGCTTTGGATTGATGTGATGGATAATGCTTCTCATCGGTAGTAGTCACTTTGGAAATTCATTTGACCCAATATCAACATAGTCCTCCAACATATTGTGAATTTACATAGGAATATCACTTAACTTAGTGGTTGCAACAACTTGCATGGGCTTTGAAACTAGAGAAAAGCATGTCTCCTCCCTCGTGGTCACTTTTAATAACTCTTTAGCAAAAAATGACATCACTTTGTAATTGTTTTCTGCCTCATATCCATTATCTATCAGTGGACTCAAAATAAATCTCTTTCCATTCTTCATTATTATGTATGTGTTTTCTCTTCCATCATGCACAAATATCCTATGAAACTGCCATGGCCTTCCAAACAGAACATGACACACATCCATGGGAATTATATCACACAATACATCATCCTACAATGAGAAAAATTTAAAAATCACCATACATTATTCATTCACCAACACTTGATGGCCTTTAAGCAATCACCAAATCTGGTATGGTGTATGATGTACTAATCATTTCAACCCAATATTTAATACCATCTCTTGAGAAAAAAATTATCTATGCTACCACTATAAATCACAACTTTATAGCACTTACCTCTAAATTTTCAAACAATTTGGATTAATCTCTTTCTTTGTTCTAGTTCATTCACCTCCTTGGCTAGTTTTACTATCACTCTATTCATAAATAGAACCTCTCCTTGTTTTGGCTCTTCCATGCATATTCGAGAACCAACACTCTCTTCATGAACATGTGAAACATGATTTCTTGACTCAATCCCCCTTCTATTGTTTTGAGGATCTTCTAGATACTCCCAAGCTCTATGTCTAACATACTTATTGCATTTAAAATACTTACCTAGAAATCCTTCACCTCTACCTCTTCCAAAGGATCCTCTCCCTCTATAAGAGTGACCTCTTCTCATGGTTGAATTATTAGTTTTTAAGTTTATTGCCTTTCCATCATGGTTATGTTATCCTCTTCCAATGTTGTTTTTTCTTCATCCTTTCTAAGATCTTCCTCTACCTCAAGAGTTCGCCTTTTGTTTTCTTAAAAAATTTTATTTTGCCTTGAAAACACTTTGATAGGCTTCTTTCATAGTTCTTAGGTTCAATAATCTAATTTCATCTTGAATTATAAAATGTAACCAATTCACATATCTTGCTACCTTCTCTTGATCATCTTCCATATATCCATATTTTATAGTGATATATAACTCCTCAGAGTACTCCTTGTTATTGATCTCATTTTATCTCAAATTCTACAATTAATTGAACAATCTCATTTGATAATAATAAAGCATATATTTTGCCTTCAACTTTTTCAAAATCCTATCCCAAGATTTTATCTTCTCCATATGTTTATTCTGCCTCTCAGTGTGCACATGATCCCACCATAAAGAGGTATGGCTCTTTAGCTTCATGTAAGCAAACTTCACCTCCTTGTGTTCCTCCATAGATCCATAATTAAAATATTTTTGCATCTCTATTGTCCGATCCACAAGCTCCTTGGGATTCAAACTCGTATTATATCAAGGTGTCTCCAGCTTTGTTTTACTACTAACCCTTGCCATAGCTATGAGAAATCTAATCTCAACTTCATTTTATATATCTGCCACTCTAAGGTCTTGATATTTTTATTCTTCATCTTCACTCACATCCTCATCATGATCTCCCCTTATTTGTGTTATTTCCATTGCATCCAACCTTTATTGCACTCCTATCATCATTTACACCAAGTCTACAACTCAAGATCCTCTTGGTCTTGCCTCTTTTCTAACAACATTATCTCTGTGTGCCATCGCTTCTCCCAACACAAACTTCTCTTTCAAAACTTTGTATAGTAGACTTAGTTGGAATATTTACACACACACATAGTCCACTAATAAAACCAGCTTTGATACCAAATGATGCAAGCACATACATGGTATCTACTTAAGGATAGTCTCTAATTCAGTGATGCTTAAATATTTACTGAGAGTGAGATATAAATTTAGACCAAACACATAGAAAACAACACTTCAAACCTTTAGATTTTCATTCATTCAAACATTACGATGGTCAGATCATCTACAATACACCACACTGTCATATGGCTTCTTTTCCAAGACAAAACATGAAAAAAAAAACTACCTTTATTACGCTCTACTCTATCATAATCTATAATAACTTGGTTACTTTTTTATATTGACTTCTTTGACCAGTCTAAACATTCCTTTGATAACCCTAGATTCACGGGGCATCTCTTCAACTTTCCTAATCTCTAAAAATATATATAAGAGTTTGGCAACTATTAGTTTTTAGGATCAAATGTCAAATTATCTATAACGGTTCCTTCGATGCATCACAAAACAAAAACAGTCACACATAACTGTAAGAATTATTGCAATACCATTTTACAAAGAGATACTTGACACATAGGTTGAAAAATGAAGCACAAAGCACTTCCAAAAAAGGTCGAATGAATAACTCAATTGTTGAGTCCTTTATGCTCAAGTGACAAAATAGGTCAAATGATAGATGCCAAAATTATCATAACTTTACTGAAATAACTCCAAATAATCTAAAAATTTATACACACATTATATGTGTCGGGTACTATTATCTCATTAGATTTGGCCATGGAATTTGCTACAACATTAAGGAACTCTCTTGCCAAGTGTCACAGACAACACATTAGCATTATAACTCCAAATAATTTTAAATTTGACACACAAATTTTATGTGTGAGCTTCTACGACCTCACTAAATTTATCCATCCAATTTGAGACAATGTTAAAAACCCCTCTTGCCAAATGTCCATGACTTAACTGTCCATGAAGATTGACATATGTAGATAAAATATCTCAGCACTTCTTTGCGATAAAAGAATAATTTTACAACATCAAATCTTAAAGGTTAGCAAGCTTATGAAAACAAGATCATGACACAACTACAAAATCCTAAGCTAAAATATTTTTAGTTTATGCAAGATTGCCCTTCAGCTTCGATGCTCCTGCATCACTTGGGAATATCTAAATTGCACTCAGAATGACTGATCAAAATGTTGTTCAAACATATACACAGGGCTACCACAAGCATTGATGGTAGAATAGAACAGACTTTAAAAAGATCATATAGGCTATCGTGAACGTTGATAGCAAAACCGTAGATGCTTGACAAGTTCAATCAATGGGAATATATACTTGACAGTTGTGATTATTTAAGTATGATCTATGAAAGAACGGTAATAGAAGGAGCTGCATGGACCCTTCCGTATAATGATAATAAATATTAGTATGCACACGGGTCTGATGGTGTGTGGCTGGATGTTCTAATCTAGAGGTGTTGATGGGCCTACAGAGCCGGTACACAAAAGATGCGGGGCATATATCAACTTCTTTGATTTTATTTACGTCTTGCTCTCCCCTCTTCAACTATGCTTCCTTTGCTTCTAAAATCAGACCAGACAATTGGATTAGCACTGGCTTACAATGAGAAAATACACGTGAACTACAAATTCAAGATGTGAATGAATACCTAGATTGTTGCTTAATTACCTTAATAAATTTCTTATACGCTATTCTAAATGCTAACATCTCTCATCAAGGGAAAACCAAAAGATATAATAACTCTGTCCCTTCGTAGATCAGAACACCATTTTGCACAATGACTTTGATACCAATGATGTACATGGTATGAACAAAGGATATGAAGAATTCAATCAAATTATTAAACACAACAAATATTACTGTATAAAAGTTTTTAAAATTAATATTCAAACCATATAAAAAATAACCACATAATTATTAATTTATAAAGATGAATTGTTATCACAATTCATTAAATATTTGCACACCCAAATTAAATAAAATATTTGGTTTTGAATTTTTTTTTTTGTTGAACATGAAAAACTAAAAATATTTTTATTATTTTTATTTTTTTAATAAAAATTCATGAATATTTGTTGAGTTACAAAATTTATAAGATTAAAAATAAAATAAATAATAAAAATGAATTTTATCTTCAAATTGTTAGGATAAAAAAATTTATAAATTAATTTATTTTAATATATTTTTTTAATTATTTAGATGATTAATTTTACTTTGTAAGAATTATTCCTTATATTATTAATATTTATTTTTTTCAAACTTATAATATTACCCAAAAAAAAAAAATTAATTAATTATTGTAAGATTAATCAATTTTTTTTGGTAATATTTCAACTTCTTAATACAAATTTTATCTTTATTCTATATTTTTTATTTGAATTTTATAATAATAGAAAATTTAATATTATTAATATTATTGATTAGATTTCCATTCTTAATATTGTAATACCTAAACTTAAAAATGTTAGCGTGTTTAGCTCACTCTTTGTTTTAGTATATGATGGTTATTACTTATATTTATTTTTTTAAACTTATAATAAAAAAAGAAGTTTTAATTAGTTAAATTATGATTAATAAGAATTTTGTAATATTTTAACATCTTAATAAAAATTTCATCTTTATTTTATATTTTTCTTTGAATTTTATAAAAATGTAAAATTTAATATTATTGATTAGATTTCCATTCTTAATACCTAAACTTGTAAATATTAGTGTGTTCAACTTACTCTTTGTTTTAATATATGATGATTATTACTTATATTAACAGTGAAAGTGATGATAAAGAATTTTTGAGACAGATATTACTATATTTTAGGTATTTAATTGATATTTATAGTATTTAACTTAGCAGCATGGGAATTAACTGCCGTATATTTTTAATATGTACTTAACCTAGGCTTACCATTCTCCTTATGGATGAAAATCTTTTTAAAATGTATTTTATATCTTACCTTATCCATTTTCTTCACTTCACATTCGAGGAGTACTGGTTTTGTCTTTAAGTCCCCTTGTGGATGCATAGTATTATAGACTATAATCTATAAGACATTGCATCTCGGTAATGGAGTTTTGTTAAGTTTTTAGCCTTCATTGATGTGAGGAGCCAATGAATTTGGATTTATGATATTCTAAGTCTAGGTATCAATGATAACCTTGTTATTTATATATGATAGACATGTTGCATTATCTTGTGTATTAGATACTTAAATCATGTCCATGAAAGGACTTCAAATACTTTTGCCAAGATAATGGATGTGATGCTTTTGGAAATTGTAACTCACAATCCATCGGGTTCACCTACCAATGCTACCTAAATACAATTGATCCCATATGGGTACCATCCAATCTTGTTCATCTATCATTATTTCATCTTATCTCTTATCGATGTCCTAAAATTCATTAATATAATTGAATGCGTGGTAATTCCCATGAGCTTTTTTTCTAAAATATCAACATTCCAAATAACTTTAGAGATCAAACTCTAAGTACAAGTTCAAGGACAATGATGAATTCTCTCTTTGACAACTGTGAGAGGAATTGGATTGACCCTTCATTTAATGTTAGCATGGACATCTCCATCTTCAATTTACCTATAAATATACACTTTATCCCACTATCTATTGTACTAAACTTTTCTAAAGATTGAAATATGTTAGAGAGAGTCATGACTCATGCATCTTCATCTCATCACTTGGGCTAGACTAAGGAGCACACTTTGCATGTTCTTACCTGATATTCTTTTAGAATAGGTGAAACAAAAATCTATCCATTATTATCACTAGATTTTAACTGATATGTTGAAGAAATAACACTATTCATGCTAACATTATTCACACTAGTGAGGTGTCATGGACACTATTCATGATGCTTAGGTGGTATGGGGTGCCATAATGCTTCTAAGGCCCAAAAGAGATTTTATTTTATCATGAATGATGTAAATGGGATTAATTCCATGTAAGAACCTTAATAACAGACTTGATCTTGGTCAAAAGGAGAATCCACTAGATTTTTGGATGCACATGCAAATGGAGGACAAATTTTACTATTCAGATTAACCACCCATGTGAAGTAACGTACCATGTTTTGGAGTGACATGATAATGGAGAGTTAGTAAAAAAATAAATTCCATGATTGGGACCCTTGGCACATGGTGGAGACAAATTTTAATATTGATAAATAGTTCTTCCATGAGAAGGATGACATAGTTTTCTTGGAAGATGCTTTGTCTTTTATCTTTGGACTTTTGTCTTCAATCCCTCCATGTGGAAAAAGCTTTTTTCCCTTGTATGTTATGTATCCAAGTAGAAGGGGACAAATTTATGGGCTTCCTTTGTGTTTTTATCTCTCATTCCTTCATGCTTTTAATTGTATAAATGGATTGAGATCCTTGGCATTTGAAGCCTAGGCTAGTTTGAGAATAAGCTTTTTTAAAAGCTTGTAGAGCTTTCTTGGCATGGTGTGTAGTCAAGTTATGTAATGTGAATAAAGCTTGATGAATCTTTGTGTGTTGAAGAGTGATTTAATAGAAGCAAGCTTGATTTGTTGAAGTTTGAGGGTTTTTGAATCCATCAAATGATATCAAAGTAAGTTCAAATCTTTTTGCCTTATTTTCCACATTTTTGTGTGTATAAAAATAAGAGGAGACATCCTCCAATAAGGATATTATTGGGTAGAAGATGTTAAAGTGAGTGTTTGTTTTGTTTTGTAGGTTGTGAAGATATGAAAAAAAAGAGTGGAGGAGCACCACGAAATGAAGACTTGGAGAAGAAGTAATAAGAAATCTAAGCACACTTGGACATGATGATGGAGCATATGCAAGGGGTATGGATATATATTGAGAAAGAGGGTAAAGTGGTCTGTGAAGCTATTGATTGAGAGAAGGAATAGGCATAATATGAGAACTTCCTTAAAGAGATAAAAGGAGTTGTTAAGAGAACAATAAAAAGAGATCATATGTGATCAACAAGATGGAGAGATGTTGGGAAAAGATGATGTATAAGAAGAATATTGTAACCTTGTAGAGTTGCATATGGATGACGTTTGTAGCCATATAGAGTTGCATAAGAGTAGAGATTGTATCCATGAAGATTTTCAAGTGAAGGAATAAGGTAACCAAGGAGAACTACATGTTTATTTTGAAGAAACATTGGATGTGGATATTATGCAAGCTAGTGCACATAAGGAGATGATATATGATGTTTCATCTATGAGGGAGAAGATGCAAATGATTATTTGTAATGTCATGGAGGATTGAACAGTTGGTTGGATAATATGTGTAGAAATCCAAATGGGTTTTAGGTGGAGGTGGATGTATAGTGGTGGGAATAAGCCTACATGAGAGATAATATTGGTGGAGGATGGTACATGGTGGGGTCAATCCCACCAAGGTGAGAGGTGTGATCCCATGAGGAGGAGAGGAGGATATCTAACAAGTAGAAGCTGGAAGTGGAAGAGGAAGAAAGCCAACCTCCTTGAATACATGGTGTGTTAGAAGAGGATGTTGTGTTCATTATGCTCTATGATAAAAAGAGAGGTTCTACCATTTAACCCATCCATGTGATCGAGAGATAAAATTATAAAACCTTGGGTGTTTGATGTAGGAGCATCTAAGGGTTCATGCAAACTTGCATCAACAAAAAAAAAATTATGTGTTTGTATGATTATGTGTTTATTTGTTCATGTGTGTGATCCTATAATGTTGAGAGATTAATTAGGAAATCTCGTTATATTTGAATTTTTTTTCAACCAAAGGAGAATGATGTGGTAAAAGAAACACTATTTATGCTAAAACTATTCACATTGGTAAGGTGTCAGGGACACTATTAATGATGCTTAGATGTCATGGGGCACCATAATCCTTCCAAGACCTAAAAGAGATTTGTTTTTGTCATGCATGATGTAAATGGGACAAATTTGATGTGGGATCCTTGATAATGGACTTGATTGTGGTCAAAAGGAGAATATATTATCTTTTTGTATACACATGCAAATGTGGGACAACATTTACTATTAAGATTGAATACCTATGTGAAGTGGGAAACCATATTTTTGAGTCACATGATAATGGAGATTTAATTAAAGATAGATTCCATGATTATGACCCGTGGCACATGGTGGAGATAAATTTTATTGTTGATGAATAGTTCCTCCATGAGAAGGATGGCATAGTTTTTTTAGAAAATACTTTTTTTTGTTTTTTGTCTTCAATCCTTTCATATGGATAAAGATTTTATTCCTTATATTTTATGCCTCCAAGTGGAAGGGGATGAATTTGTGGGATTCCTTTGTGTTTTTCTCTCTCATTCCTTCATGCTTGTAATTTTATAAATAGATCGAGATCCTTGGCATTTGGAGGCTAGATTAGTTTGAGAATAAGCTTTGTTGAAATTTTGTACAGCCTCCATGTCATGGATTGTAGCCAAGTTATGTAATGTGAAGAAACCATGATGAAGCTTTGTGTGTTGAAAAGTGATTTAATAGAATTAAGCTTGATTTGTTGAAGCTTTAAGATTTTTGAATCCATCAAGTGGTATCATAACAAGTTTGAGTCATGTTGCCTTGTTTTCCATAGTGTTGTGGGTAGAAAAACAAGAGGAGGCATCTTCCAACAAGGATATTGTTGGATATAATATGCTAGAGTGAGTGTTTGTTCATTTTTTTGCATGTTTTGAATATATGACAAATAAAAATGGAAGAGCAAAAAGAAATGAAGACTTGTAGAATAAGTTGAAGATAAATCCAAAAACACTTAAACATGATGCAGGAACATATGCAAGGGGAGTAGATTCAATGGTTTGGTTGGATATTGAGATAGAGGGTAAAGTGGCTTATGAAGCTATTGATTGAGAAAAGGAATAGGTAGAATATGAGAGCTACCTTAAGGAGAGAAAAGTTGTCAAGATAAACCTTGAGCAGAGTCTTCTACATGATCCAATCATTAAACTAGGTCATTCAATACATTTTGAGCCATTTCAAATAATATATTCCATTCTAAACAATATATTCAAGATATTCTATAAATGGATTGAGATCCTTGGAATTTGGAGGCTAGACTAGTTTGATAAGAATTTTTGTTTGAAATGGATCAAAATAGATTGAATGACCTAGTTTGATGATTGGATCATGTAGAAGACTCTCCCAGATTTCTCTAGGTGGCATTGGTCTATCATAAGTGTGAGAGAAAGCTATAGAAAACCCCTTATTTCTTAGTTTTTTGATGTAACAGGGAGAGTTGACTAGGTCAAAGCATGAAAATGATTGGAATATTATGTGTGATACTTTTATTTTATTCTAATGTAATTTTATGATCTTTTTTTGTACCTTAAATATGTTAAATTGGTCATGGAAGTTGACCTATTTCTAAATAGGCCTAATAAGGAAGAGAGTGAGAAAATTAGATAGAAGTGAGAATGAGATTAGGGATGGGTTGTAGTATATTAATGACAGATAAAAATACATGGGGTTATTATTCAAGACCTATATCACATACCACATTTGAATATAAGTTTTTAATATTCTCATATACATGCAAAAAGTTGTTCTCAAAGTGACTTATCTAACATAGTGAGGTCTTTGTAGGGTGAAGACATGAGATTGGTATGTAAAATAAATACTAATATTGAACCTTGTAATATAGATATTTAAATATGGTATAAGGATGATTAAATATCATTCAAAACCATTGGAATTTCATAAAATTATTCACATAGGTGTTCTAAGTCTTGGTTTTCATGACTATATTTTGGAGCTAAAAGCAATTTTCTATGTGTGAGTGAGAATGATGTTTATAAGTCATTATACACATATTTGAATAATAAAATTCATATTAATTTTATATATATTTATAATATGTTAATTTTAATTTATTTTTATGCATGATAAACTCATATGAAGGTGTGAAAAGTCAAAGGTTTCTGACTAGGTTTTGAAGCATGTTTGCAGTTCTGAGTAAGCATATGAAAATGATCAGTTTGAGGTCTTTTTCCCTATATGGTGTAGTATAATGGAAATTATGATGAATATTAGGTAATATAGGTAATATATATGTGATTTAATGGTTGTGTTATTTATAAAATTTTAGTGTATGCTTCATATTTTTAAGACAAACTTTCTGGCAGTGAGAAGGGATAATTGTGAATAGGCCTAATGGCATGGTTCAAGGAGTGAAATGAGATAAATGGTGTTGGGGAAATAAGGTGATATTATAAGGGGTATAATTAAATAATTGTTTAAGTTTTTAATTAAGTTTTGGAGACTCAAAATGTTTCAAGGTGATCAATGTGAAACGTGTGCCTTGAGAAGGCGTAACTGCATTAGGTCTCTATTGGGCCGAATGGTGGTTTTGGTCCTTATGGGTGATGAAAAACCTATGTAATTATTTTTTAAATTATGTATATATATATATATATATATATATATATATAATTTTATACTCTAATGGTGATACAAGTATGGATAGGTTTATGCCCAATAAATATGGGTGAGAACAAGAGTCAAGTATAAAAAGAAAGTCTAATAGGCCTAATTTGAGTAGTTAGAATATTGATGTACTGAACGAATAATATAGAGGTTTGAAAACCAAGTAAATAGATAAAATAACATCATATAGGTGTGGTTAATATTCCATTAGGTTATAATAATGACCCTATAGGTGATGATCAAGGCCATATGACCTAATTTTGCCAAGAAAAGGGTTAGTTGAGAGAAGAGACCTAATAGATTGTTTGAAAGAGATAGAAGAGTGTGAAGTACAAAAGAAGAGGATAATCATAAATTGAGTGATAAAAATGTGTCCAAAGGTTATTAAAGGTTTTAGGTGGCTGAGCTAGTGTTGAGTTACCTAGGGGGTTGGTTCTTCCTTTCAAGTTGGTTCTTGCTAGAAGCTTAGTTGAGTTGGTGCTTGACTAGTGAGGGGTTGGTGATCCTTATGGGGTTAGTGCCTCAATAAATTTTGATCCATTTATTATAGTACTATATTATAAGCTATGTTTCAATGGGTTTTATACCCTATGAGGGTTTCTTACGTAGATATTGTGTTCATATGGTATGTTCCTACTTCATGCTCATATGAATGGTTGATTATGCATTGCTATATCTCTAGATTAGTTTGAATGATTAATGAATGACATATTGAATTGAAATAAAATATTTTACATTGATTTATCCCCATCCATCACTCTTAGTGGTTATGCTTCCAACATTCCAAACATACCATATACAATCAATTATTAGCTTTACCCACCTTTATTGTATTATGCCTAACATTTTACAATGAAATGAAACATTTGTATGTGATGGTTATGGTTAATGCAAGAAAAATAATATAGGTTAGTTTCTTGAGATACATTTATATAAGCCTCATATCAAATAACACATGAAAGGATTTTAAGGTATTCATAATTCATTCAATAATTTATACAAAAATTATAAAATTTTACACTGAATCAAACATTGTAGCATTGTTAGAGTATTGTCCTTTTATTTAATAATATATTTTAGTGATCTAGTACAAGAATTTATGTCTAACAGAATTCTAACATAATAACTTCATAATGTTGAAAGGTGACATAGGTTGAGTTTTAATATTAGACTGAGCACTACATAGAAGTGCAATACATGATGGCATACTTACACCATGATTGTTATCCTTCTATTTTTCATTGTGACTTGAGGCCCTCAAATGTGTGAGTGAACTAAATCTTAATAGCCCATGTGGTATATTTTTAACATCGAAGAGCAAATGTTCAAAATAAGTGACATCTCAAGTGAACTACTATTGAATAATTCTCCACATAGTATTTCTATGAAATAATAAAATCATGACCATTTTATATTTTTAAACAAACCATATAAAAAATAAGGTGAACCCAGAAAATATTAAAATCATTCTAGTCCATTAAAATCATAGGATTCAATAATTAAATAAAATTATTGCTTCTAAATAGAATCTATAGAGTCAATTCTCAGCTTTACTCACCTCTATTGTCTTTTACCTAACACTTTCCAATGAAAGGATATCTCCATTATATTTTCATCAAAAAAATGTTTGAAACCAAATATACTCACAAATACACACCAAATCATTACCACATTTATGTATTACATGTGCAATTAGAAAATAACATTGGTTTTTATTTAAACATTTTTGGAAAAGTGGGTTAAGGATTAAGGAGATATAATAGCCTATACACAAGGATGAATAAAAATATTTTATAATAGGATAATTAATAAAGAAACTCATATAAATGTATATTATGAATTGAAACACTAAGATGTGCTAAATGTATAAGTACCAAATTCAAAACATGTTCTATTAGTTACAATGCCAAAGAGAAATGGTAATCAGCTAGATTTATAATGCACATGTAGATCTGGGTTGTACATACGTAGAAGTTTGTAGGATTAAGATTATAACACAATTAAAATTTTTTATAAATGATTTTTTTGGAGTTTTAAACACTACCGTAGATAGACCTTTGGATAATACCATCATCACTATTGTCCATCTTACGATGCTACTGTCTAATATAAAATATGCATTAGATTTTGATGAGAACAATTTCATTGTTCTAGGTTTTCTATCATCTTTATATTATTATATTAATATCTATAACATAGGTTGTATATATCTGCTTATGGATCAAACCCTAGATCTTCACCCTTATTCACCCTTGGGATGTGTTTTCTAGAAAATGAGTTAGTGGGGTCATGGTGTCAAGCTGACCTTAAAGACCCTTTTATCAATGAGTATTTATTACATAACCAATACTCCAATTAGGGCCTTAGACTTATGAATTTATCCCTTATGTGTGGATTGTGTGTGAACACTGGTGAAATATGATATATGTAGATGCATGCAATGATCTATCTTGTAACTTGACAAATACCACTCATGATATTCTCTTTGGATGCTTTAGACCTTTTTCATGATTAATCCTATGAGTGATAAAGAAATAGGGATGAATATGGCATAACAACTCAATTATGTGATTGGTTGAATGAGTCTTGGTAAGTGCTTGCTTGATGATAAGGTTTAGACTTATATTTATACATATTTTAAAAATATATCATGGTAGGTTTTAATAATAAACATAGGCCATCCCATAAGAATCAAATAATTTATAAGTCAAAAGAATTTTGAGTATTGGACACTAAATAAGGATCTAGACACTAGCATCAATGTTATTGTCCCTCTATTACTGATAGTGTCTATAAGGATATAAAATAGGTATGGATTTGTAACTAATAATGAATGATATATATCAAGTTTTAAGATTTTTTTAGTGTAAAGGTGGTATATATCATTATAATGATAAGTGTCAGACTATAAGATAATCATTTAGGTGAGATACGATGGTAAATATGAGCTTTTTAGTAGTAAGAAGGACCAAAATTGAAGGGTATATCCCTAATTGGTATCTATAAAAGGTAAAAGATTGAGATGTTATAAATATTCAATTGAAAATGGATCTTGGATGATATTATTTCATCAATCCAATGTAAGCATGAGTTGTGACATAATCGTTGAGATCACAAAATCTCAATCGCACAACTTAAGTGTAAATATATAATAATTTGGTAAGAGTGAGTGATTTAGTTAGCTGATCTTATAAATATGGAGATTTTGGGTAATTTAATCAACCCAAATTATAATTATGGTGAGGTCAAATGATTTAACCAATTCATCCTATAAATAGAACTAACTATTGTAGATAGAAAAGGTTCCATAATAATACTTCTTAGTGTCATCAATGCTTCCAAGTGATAGTAATTTAGAGATATAACTGGTATATTTGTGTTTTTTGGTGCACTAGCACGGCATATGCACCTATAACATGTTTTAAACAGAAATATATGTGTCATAAATCTGAAAAACAATGTTTAAAATCTATAAAAAATTAGTGTGATGTATATGATTTTGACCCAATTGTATATATGAATCATGTAACTATATTAGATATTGCACAAGTGTGTACATCATGTATTTGTGACATGACCTCACTAAAATCTGGAGATATTAATAACTATTTGTGTAGGTCATGCCTTTATGACATGCCCCCACTAAAATATGGAAGTTATGTAATGTGGAGGTCATGCCTTTATGATGTGCTCCCCTTTTTAAGGTGAGGGAATAGAACTTGGTACGTACCTTACCCCAAAATGATAAGGTAACTAAATAATATATGTATGAATCATGTATCATATATAAGTAACATATATATATATATATATATATATATATGAAACACACAATATGTGATCACATCAAGCTCTAGGATGCATGATATGTATGATGGCAACATATAGAGAGTAACAATACAAGCTCAAAAAATAATCAAGCACACACATAATAGTGAAATAATGTATGAAATATATAAAATAACATGCAAGGAAATGTATACAAATGGGTGAATAGAATAAAATCACATGGATAGATTGACACAATAATTTACCATGGGAAAATCTCAAAGAGATTAAAAACCTACCAAATGGTTACTCATTTTTGAGAAACCAAAACAACCCTAATACAAATTCCTCTTGATCTCACTTATTCTCTATCCTTAACAAAAATTTTAATCACCGAAAATATTTTCAATATATAGATATATTTTAATAATAATATTAAACCTTTTTTATAGTAAAACTTGAAGGGAAGTGACTGTTGTAACTAATGGGCCCAACCATCCTGAGAACATTTAAAACACCGATAATAAAATAAACAATAGTGATTTATTTTTATTGATAGCTAATAAAAAATTTATGTGTTATTATTTATTTAAATTAGGTTGTTAATATGTGTTAATAGATAATAAATCATTATTATTTAATTACAAAAAATATACTAAGGGTCTTTATAATTACACCACTTAGACATTAAATATTCTAACACTTCCTATTAATGATAAAAAGAGATAAATTTCATAGTCACCATAAATAAATTATAATTCTAAACACCATTTTTTGAAACAAAAAGAATTATAATCCATAAAATAATCAAAAGTAAGTTTAAGATAACAAGATTGTGAGATTGCATCTTCATAGTCTCACATGAATAATCAACCAAAAATATTTGAAGCCTTTTATAACGTGAGGACCCCCATTACAAAGTATGATTTTAATGTATTGGGGTACAAAATTAAATCTTTCACATGAAGTTTAATTAAATTAAAAAACTTCTACATGAAGTTTACAATGATTTACAATTGAGAAGAAGTATAGAGAAAAAGAAGAAATACATGGTCATTAAGAAGTGATATTGTCATGCACACCCCCCTAAATGGAAACTTCAAGAGGCCAAACATTACATGAAATTAAAATCAATTGGTATCACCAAATAGTTTTGTGAAGATATCTACCATTTTTTCATCTATAGAACAAAACTACATATCAATATCACTATTGAGGACTTTATTTGTGATAAAATATACATGAACTTTAATATACTTATATTATTGGTGTTGTACACCTACACAAAACTTACATACATATCTAAAAATAGATTCATGATAGCATAGTATGGTTAACATCACAATAACCAAATACGTAAAAATATGACAAATGTTTTTCTATAGTAAAAATTATTTAAAACAATCAAGTCATATTTTAGGCAAACAAATTTAGTACTTTGATCACAAATTTTAGTGAAAAAACATAAATTATCTACAACTCATTATTAGAGATCTCCAATATTAACAAGATGACCATCCCCAACTATCGTGTGATGTGCATACTATAATTTACTAATAATATGATACTAAGTTAAGCCAGACATTAGATATTTTATTAGTAATAATTCATTATATAATTTAAGTCTTATCAAAATTTTACAAGTTTAATATGCTTCAACAAAATATTGAGGTATAAACTCTCATACATCAAATATAGATAATTTTAGCATGATATGCAATCATCCAATCAAATAGACATGAGTTTGAAATAAATAATTTCAAAGATATATGAATAGATTACTTAGCGAATTAAATGATGAAAAGTTAATAATATAAACTCCATTCAAAATTTCAATTTCATAACATATATTATTATCAAATTAAGCATATAAGGATGTTAAAATATATAATCAAGTGATAAAATAATCAAATGAGAATATCTAATCAATTTAAACAAAAAATATCCAAACTTACTAAGCATGATCTTCTTACCAAATGCAATAACTAAACATGATCATCTTGTCAAATTAAGCATGATGTTGTGCATATAATGTATTTCAATGCTAACACATATGAATTGAAAATAATCATAATATCTATATATTTTCTTAAAATTCTCATTGAAGAGAAATATATGTACTATAATATAATTGTAACTAGTATTTTTCAAGAATCAAACTAAATCATTTTAGTAATAAATACAATACAGATGAGACACTATTAATATACTTAGTATCTCTAAAGTAAAAAAAAAATAGTTTTATCAAAGAAAATTAAATCCCATGAGCATACATGTATTTTTATGTAAAAAAATCAAATATTAAATAGGGATTCTATTTATAATATACATAGTATTATTCATGGCTTTGGCCCATAAGAAGTAGGAGGAACATTTGTAAAATGCAATATTGTTCTAGCCATTTATTTGATAGTGTTGTTTTTTCCTTTTAAGTGATTTTTTAGTTACCTTTTAATGCCACATCTAATGCAAAAAGAATTAAAATATTTACTAACATATTCACCACCATTATCAATTATTAATTTCTTAATTGAAAACTTAGATGTATTTTCAGCAAAAGCTTTAAATTATTTGAATTTAGATCACATATCAAATTTTTAGTGAAATAAGATCAAATCATTCTAATTTAGTCATAAATAAAAATAACAATATACATATAACCATTAAGAGATATAAATTCAAGAGGTCCTACAATATCAATATGAATTAATTCTAAAGAGTGTGAGGAATTTGCATCATAATTCTTGTGAAAGGGGGTAGCATGTTATTTACCATGTAATCAACTCTCAAAAGTTTCGTGATGAGAAGGTATAGAAAGAATTTCAAAAAAAAAAATCTAATCATACATACCATGTTAACTTATAAAATTAACATGTCATAATAATTTAATCCATAATTGAGATTCATTCTTACTATGTGATGAAAGAAAACATGCAAAAGAAGGAGAAAAAATGTATAAACCATTATTTTGAACACCTTCAACAATCAAAGATCTAAATTGATTTATAATAAATCAGTTATCTTTAAATAATATTACAATTAAATTATTATTAGTATGTTGTGAATAAGATAACAAGTTATCTTTAAGCTTCGGTACATAACAACATTTCAAAAATTTAACTTCTCCCTGTTTAGTTACTTCTAATAAAGAATTATCTCTTAAGTAAATATTTTTTATAGATATCTCTAGAATTAAAAAAAATATATTAGATAATCAAGTCATATGGTGTGATGCACCTCTATCTAAATTCCACTCATTTTCATTTGAAGTAAATAAAGTAGGATATAAAATAACAACATTTGAATCCTGATTGTTATTATAATTAGGGTTTTGATTCTTCTCCTTATTTTGATTAGATTTATCCCCTTTATTATTTTTAAAATATTTATTGTTAATTTTATCCTTGTTTTTATAACAAGTTTTCCTCCTATGACTAAATTTACTAGACATATTACAATTTCCATTAAACCTAGATTTATGATTCTTATTATTAGATTTATTATTCCTATTTGAACCAAAACATAATTAGGGTTAGATTTATGGTTATTATTTTTATAAAAAAAATAATATTTAAGGTGAGAAGTTCTTGATTGACCTTATCTTTAAAATCAAAATTGGTCATAACTTAATCTTCTTGAATTAAGGGAGACAAGGTGGTAAGGTCAAGGATATCTTTCTCAGTTTGATATTTATAATTCAAAATTAAAATATATTTTTTAAAATTTTAATAAATATTTAATTGAATGATAAAATAAATTAGTTTATCTTGAATCAAATTATAGTTACAACCATCTAAGCTTTAATGTTATTATTTTAGTAAGAAAATTCATAACCTTTTTATCACCTTTTATAGGTGTAGTTAGCAATTCAAATATTAACTTAATAATTTTTAAGAGGTGAGTTACCTCATGTATGGATTCAAGGAGTTTCTAAGCATCACTAGGAGAATATTGATTATCAATGTGGAGAAGGAATTCATTCTGAACACTCTACAAGATAATGGACATAACTTCTTGCAATTTTTGTTGAAATGTATTGGTAAACTCAAGGGTCACATGTCATCTAGAAGGGGTTTTTCCAGTCTCAAAAATAATATTCCATAACCTTCAGAACATAAATTCATCTTTAACATTAAATTTTCATATACTATAGTTATTTTCATTAAGCATTTGGGATTTATCTAATGAAAAAATGAGACGAAGCCATAGCTTCCCTTTAAACATGATAGACCAAATGCTTAAAATGCATCTTTTTTAGTGTGAATTTTAAATTTATTTTATAGTAAAACAAATTTAAAGTACAAACACACAATACTTTTTTAATTTAATGCTAGTCAAAGCAAGAAAATTGTGAAATATTGTGATAAAATAGGGTGTCATAAGTGTCATAAAAATACATTAATATAAGAAAAATTTAACAAATTAACTTTTTTAAAAAGATTTTTTAGAACCATTTTCTAAAATAAAGGGAATTACACATGAAAATATGGTTAATTTTATAATTTAGATGTTAAATAATACAAAACAAAAAAAGGTTTGCACTAACTAGTTGTCAAAAGAGTCCAACTTAGAACAACCACCTAGACACTATTATTAAAAAAATTGTAAATCAGATAATATGAGATTATAAAACATAAAATAGATCATGCAGATGTGTTTGGAAGGTGTTGAAATCTAGAGATTGATTGGTTATATGACTATGTTTGATAAAACATTCAATAGGTCCAAAGTTGAAACAAGTTTGATAGGTCAACTAGGATTTTAGACAAATGGAGTTTGGCACATAATCCAATAATTAAATTCAAATTAAATGAAAAAAATTTAAGGGATTTAAACTTTGGACCTACTTAATTGTAAGTTATTTCAAAAAAACATTTCTCAACTCATCTAAGAAACTAGTTATAAATATACATGCACTATTATATAAATAAACCATTTTTTTTTTTTTTTAATAAATGTGTTCATGTGTGTGTGTGAATTTTAAAAAGTTAAAAAACAAATTAAAATTTTTAACACTTACTAAAAGACTTTAAAGAAAGGTGGGGGCCACTAACATTACATGAAAATGTAGGATTTAAATAAAAGAAGTATTTTGTAAATAATCATTCAAACTATATAGCTTTACCCTTATTTGTAGCACACTCCTACATAGTAATGACACTCGAATAGAGTTTTGAACAGTATAGTAACATGTACAAGCAACCAAATATCATGAAACTTTGACAATCACCTTGAATTACTTTGATGATGCCAAAATAAACCTCAAGATTAAAATTTTGAGTCAAAAAATAAAATTTCATAGTTATAAAGGCTATTGCATCTGTAAAATGGCACCCATGGAAGATTAAAAAATCAAATAATCCTTAGATAGCCTTCACAAGATATGAAATTTGATACATGGTCTTCAATTCTTGTAACTAAGCCTAAAAAATACTCAAAATGAATTTTCCAGCTTTAAAAAAATTCAAAATTTTAATAGTTTCTCCAGCCATAAGAGTGCCATACTACAGTAAGTAATTGCATACAATATAATATATGGATTCAATAAATGATATTTGGTTTGTTTGAAAGAGAGTTTACAAGGCTTGTTTTTTCAAATCTACAGTTACTAGGTTCTACAAGGAATAAGGATTCCAAAAATGATTTTTAAATGAATTCACATGCCTCCCATGGCCATAAAACTCCTTTTCATGGCTGAAAATAAAATGGTTTTCCTTTAATTTGATCAAATCACTGCTCTCCATAGATCTAAGCCTCCACAGGTACTCCAACACAATTCTAATAACACTTGCCAATACTCAACCCACCACAGGCTTTGATACCATGAAATAATACATGAAATATATAAAATAATATGCAATAACATGGATCTAATAGGGTGAATAGAATAAAAACACATAGATAGATAGACATAGGAATTTACCATGTGAAAACCTCAAAGAGGTAAAAAAACCCACCAAAAGATTATTAATTATTGGGAAACCAATACAAACCCAATGCAAATTTCTCTCGATCTCACTTTGTATATATTCTTAACAAAACTCTTGTTGAACCAAAATATTTTTAGTGCATCAAGATGTTTGATAATAGGGGTAAAACCTATTTTATAGTAAAACTTGAAGGGAGGTGACTGTTGTAACCAATGGGTCCAACCATCTTGAAAACATTTAAAACACTAATAATAAAATAAACAATAACATTTTATTTTGAATGATAAGTAATATATAATTTATATTTTATTATTTATCCATATGAGATTGTTAACCCATGTTAATAAATAACAAATCATTATTATTTAATTACCTAAAATGAACTAAGGTTCTTTATAATTACACCACTTAGACATTAAATGTTCTAATAAGGAGCACTCAATTTATTGAAAAGGAACAGTCTAAGGAGAACTCAGACAAGGGGCATGTTTAAATTATATACAATTGAAAGGAAATGAGATATTTAAATTTCCAATCAACATAGAATGACAATCAAAATCTCAAAAAAAATTTACAATGGCATAGGGGCCAAAAAGTAAGAAATATATTTAAATGTTCCATAAGCAGGACAGGAACAGTCTAAGGAGAACTCAGACAAGGGGCATGTTTAAATTATATACAATTGAAAGGAAATGAGATATTTAAATTTCCAATCAACATAGAATGACAATCAAAATCTCAAAAAAAATTTACAATGGCATAGGGGCCAAAAAGTAAGAAATATATTTAAATGTTCCATAAGCAGGACAATAAAAATAAGAAATACACTCAAAGAAGTGACAATGTGAATAAATGAAGTATAAACAAGTAACAAAAACATATCATACTAGTCCCTACATATATGTATTATAAAAAAATGTCATTTAACATAGCATTTCAAGTACAGCATGAAAGATATAACCATATATATAGATGTGTAAGTATTAATATATAAGCTCAAAAATGATAATGTATAAATGATCATAAAGGAGATGTAATTTGTATCAATTTTAATCAATGAAGCAAATTCCCTTGACATACTATATCATGCAGGTAGAGGAGAGGTCCAACATTTGTATGTGCATATATCATGTGGTTTTGGTATTCATGTATCACACTCAAAGATGAATGAAATGAAATGATATGTTATCTGCTAAGATGATGTAAAAAACATAGGTGCTAAGGAGCTAGTAAACATAGGAGTGGGGAATATTTTTGTATTTTCTAGGTTATTTGAGTGTTTTTATATTTTCTTGAATATTTGATTCTTTTTGTAATTTTATTTTTTTTTGTATTTTTTTAATCTTAGATTTAATCAATTGAATCATATAGACGTTTGTTGGAGAGATGAAAATGGTGCATGGAATGTTCTTGTTCATAGTATACGTATGTAGTAGAAGTATAATCACCATCATGTGGTATGTGGAACAAATTTACATTATGGGAAAAGGATATGCCTTGCTAATTTGAGACAATTTGAGCCTCCATTTGGTATATCCATAACTATCCCAATGTAAAATAATATTGAGATGTATGGGGCATAATACAAACTTTTTTCAAAACCACACAAGGATCAAAAGAAACTGGTCATATGATGTAGCCTAAAGAATCAGTCCATCTTCTTTGTTGACGTAAGATGATAACCAAGTTGTGATAAATCTCTTATAGTACAATGGATTTATTTTTTGAAAGGAAATATATGGTTATACAAAAAATAAGCACCATCCATAAATACTGTGGTTTTAAAGTCTTTGTGGTGTGGATGCCTTTTACTTTGTGTAGTTGGAAGTGTTTGTTTAGACTCGCCATCTTAGATTGGTCCCATATTGATTAAATTTTTCAAGGGTGTCATATATATGTTGGGGATGCCACATATTTCTTTGTGGTCATCACTTGGTTATTCATCTTCCTCATGTGCATTTGTAATAAAGCTTTTATATTTGGAAGGATATATGTTAATCTCTTTGGGATATTTGAATATGAATTAAGCATATCTATGTGCATCCATATATAAGTGACTAAATTATGTGTAATGGTTACATAATTATCTTTGTTTTAATGTAGAAAGAATACATATACTAGAAATGAATTATAATTCCAAATTTGAGGGTCTATGTGCTAAAGAATATGATGTAGATCAAATAACATAGTCTTGAATGGATTCTTAATCATATTATTTGAAGTGGTTCAAATGTTATAATGTAAATATACAAACCTTATGTATATTGTAAATTAAGAATAAAATATCTTCTAATTTTTAAAATGTGGTTAAATAAAAAATTGGTAAACTATAGAATCAATCCCAAGATTCTAGTGTAAGAAAACTATAGATGGATTTTAGTAATATTTTCTCATCTTTAGCCCATTGACCAAAATAATTTACATATTGAATTATATGGTAAAATGGATCTATTTGACCTAAAAAAGAGGGAATAGTGGTATTAAAAAATATTTCAAACAAGGAGATTCAAGTACACATTTTTTAAGAGGTTGATTATGGAGAATGTTATAATTGGTACTAGCATTGTAGGATGCCATTTTTATTTTCAGTAAAGATAATTTCATTTGAATATTTCTTATATTAATCATCATAGACATGTGATAAGTAGTGGGAATGGTGGTATTTGGTAAAGATGTGATCATTGGTTGTAATTCATCATTTATTTTAAGCTTAAGAATAATAGAATTATCAAAATTGTGAAAAATAAGTGAAATATTGGAATAAAAAAATTTAGGAACTTTTGGTAATGATATTTTAGTTTTAAATGTTGGAAAATTTGGTAGTGGTGTGTCTTTTGAATATTCAACTACCTCTAGTAATGATATAACAATTTGAATGTAATGAAATTACTTCAACAATAAAGTAAAATAGTAGAAATAGATCCAAATATGATTGAAATATATCAGGATATATGATAATAGATAAGACACTTTGAGGGGACAGCCTCCACAAGCTTCAATAAGAGCATAATTCACAATATGATGATAAACAACTACCTACTACCTCTTATATATAGTCTATCTAGGCCATGGTTACTCCATAGGCCGACCTACTAACTTAATGAATGCATAGAGAAATGTGATAAAGAATTAAAGAGGGATAAGTAAGCCACAAGTTGGCTATTCATATCCTCATACATGAGCTAGGTTAGGGGTGTAGCATGCCCTTCCCCTTCAAACCAATGTTGTCCTCAACATTAAACAACTCTGGATGTTGTTGCAGAAAATCTTCACCTTCCCAAGTTGCATCTTCACTGCTCAGGTTCTTCCATTTGATCAAATATTCCCTAATCTCTCTAGTTCTCAACCTCTTAGTACATGTTTGGAGGATCTTCTCTGGTTCCAAAATGACTCGTCTTTCTTCATCTAGTTCTGGGAGTTCTGTCTAGGCTGAAACTGTTTGCCTAATGACTTTCTTCAAATAGGAAACATGAAATACTGGGTGTATGTGAGATGAATGAGGTAACTTGAGCTTATAAGACACACTTCCAATTTTTTGTAGAACTTGGTAAGGGCCATAATACTTAGGAGCAAGTTTGTTGTCCTTTTTTGTTGCTTTAAGGACATCTTCTTGTAAGGATGCAAACGCACAAATGCCTAGTCACCCACATAAAAATTTTGCTCACTATGGTGTTGATCTACTTGTTGCTTCATCTTGTTTTGTGCCAAGGCCAAATTCTCTCTCAAACTAGCCAAAACCTCTTGTTGATGTTGAATGTTCTCTTCCATATCTTGAACCTTGGTTTGTACCTTTAGTGAAGAAGTGATGGAAGGTGGATGGTAACCATATAGTGATATAAATGGAGACATTTTAGAAGAGGTATGGAAAGATGTGTTATACCACCATTCTGCAAGTGGTAGCCATTTAATGCAATGTTCCTATTTATCTAATATAAAACAACAGAGATATCCCTCTAAACATTTGTTACCCACTTCTATTTGTCTGTCAAATTGGGGGTGGTAAGATGAGCTATGAGCTAGTTGAGTACCCAAACAAGAAAATAGTTTGATCTATAAATTACTAGTCAAAACAGGATCATGATCAATTATAATTATTTTTGGGGTTCCATGTAATTTTAGAACTGCTTCCAAAAAAATAGTTGCTACTATACTTGCTGAAAATGGGTGTGAGAGAACACAAAAATGGGCATATTTTGTAAGCCTATCCACAATGACCAAGATAACATTCTTACCTTCAGAACAAGCAACCCGATGATGAAATCCATGGAAACATCCTCCCACCTTTGACTAGGAATTGCTAATAGTTGTAATAGACATAGGGTCTTAACTGTCTCACCTTTATTCTATTGGCATATCAAGCATTCTGCCACAAAGTTTTGTACATTTCCCTTGAGTCCTTCCCAAAATAATTCTTTCTTAATATTGTGATATGTTTTTAAGAACCTTGAGTGTCCCACAATTGGAGATGCATGCAACTCTGTAAGAATCTTATGCTTAAGCTCTAAATTTTTACATAAGTACAACCTACCCTTATACCATAAGACATTACCTTTCCATTCAAATTTGTTAGAGGCTACAGTACCTTGCTAGAGATTTTGAATCAGACCATGTATATCCTTGTCTTGCCCCTATTCTAACCTGGGTTCATCTACCCAATCTACTTGCAATATGGAAATTACACAAAGTAGTGCTTCTGTGGATGTATCTCATCTAGATATTGCATCTACTACTACATTATCTTTACCCTTCTTATAGATGCTTTCAAAATCATAACATAACATTTTGGTTACCCACTTTTCTTATTCCTCAGATGATAATCTTTTCTCCAAAATGTATTTGAGACTATCATGATCTATTTTCACTTTAAAGTGTCTACCCATCAAATAGGGCCTCCATTATTTAACTACATGTAGAATAGCCATAATTTCATTCTCATAGATAGGTTTTTGTAGATTCTTACCTTTGAATTGATGACTCTCAAATGCAATGGGTCTTCCTTCCTACATTAGTACTACTCCCAATCTGGATCCAGAAGCATCACATTCAACAATGAATGTTTTTTAGAAGTCTAGAGTAGCCAAAACTAGAGTGGTGCACATAGCTACTTTTAGTTTCTCAAATGCTTTGGTGGTAACATCATTCCAATGGAAAGCATCCTTCTTTAGCAATGTAGTGAGTGGGGCCACTATGCTGCCATAACCTTTCACAAATCTTTGGTAGTAACATGTTAGTCCTAAGAACCCTTTAAGGTTTTTGAGAGTTTTTGGCATGGGCCATTCAATCATAGCTTTGATCTTCTGGGGATCAACTTTGACACCTTTATGGGAAATAATGTGACCTAGGTACTCTACCTCTTGTACTCCAAAAGCACATTTGGATGGCTTCGCATAAAGCTGATGCTTCACCAAAACTATCAACACCTGTTTCACATGTTGTAGATGTGCTTCCCATGTTTGACTATAGATCAATATGTCATCAAAGAAAACCAACACAAACTTCCTTAAAAAAGGCTAAAAAATAGTGTTCATCAAGCTCTAAAAAGAAGATGGTACATTTGTAAGACCAAAGGGCTTTACCAAAAACTCACAATGGCCCTCATGTGTTCTAAAAGCAATTTTATGAACATCTTCATCCTTGATTCTAATTTGATGGTACCCCGATCGAAGATCCAATTTTGTGAAATAATTAGTATCATGAAACTCATCAAGTAAATCATCAATTATTGGAATAAGAAACTTATCTTTGATGGTGTACTTGTTGAGTTCCCTATAATCTAGGCACATCCTCTATGTGTCATCCTTCTTTCGTACCATGACCATTGATGATGAATATGCACTTTGGCTATGCTTGATGATCTCTACTTCTAACATCTCATGGACCATATTTTCAATTTCACTCTTTTGTGCATATGGATATCTATATGGTCTGATATTTGGTGGTTGACTCCCTAGAAGTAGTTGAATGGCATGATCATGTTCTCTTTTTGGTGGTAGTCCTTTTGTCATGGCCCCAAAAATAGATGGGTGGTCATCAAGAATCATCTATAGATCAGGATGTGTAGATGCTTGTGTGGGTTGAACTTTTATGGAACATAATCATGCAATAATTCCCTCTGCCACCTTTTTTAGTATCTTGGTCATCTGATGTGAACCAACCAATTATGGAGATTTTGCTTGTAATCCACGTAGTTCAATTTTCCTACCTTCAGAATGAAAGCGCATGAATAGTTCTTGGAAGCTCATCTCAATGGTACCCAAGGTTATGAGCCATTAGACTCCCAAAACAATGTCTGTGTTATCCATGGGAATATCAAACATAAGAGAATCGAGAGTGTACTCACCCATAACAAGCTTAATACTATGGCATTTGCCTGAATAATTAATTGTGTCACCATCTGCAATCATGACTTGAAATTTTGGTGTTGGGTAGATGAAACAGTTCAATCGAGAGGCCAACTTATGGTTGATGAAGTTGTGTACTCCCTGAATCAATCAACACAGTCACATTCTATTTCTTGAGGAAACCCACCACCTTAAGAGTTTGTGGAGTGTTAATACTTGCAAGTGCATGACAAGAGATTGTAGGTTGAGAATTTTTAGGTACCTCCTCTGTCTCTTCCTCATCATCATTGGATGCATCATCTTCTTATTCATCATCATTAGATCCCTTAATGTAGAATAACTTCTTCTCAGCACATCTATGTCCTTTGCTCCACTTGTTGTCACAACTGAAACATAATCCTTTTGCACACTTATCTTCAATTTATTGTGGGGTCAATTTGGTAAGTGGAGGAAATATTGGTGTTGATATGCTATGATTTTTGAAGTGAGTGAATGACTGCTTCTTGTTGGTTATGAATTTTTCCTCAGCTCTGCATGCCATGATAATAGAATCATAAATCTTAAGTGGATTAAACATGCATAACTCATGTTGAATGTGGTCCATGAGTCCACCCAAAAATAGGTCATTCAAGTTCTCCTCAGAAATTGTCTCCACACGTAAGGATAGGTTCTAAAAATGATGAATATAATCCTTGATGGAGCTAGTTTTTTGCAATTTTTCTAGTTGGCTGAAGTAATTCTCTATCACACTATTACCATAGTGTAATTGCAACTCCTCTATAAAAACTAACCAAGTGACATCGAGAGTCATCTTTTTATTTTGAGCACACAACCATCAATACCAAATGAATTGATCATGTTCAAGATATAAGGATGCCATGGTAACCTTCTATCCATTTGGGATCTGATGTAGATTTAAAAAATTCTCCATTTGGTTGATCCAATTGAGTGGATCTTTTCCATCAAATTTACGCATATCCACCTTTGGTAATAGGTTCATCTGTGGCAATGGAGTTAGATTTAAAGTAGATTAGTTAGGAGAACCACCCTGGTGGGGTTGTGAAATAGAGTTACCTAGATGATTTGACTGATTAATTTGCAAAGCCATCATGATATCTCCCAAACTATCTTGTATGGATAACATATTAGATTGTATGCCTTACACCTCACTCTGAATGCCTTGCACACTATAGTCAAGCTGGCTCACTTTGTGATCTATGCTAGAAAACCTTGGTACAAAGGGTCTAGTACATCCCCCTTCTGACTCAATCTCTTCCTTTTTAGGATTTTTACATAGATTTTCAGCTCCCTTTCCTCAGCCCTGAGTTTGTGGACCTACCATAAAAGGGCTTTACAATGTTGACCCTTATTGGCACTTTTGACCCAACTTTGACCAAGTGATTTTGGAATTATGTCAACTTGAAATAAAAATATAAAAATAACATACCATAGACAAATTTTTCTAAGATTTCTAAAAATGTAAACAACTCAGAAAAATTCTTTGAATTGCGCACTATAGAGCAATTTTATGAAAAAACCTAAAATGGAGATAACATTTGAAAAATAGATCCAAATGAGCTGAAATTTTAATGGAAGCTTAATTCAATTATTTCTCACTTCTAGTAAAAAAATTGTGGAACAATAGTATTTTATATATATCCAAATTTGAAAAATTTGGGTTTCACCCACAAGATTGCCCAAATCACAGCCCTGATACCACTTGTAATGAAATTACTTCAACAATAAAGTAGAATAGAAGAAATAAATACAAATATGATTGAAATATATCGGGATATATGATAATAGATAAGCCACTTTGAGGGGGCAACCTCCACAAGCTTCAATAAGAGAAGAATTCACAATATGATGATAAACAACTACCCACTACCTCTTGTATATAGTCTATCTAGGCCATGGTTACTCCATAGGCCGACTTACTAACCTAATGAATGCATAGAGAAATGTGATAAAGAACTAAAGAGGGATAAGTAAGCCACAAGTCAGCTTTTCATATCCTCATACATGAGATAGGTTAGGGGCATAGCATTGAACCTGAGGTAGCTTTGGTAAAGGTACATAATTTGGAATTGAGGAATTTTTTAAATGATGAAGCTTTTAGAATATAAACAATGTTTTGTTTTGATACTTTGGTTAGTTTTGGAAAGGAATCCATGATATATTCAGGGACATTTTTTGAAAATTTTTCATTTGAATGAAGGAATAGTTATTTTGTTATCATTAATAAGGGGTGCATGATTTGGAAATTTTGGAAACTTGGCGGGTTGAATTAAGTTTCATAAAATAACATTCCCCTTATTAATTTTTTGTAAATCATCCCTAATTCATTATGCATTTGTCAAAAGTTATCATGATCAAACAATGGAAGATTTAGCTCATATGTATCAAATGTGTATGTATGTAGTAAAGAGTAGGTTGAATATCTTATTTAAGATTACTAAACTCATATCTTTAGATGGTGGTGAAATGTAAATGGTTATAGGGATGGTAACTATCATCATCAAAATATTTGAGAGGATGTCTTATTGAAAAAATTGTGTTAGTAGAGGTTCTTAGAAAACCCATCAGAAACATGCTAAAATGGGATAGATGTGCACACAATAATATGGAAATTGATAGAAGGGAATCAAAAATTATATTTATATTAATAAAATAATGGTAAGGAAGAAATTTATCATGATTTGTAGATATAAACAACTCAAAAACAAGTGTTTCATAGTAAACATATTACATTAACATAGAGCATATCGTAGACAAGGAACATAAGGAAGCATAAAGGAAAACCATTTCCAAATCTCTATATTGATGTCAATAGTTCAAAACCATTTTTAGTAAAAATGAGATAGAGATATATATAGATTTATAAATACTATCACTTCACATTCTAGTGGTTTGATACAATCCAGAAGAATATTCTTCACATTCTAAAGACTTTTGATGTATATATAAAATCACATATAAACAAAAAATATATACCCTGTAAAAATAGTGAAAAATGCACACTTGTCATATAATTATACCTTGTGATTTTGTAGCCTTATTATAATACAAGCACTTTCTCAGACTTAAAACATATTCTCATTTCATGACAACGTCATAAAAAGTTTTGTGAAACTACTTTTTAGAGAACTTTCCTACTATAATGGATCAAACTGAAAACATTGTTCGTAGTTATTATTTAAGGCATCATTTACTAGTTTTCACCCCTTGCACACTACTTAGTTACCTTTTTAATTATTCAACTAAGTAGCATACCAATTTATCACCTTTATGGGTTTTTAATAGACTGGCATAACTAGGTGGCCACCCTTTATGGGTTTTTAACAAACCTAACCTTGTTCATAATGTTTCAATCCTATCAATTAAAAGACTCTTCAAATTTTTAAAATTAAAGTGTTCACAATACCTGAATAAGAGGTGATGGCATGGAATGCATCAAATAAAATAAAGGAGGTTTCATGATGATGATTCTACCTTAGTTAATGAATAATAAGTCATGGTTGTAGTATCTAGTGCTTGTGATAGTTGATGCAGTTTAGTCATTGGCTATGAAGTTGTATCCATCTTTATATGATTAAGATACTATTAAATATGGTTTTTAGGAGGGGTTTTGCCTTTTAGACAATGTCTATGATGGATTTATCCAAAAGTTTCAAGTCTTTTTTATACATTATCTAGTTAGTGAGGACTTATAACACCATATTGAGCATGTGGATAGTAGTATTTTGGATACCATTAGATTCTGAATACTTTTGTTTGTTGTGATGGTGAGAAGTTCGCTAGAATTCAATACTTTTTGTTGGATTTCTTGGGATGTCTCTTCTATGTGATCTACATGCCTTTGAATTTGTATTCCCATAAATGTATTATGTAGCATCTCATTTTTCCATGTTTTTAACCTATACATGAAACCATCTATCGATTCAAGTGATTGATTGAACATGATGTCTAGTGTGTCTTAGGTAGAAGATTGATCCTACATTATTTTTTGGCTTTGTTTACTTAACTAAAATCTAGTTTGGATTTAACTCATAAAGTGTGCAATTGTTAATTCTAATAGAGCATCCTTCATGTGATTTGCTAAGCTTGGAATGCAAAATTATCCAAAACTTGTTCATATTCCTTCAAAAGCTATAAAATTACCTTTGTATTTATTTTATTTTATGCCCCTATATATGAGGTTGTTGTTAATTTTGTGCAATAGTCTAGTCTTTTATGAGCCATAAAAAGAGAAGTGAAAATATTTTATCTGTAGACATCAATTGGTCACCCAAGACTTGAGTGACTAATGCAGGGAAAGTGCTATCAATGACCTGTCATGCCTTGGTGAACCAGAGGTGTAGGTATTCATTTTCCTTTTAGAGTTGTGATACTTCTTACTCAAATTAAAAATCCTTCTACATGATATATTACTGAAATGCAATTGCCCATTCATTTTTTTAGATAGAGGAAGATGGGAAACATTGAGAGATGCTTAAAGATACACTATTATATCCAAGGCTAAACTCTAATTCATAGCTATAGTAAATTCCTTATTGATTTGTACCATCGGTAAAGAAATATATGTTTTGTGAGTGGAGGTTTCAATAATATCCCACAACCATTGGTTGAGGATTTATTGCTTTGGTTTAGTTTTAACCTCTTACATATCCCTTTGGATGAATTTCAATCCTTTTGAGGTAGTTGGTAGTTGTTGGGAATCAAGTATCATACCCTTGGTTACATATTTTACTAGTTATTTTTGCTATGAATTGTTCCACATTTTGATTTAAATCAACCTTCGTTTTGGAATCAATATCTACTTTGGATTTGGCCTCAACTTCTACTTTCTCCTTCACCTTTTGATTCTAAACCTACTTTTTACCTTTTTTCTTGTCTACATGGAACTTATTTTGTTTTTCTATTTGTGCCTTAGCTACTTCATCATCTTTAACCTTCTTCTATTGTGTTACATTTATTTATTGGCTTGAACATTATGTGTATTTATTTATAGCTTCTCATTTTTCCTACCACTTTTGTTGTTTTTCTTATTACACTATTTGTTGTGTTTTTCATTGGGTATCTACTTCCTCCTTTCAATTATATTCAGTATCTTATTTTTATTTCATCTTATGTTACTCTTCTTTCCACTTCTTTTGTTCCTCATCCTCAACAACTTTTTACTTCACCTCTTCCTTTATCTTCCTCATTTATTCTTCATGAGTCTTCTTCACACTCACATTCCTTGCCTTTTCTACCTTGGCTTGTGATTTTTCACCTTATTAATGGGTTGCAATGTCTTCCTATTTAGCTGGGTATTTGGGTTCAATTGGTTTAGAACTATGATATCTAATTGTTATTTTGAAGGAGAAGATGAAGGAGATGACCCCACCCCAATGTGATTAATTTATTTATAATGGAAATGGCCTAGAAGGTGGAACTAGTGCTTTCTTAAGACACTTTTTAACCCATTTTTTATTAGGATGTTAGAGCTAGAGCTTATGATTAATCTTTCCCAACTATGAAATGATTGATAAAATAGACCATACATTTATTGATTATTGTTGAAAATTTGAGCACAATATGGGTCCTCTTACTTGGTTTTACACTTGGTAGGTGTACATTGCCTCCTTGAATAAAATTTCCTTTTCTTCTTCTCAATCATAGACTTCATTACCTATATATGAAAGCATGGATTATAAAACCTATCAATATTTGATGCTTAGTTCCATAAGATCACATTCATCTATGATTTTGGGGACATGTTTTTTCTCTATCCATGATTTAGTGCTATGTGTCCACTTCTTTAATGGAGCTGGTGAGGCTCTATATGATGTAACTTTTAGTTTTTGCATCATAGTCTATGATGGAGATATTTTTGTTTGATGTGGTGCATGTACCTTTGATTTTTTGTGTCCTATATTTTGTTGTGATAATATTCATTATATCCTTGGAGGAATGGATCATAATGTTGGTACTAAATGGGTATCCAAAAAAAATTTCATATAGCTTCCACTTGTGCATTAATTATAGTGATGAATAAGGGAAAAGATATGATGGGTGCCTTTAGAAGCTCATGTACTCTAATTTTAATGATATCATATAGTTTGGTCACCATAACATGTTGCCCAAGATATTACATTACATATGTGGGATATAGAGGTATGAATTAATCATCTACATAATTTATATCCACCAAGCATTGTATTTTTTTAGTTACACATAGTATTTCCCTATCTTGGTCATGGATATATTGGTAAATAATTTTGTAGGATAAAATTTTACATCAAGATTGACTGGTCCCTTAAGAAAATTCCATTGAGAGAATCAAATAATAAGTACCAATAATTAGTATTAATGGGAATAAATTGTGCCATTGAAAACCTTATCAATATTTGTAATGATTTTTGAAATGAAAAATTATGGCCAATTGAAAACCTTAGCATCTAGTACGCAATAACAATGACACCTTTGGTGGATTGCTTGGTATTTTTAGTGGTTTTCCAAAATTTCTTCATGATGCATTCAAAAATAATTCACACTATAACATCCTAAACCTTCCCATTTATAATCCCCCTAGATCATTTATTGTAATTTTTCATTGTATTTAGGTGAATTGTTTATGCCTTTATCTTATAGGGCACCAAAGATTTTACTCTCACAAGAAAACCTATTACTCAATCCATTATGGTGAGATTGATGTAGGTTGTCATGTATTGAGATAAATAAATAACACACTTATTATATCTACTAAGAAGGGTTAATGTGATCTCATGGGAATACCCAAAGGTTGGCAATTCAATAAATGTCTCTACATCAAAGCCTCCCAGCTGATGTTGAAGTATTAGGGCTTACAACTATGCTTCTTTTATTTAATCAAAGATCAATAGATTTGATTCAATATAATTTAGGAAATAAAATGGGTTGGGATCATGATATATAGGTTAATACCAGTGTCCATATCCTCTTTTTGTGTATTTAAGAGTGGGATAAGGAATTGAGTTCTATTCATGGCATCAGATGTGATATCTAATGAATGCTAGTTGGGTATGAACTAAGTAGAAATGAAAACTTAATTTACAAAAAAATCAATTTGGATTGAAATGTATATATTTATTATTCTTAAAGTTGTGTATTGGAATAGTGTGTTACAATTGTATATTTAAATTTTCTCATATGATTCTATCTAACACCTTGATTTGAATGTTTTGATTTTTCTACACACCATTATGAATCTGAAATTAAATCCATTCAATCATTGGATGATGTGAATTTATTTCTCCACTTGTCAAATGCATTGTTTCAACTAACTACAATCATTGATGTGACATATTATCTCTTCACGAATCAATTTTCCTTTATTTTTAATCCATTGAATCTGACCCTTGATCTATTTTTAGAAAAAAAACAATCTTTTAAATCTCTTCATTAATGAATTTTGAATGACTAATATCTATCATTACTTGATATTATGTGTACCATTACCTTATTCCTAGACTTAGATAGTGATATACCTCCTTGAATACTCATATGACATGTTTTTTCTATATACACATAATATTTTCA
The DNA here is from genome assembly GCA_037957365.1 of Torreya grandis. NCBI lineage: Eukaryota > Viridiplantae > Streptophyta > Pinopsida > Cupressales > Taxaceae > Torreya > Torreya grandis. The sequence goes on from JARHVA010001644.1 coordinate 964,690, forward strand.
AACTTTTATCAATTACTGACACTCTTTATCTTGGAAGAACCCATCAAGTCTCAATCTCTCTGAGTGGATGCCTTAAAGGGTGCACATAAAAAGGGGTGGGCATATCATTGGTGCTTCATATGATTATTTTCCCTTTTTCCACTTTATATCTACATACTTGTCTACTAAAAAGCATTCCCCTAAGATTGACATTCTCTTTTACACACTCCCCTAGTCTTTTACCACCTTCATTATCCCTTTTCCTAGTCTAAAACATCTTGTACTAGTTTATATGACTATGTCAGTTGTGTCAACCTTGTACTCTTATTGACAAAACTTATTTAGGGTCTAGGTTAGCTCTTGGATGACCCAGTCTGTGACTTAAGGAGTTTTTGCCAATAATGATACTAGGTCAACTAGATTAACCCTATCAACCAAAAATTTCAAAAGGGTTTAGGGTTAGATTCACTATATAAACACAATCATTTTTCCATTATTTAGAGAAGAGAATAAGAAGTAATATATATTGTTTATCTGCTTATCCACCATTCTATTTGAGGAGCAAGCTGAGGGTTTCATACTTTTTTTGGAGCTATGTGTCTTATATTTTTGATAAGTATTTTGGATGCATTGATAGGTTATGTAACATAGAGTTGATTTGTCTTTGTCATCCTTACATAAAATAACAATATCTTATGAAGTACCTTGGCCAAGGGAGAGATTGAGGCTCGATGGGTTTATCTTCAAAGGTAAGTATTTATAACTTTGTTTCTCCTTTGTAAGAGCAGATATATATGAATTTGCACTTTTATTCTATGCATTAGGATTTCATATACATTAACATGATTATATGTCTTCTATACATGTTTAATTTTGTTATTTATTACTCCCACTTTGTGCCACAAATTTTGGTGAACACTAGATTATATTTTTGCTTTACTTGTTATTAGTATAGTGAATATGAAAACATAGGAATTATTTAGGGTTATTGCATATTTTTTCTTAACTAGATGCTTTGGAAGCCTCCCTAGTGATATTATTATGATAAGAGATCCCCTCATTAGGTCTATTAGATCTATATTGGTCATGTTCTTAATTATCTAATGTATCACTAATCGGAAGTATAAGTAAGATCTATCTTCTTCGAACTTGGATTAATATTTAGATATGATAGATTTTTGATTGCATACATTTTGATGAACCCAACTTGAATCTAACCTTTTCATATTTTTTTCACACTTTTCATTTCTATCATTTTATTATTTTACTATATTTTCAATACTAGGTCGACCAAGATGGTATAGTTTCTAACTTATATGCATAAGTTTAGCATACAGTCACATCAAAATGAATCTATTATTTTTGTACATCATCAGATATAAGTTACTTGATAGAGTAGGTTGACACATCACTCTTATTTAGTTCTAGATAATAGACTATGTTGAATAGGTCAACTTAGTCTCATATTCAACTCTAGAATAACAAACTAAGTCATTTAGGTCAACTTAGTAATCTATAAAACTTCTAGATAAAAAACTAGGTTGACTAGGTTGACTTAGTCATTTTAAATAAGATTCAATAAATAAGGAATTACAAAACTAGGTCAACCTAGTTAACATAATTGATATAACTTGAAATCAGAATTTAAGGCACTTTAATAGAAATTTTATTGTCCTCAACATCTTTCAACCCACCAAGGTTCCTTTATTTCTCTTTCAATCTAGTTATTCATTATAGTTCTATTTTTCTCAAGTTGGTAGTCTTCAAAACTACAATCCTATAACAAACTAGGTTGACTTGGTCAACCTAGTTATATAGCCTATCTTCTATCTAAAAGACTAGGTCAACTTGGTTGACTTAGATGTTAATGACTCCTAATTATAATATACAATAAAATCCCTATAGACTCTATTCTATAATATTTTCATATAGTGTCATTTGAACTAACGTTGTACCATGATTAATTTGGGAATTAACAACTATATGGTAGTAATTAATTCACACTTTCATTTTCAACTATTTACATGCTTAGATTATCTTAAATATTATAATTAATTTATTTTTTAATATACCATTTAGTTTCACTATTTTTCTCTTTCTTGCACACACTACCAAATCACATAATTTCAAAATACATTCAAACATTTGACTACCCAAGGCCTACCTACTTGGATTTCATCACCAAGGGGGAAGCTAACTTGGTGTTATAAACAATTATAAACATGTGGTTAATGGTATACATTTTATAATCACCTGACACCCTTATCTCTATGGTATTATGAAGTGAGGAGGTGGGCCACAATACCAATCTACTACCATTGCCAACATAGATCCCTTTTAGCCTAAAAATCTTGAAACCATCTATAGATTGATTTTTAGTTCCCTAATTTCATCTAAATTCCATATCAAACTTAAAATAACACTTTACAATAATATAAAAACATTTAGAATGGCCACTTAGTTAGAATTTAATTTTTAGTTGACTACTTGCTCTCTACTCATTGTATATTGTATTGAAAAAACTTGTATTAGCCAACATTGGTGCAAGGTTTTGTGCTATGTGCCAATTGAATCATTATCATTGATCTAATTATTTATATGGTTAATTTCATTTCTTAATTTAAATTACATTATAAAATTTTTCCCTTTTTTTAGTACATTGTCATTTTGTTCGATACAGTCTCTTACAGACTATCTTTTTCCCTATTTGTCAACTTGGTCAACCCATTACTCATTTATTCCTATCAGGTTATAGTATTAAGTTAACCTGCTCAAATATGTATCCTTATCAAGGCCAATTTTTATTATCTCTTATAGTGAGCTTTAGATAATTTCAAACATGACATACAAGGGAAGACCATAGATGAAATAGAAGCAGAGCTCAATTTTTCTGAGAGTAAAATCATTGAAGTTTGGATCTTTAGATATAACTTAAAGACTACTAAATATTAACATGAAATAATCTTTGAGCAAGTGAATATGGTTCATAGGAATCCACTCCTTAACATGGAGATAATCATATATTAGTATGGTATTGAACACAAGCACTTCAATTTTTCTTGAAGAAAATAAGAATGTTGGCACTATAACTCCATATTCAATGTAAGAATCTACTTTAGTTCCTCCAAAAACCTTGTCAGCCATACAAGAACTTGGTCAACCTTGAGTTGAAGTTCAATTTTGTATGTATACATGCATAGTTTACTTACACTTTGAACATACATGCAAAGCTACTTGAACTATTTGTAAGTAGGCACACATTGCATTACCTAACACATGCCAACTAATTTTGACATAAATGTAATTAAATACAAGCATGCAAAAAACATGCAATTTTGAGATTAGAATTAGAACCGAGGTTGTAATTACAACATATAATTGTAAGTTTACATACACTTGGAAGATGAGGTGTCCCCTTCCAAAGTCTATATCAATGTAATTTCACATTCTAAAGGGTTGGAAGATTTCATCAATACAATAAGAAGTCAATTTTTTTATTATCATGCAATTGCATTGGTGTTTTCTCCTGCTACTCATGTGATATTAGGGTTTTGATTTTTTGGTTGTTATAATATAATAATTTGAAGTGTAAAAAAGCTATGGATAAATCTTGATTATTTTAATCAATGTATGCTAGCTATAGATGTGATTATTTTAATCAATGTATGCTAGCTATAGATGTGAAAACACTATTGAAAGTTCATGGATCTTGTTAAGTAATTAGTTTAAACTATGTTAATGTTATTAGTGTGTATGAATGCTTCCTAAAGGTATAGTTTTCTATGTGTGTGACATAACTACCTTAGACACCTTGTTGGTCCAAGCTATAACCTTCTAATTAAAGGAGTGGAAGAGAAAATATAAAGGAAGAATCCTTTATTTGAGGCCATTAAGTTTCCTATATCACTCCTCCCCAAATTTCATCACTGTGTTTACTTGAGTGTGAAATAGCTACAAGTAGTAAGCACTAGTTTTGAGAGTATTTTTACACTAAGAAACCAACCTAGGAAGTGACCCATTGAGATCATAGAAACTTCTTTTCTGCCCTACCCTTCCTTCATTTTCAAGTTTATTTGACCAATATCTACCCACTCTAGATTATGTGACACCAATATATCCCACTCATTTAGGTTTGATTTCTCTACTAGAATCATTTCACTATAAGCTAAACATAGTTAACAACTTGCATACTTGTTCTACCACAAGGTTATTTAATTCATACTTACAACTCATGCCCTAGAGTGGAGTTTACCTCCATTGAGATCCTAAAACATTAGAGGATCCCTTAGCTAAAACTTAGTTGGTATAAAAAACCCATATCAACACTATGGAGATGGATGTCTACATCCAACTTGGTATTGAGTAGACTACAAAGCCTGTGATGTCCAACCTAGGAAAACCTAGATTTTATACTTTTGTGTGAGTGTTTTATCTTTTTAGGAATTAATAGAGTAAATCCTAGATTGATAAAGAGATGGAGTAAATGGTTTAAATGAAGATAAATATTATAAATAACTAATTTAATTGATTTACCCTAAATAGGAAATGTAAAGAAGAAAATCAACTTATCCATAATAAAATGCATGTTGCTAGGTGATGGTAATGTTGAAATAGATTAGGGGAAAAATCAAGAGTACCTTAATTCTCAAATTGTAATTCCACTTATCTTAGGTTAATAACACAAGAAGTTAGACCATAGTTTAGTGAAATAATGGAAAAGGGCACTACACTATTGTCCTTTTGTGGACATGAGCTCTAAATTTTTTGGGATGGTTGTAGGAGGTCTTATGGGTTTTATATGTGTCCACAGGAATATTTCATCATAATTATATGTCACTCTGTGGTTGATCCTTTTTTCAAACCTTAATGAACACTTGTACATATGAAACAATAATGAAATCAAATGAAAAAGGAAGGGGGAAAAAGTGGGTCATGGGATATTACAATCAAACAACATAGAACCCCTATTATCATGGTTGCTCCCTACATTAACCCCATTGATAGGGGTCTTAGATCAAATGTATATCTCCCTTAAGGAACATGCATAATCAACATGCATGGTATGAAATAATGACTTTTTCTTAGGCCCTTATTTGATCAAACATGAAGATTTATGTTTGATGTTGAGTAAATATACAGAGTGTTGAGCTATACTATTGACTATTTTTCATAATTATGTGCCAAAGTAGTAAGTCCTGCTTGTAAAATGCCTTTTGAAGCTATTTATATAGAAGGAATTTTGTTTTGAATGTGAAACACTTGTTTCCATGCCATCAAGATAAAAATATAAATAAAATCATAAGAGGATACCAAAAGAGGGTAAAGACTTGGAATAAGTTAAAAACATGACCATTGGACAATAGCACTAAGGTGAATAATAACACTCGGAACTCCTATCTAGGACCAAACTATTGTCATGTGCGTAAAAATAAGGGTTATAACTAAGACAAATAGGCTAGGGTTGCTTGTTGCTAGGAAAGGCATGACATACAACTACTAAAAGTGAAAAATAGATAAAATAAGACATAACAAGGACCACATTGACATCAAAAGACCAAAGTGATGTGTGTGAACTATACTCTTATTCATCATTAATAACTTCCTATGAAAGAGCTATAAAAGACATAGTACTTGTGTTTTCTTAACCAAATTAGGGTGTGTACATTTCCCCCCCTTTCAATATAGTAATAAAATGGAATGAAAGTAATAGATTAAAATAAAATAAAATGCATACATGTACTTACCTTTGTGATTAACCCATATATAAAATTGATGGACTTTGACTTCACCCACTCCTTCGCTAGAGAATTGGACATGAATTGTAATGATGTATGTGAAGAGAAAATCCATAATGTGGGTGTTATATATACTTAATCTAAGTAATTAACTAGATTTGAGAAACAAATCCATATTTTTCCCCACTCTGATATATAATTGAGTCTAATAATTAATATGTAAATGTGGAGAGATAAGACATGCTCACCCCCACTTTGATATATAACTAAGTCTAAGAATATATGTGATCCAAGATCAAAACTATTACTTTACCTATGTCTTACATAAACTGGTGTAATCTAGGTTTAGTGATAACTATGGATCAACCACTATAGATGGCTATATGACCCAGTTTGATGACATCCTAAGTGTAATCTAGTGAAATACTAATGAAATCCTAAGTGTAATGTAGTGATCTTAACATAGAGAATGGTATAAGTTTCCATTCCATATGTATAACCTAGTGAAATCCTATGGGATCGAGGACATGCCTTATATCATGCCATTAAACCTGATATATAAGTGATGTAATTATGTAACTTGCATATGATATATATATTTTGAATCAATAAACCACACATGGCATGACATAAACTATCACGTATTGCATTAAAAACATGGAATACTGAGATCATGTACCTTTTATCATGCCTAGGACATAATATCTAAGTAATGTATCTATGTAACCTATGCAAAAAACTATATATAGGGTTGTTGTACTATGTATGTACCCCCATAGTCATAATTTAAGTCTACAATTGTATTGAATTCCTATGTAAAATTTGAGAATCTACACCAATGTCTAACAAAACCATGGAACCCTAAAAATCCGAGTCAAATTATGGATCTACTTATATGGATATATGTGTCTACATAAGGAAATAATTTATCTAATCCTGAGTATCTAAGTAAATCTATGTATCTATATATATGAATATCTGAGTGTCTAAATAAATAAATTATGTATTTAAGACTTAATATATCATTGAATCTCTATATAGTGTATGTATGCCCATTTTTGGTGAAAGAGTTGATATTGGGGTAAGGATATTGAACAAAAAGTGATACCATAAGGCACATTAGGTAGTTGTGTTGATGAGATGATTAAGGGATTGATTATATTGATAATTGTAGAATAATTATTTATATATTGAGACTGAGATAGACCTATGGTCTATAACAAGGTTTTCAAATAAATATGAATTTTGGCATCCATAGGAGAAATTTGATTAGGATAAAAGTGCAATTGATATGGTGTGGGCATACCATCATCGAGTTCCATGAGCAAGAAATATATTGGTAATCAGAGCTACAGGGCTTGAGATATCATGATTGGAATATTTTGGTAATAGTTGGATTAATGTGTGTGTGGGGCCAAACTCAAGTAGGTGGAATTTGTAAAAATAAGATTTAAATAGGTTGGATTAATTAAGTTCAAAATAATTTGAATTTTTAGATTTTGAGATAATTTTTTCTCTAAGATAAACAATCATTATAAATAGATGAACTGATATGATTACCCATTATGAGGAAGTGGAGGCACTTATTTAGGCTAGTGAGGTGGTTAGAATGGTAAGGATTCTACCATTTTCTATGTATTTAAATTATTGATTGAATTTGTTATTGTTTTCATTGAAACTTTAATAGATTAGGTGTTTTTAGGGTCTATGTTATCATCCATAAGGACAACACTAGTGTCCTAGGGTCTCGCATTGTTATCCAATGACCTCACTATTAGATAATGATTTAGTATTGTTGGTAGTGATAACATACAGTGCTACAATATTGTTAGCAATGTTGTAGTCTTATAGGCTAGAACAATGAAATGTTCAATTTGAAATTGCATTTTATGATTATTTTAGCATGTAGATTTTATATTTTAGAGATGTAATTGTATTTTGGGTTTTTTTTATAGGAAGATATATGTATGAGATATTTTCTAAGAGGTTAGATGATGGAGTGTTTGTGTGGGCTTCCCTTGTTAATGATGAGAGATCAATATTAGATAGGGTTGGTTTAGGGTATGTGGCATCACTGACATTGATGCCATGGGATTTTCACATGATGATAGCATTATGTGATAAGTGGGATGCTGACACTTGTAACTTTTAGCTTCCCAACAGAGAGATGATTATTGTTTTGGAGGACATGTATAAGATATTACATATACCTATTACTAGTCAACAAGTGGTATAGGACTTAGTGGATAAATAGACATAGATCAAGCCCCAAGCTGTTTTAAAACCATTATAATAGGGATGCATCATCAAGGGAATAGTAGTGATGTGTTATCATATGTGATTATTAGAGATAATATTCTATGGATGCATAAGTTTTTAGAAGTGTTATTGTATTCATTTATTGTGGTTGATGGTAGTAGTGTTTCCATTGCATATAAGATGCATAATATTATTTAGTATATATAGGAGCATATGATCATATAATCTTGGGGTCTCACCACGTTGGCCCACTTATGTTAGGATTTATACTGGTTCACTCAAGATATGTGTAGTATAGGATTGGGTCATTGAAATTATTACATTGTTGGGATTATGACCATATTATGGTGGCTGGATTGGAGGATTTTCCATGTATAGATTGGGCACACACTTAGGTATTTGTAGAGAGATAGATGGGCAAAACCCCCATGTAATCAAGGAGTATGATGCACTATTAGCAGGTGTTGGATTGAGTCAAAATTGGGCATATTATTTGGAGACCATATAGGCCATTTTAGGGATGGCCGAAGGATATGGTTTAGTTGAGGTGGATTTAGGTGAGCTATTGGCTTCATTATCAATATACCATTTTAATTGAGAGATCATAGTAAAAGTGGGTTACATGGTAATTTGGTGTGGTTAAGATGTGCCCCCTATACCATGGGTGTGGATGAGGATTACTAAAGTCATAATGAGGCCAATTAGTATACTGAGACCTATAGTGGACAAGTTGGCCCTTATTCCAATGATAGAGAGAGATGCCATGATAAGGTACTAGACATGGATGATGTGAGGGCTACATATGGATACATACTATGGTGGGGAGAACATATATGGGCAACATTATTTTTTGGGAGATGGGTCCATTATGAAAGATGTGATAGATATAGATCCTATTAGATCAGTTATAGGTATGTTTTTATTATAGATTGGTATACTTGATTTGTTTAGTATTGGATTATTGAGTAGATGTCTAATGTATTATGTTGGTGTGCATAGGTGCAGGGGATGATGAATATTGGGAGATTATCATTGAGGTAAAATTGTAAGAGATTACATGACACATTACTAATAATGTCATGGATGATAGGATGGTAGAATGGGATATAGATGTTATAGGTATCCATGCACATCTATTTGATCGAGTGGCCATTTCCACCACAATATATATGTAGGCAATAACAAACATAGATGAGGCATGTATAGAGTTTTTAAGGTGATTTATGCTCTCACTTGATAGTCTAGGTGGGATAGGTGTTAGGATAGTAGATGATTATATTCATCTTTAGATTGAGCATATGGAGGTGATGGCTAATCTAGTAGTGTTATGAAAGAGAGATTGTAGGCATATGCATCGATCTAAGGCTAGAAGGGATGCATGAACATCAAGATCTAGTATGTATATATATGAGAGTGAAGATGATGATGTTGATCATGGTGATGAAACTCATATTATTGAGTGATATATATGGACTTGTTGAGATATGAACATAAATATATGTGATATTTTCATTGTGGCATTATTTATTTGAGTAGATGTTTGATTATATTTATGGCTTATGTGTTTTATGAATAGAAATATATACTAAATATTATATAATGATAGGTTATTTTATTTGCATATAGATGTTGAGTATATATTGATATTAGATTAGAAATGTTAGTTTCTAGAATTGAAGACATGGAATTATCATGATTACTATATGCACTATCCAAATCTTGATGTAAGAGTAAACAATTGACCATACTACTCATGTCATGTAGGTGTAAGTGTAATAGTGGTAGCTATATTTGTAGACTTTGTAGCAAATAACTTAATCAACTATTATACTAAAATTATCCTTTATTGTGCATTATCTTTTAAAAATATCTTAATTGGTTATCATGATAAAAATATGTTATGATCTATATTATTAATATCAAATATATTAATTGGTTGTTGGACTGAAACTAGTGCTTGGGTTGTTTTCCCTTTTGTCACCATGCTTCTTTAAGTAGCTTGATATCTTTGAACTAATTTTCATCTCTATTGACTCTATGGTGCATGAGATCTAGAATAAGTATGTTGGAAGAAAAATGAATAAGAGGGTGGGGGTTGAATCAGTATTTAAATAACTTAATTATCAACTTCACTTAAATAATCATGAATTAATCAAACAAGCATACAAATCTAGCAAGCATAAACATTAATCCACAAAATCATGAAACATAAGAACACATCACATATGTGGGAAACCCTCAAGGGGATGAAAACCCAATGACATATAAAAGTGGAATACATTCCTATAATATAAACATAAATTTTATTGAATCACCCACTTCATATGGAGCACCAACCCCGACTAGCTAAGCACCAACTCAGTTATGCTTTAGCAAGTACCAACTTTTAAGGAAGCACCAACCCCCTAGATGAGTAAAAAACAACTCAGTCATATAAAACTTTGATAAACTTTAGGACATATTATTTCTAAATAAACTTATTATTACCACTTATTCATCTCTTCACACTTTTAGCCCTCTCACACTGACTTCTAAGCCTCATTGCTCAACTAGTCTTCTTTTTGACTTGTTGATTTTCATGCACATAACCTCTATTAATTCTTCATAATATATCATATACACTCATATTATGGCATATATAATACCTTATTCTTCTCTAAAAAATATTATTATCTTATTTTCACACACACACACACATAGAGGCCTAAAACTACCTTGTATTTATACAAGTCTCTTGTTCATATCCTTATTAGTTGGACAAACACCCTTAACTTCTTAGGTAAGATATGTAATGGATCTTAGGACATTTCATATACATGGATAAAATTTTATTTGAGTCCTTTTAGGTCTAAAATACCTTAATTAGGCCTTATCTCACCTTTAGGTCTCATAGAGGCCTAATTCTATTAGGTCTATTTAGGACATGTTACACTTTGCCTTCCTTGGAGCACTTCCAAACACCTCACATAGTAGTAAAAAATCATATAAAACTCAATTATACAAATTATAATATCACTTATTCTTCATAAAACAATTTATATCCAACCACCACTTGAAGTACACCATTTGTAATGTTCACAATTAGCCTTGTATATACCTAGAAAGTCAATTTTGAAAAATGGAAGCATAAACACAATTTTGACAAAAAAACATGGAAAAAATCACATTAAAAAATTTAAATTAAATTAGGTTCATCACCATGTGATTTATATTTCGCAACTTAGGGAAAAAGGACTCAAACCCTTCTCTGCAAATAACCCACTTAGAATTGTCAAATGGCCTCAAAACATAGTCATGGAAACTTGAACATATGACATTTGAAAGAACACAAAAAAGGGATTAAAATTAATTAAAATTATCCTAAAAACAAATTCACAAAAAAATATCTTAATATATAATGGCAACTATTGGTCTTGTAGACCAATTTGTTGACCTACTCTCTTTCAGACCTCACTCAGCTAGACAAGCCATTTTGGCTTCTAAAATTCAAAATTTTACACTCAATTATAAGAATATGAAAAATAATTAATAGGTAATTAAATTACCTAAAAAAACACTATGTTAATTACATACTTAAACTTATGGAAAAGAGCCTCCAACTCATCACTGTAACTTGCTTACGTAAATCTGCCAATTTACCTTCAAACATAGTCATGTTAATAATGAACTCCAATACTTGTATGACCACTTTAAGAGAATTTAAATGAATTTGGATGATCTTATGAGATCATTATAAAAATATTAGATATAAATATAACATGTTCATATGGTAATATTGGTCTTGTAGAACAATCTCATAACCTTACACCTTCACTATCTCATCTGCACTAGACAGGTAAACTTATGAGCAACATTTTCATCATATTTATTGATATAAATAACTTATGTAAAATATAAACATGTATTAAAATTATTTAAAAACTTCTCCATGCATTTTTATTCATCCCCAATCTATGAAAACACATCCCTAATCACTTTCTCACTTCTGCTTGGGTTTCTCACTGTTTGCACCATTAGACCTGTTAGCAATAGGTTGTCTTGGATGATAGGTTTATAGAAACTAAGGGATATAAATTATAAAAAAACAAAAATTAACAAAAAATACAAGTCATAACCATTTTCCTCCATATATTTAGTAACTTTTACTTAGTCAAATCTGACTATTACAACAAATTTTTGAGAAAGTAAAACTTTATTATAGGGTTTACTCACACACCTGACAAAATAATAATAATTAGAGGTTATTGAGAGATTTTAATAAATTATAAATTAGTTTTTATAGTAATATAAAAAATATAAAATTATCAAAAAATGTCAAACATCCTTCATATACCTTGATAATAGATCACGATGCCTCATTAGACCAAGCAGGGTCTCAAGGTGGTCTAGTTGCATACTAGGTCTATAGGTCCTACCCATGTAGGTTCAATATAAAAATCTCATGAGAGATCCAATGACTCATATGAATTATCAAACAACCTCATACATCATATTATTACTCTATGCATCCATCTCATCAAGTCACCATGCTTAAACCTTCTCACTATGACTCTTCATGCTATGACTAGTGTCATGACTATGCTTCTCAAGCACTTGAAACTTGAAAACCGACCTTGAAAAAATGTTTTTAATTATAATAAAATATTTTTATACCTCTACACATACATCATCATGATCACCATGCACATTTTCATTCATGTCATGACTATGCTTAGGCTATTTAAGCACTTGTCGTTAAAGACCTACCTTAAAAATCTTCTAAAGGCTTCCTCACCTAACTCTCAAGAAAATATAATTCAAAACAACTTCTCTCATGCCTAGGATCAATAAATTCACCATGTTAACTATACATACCTTCTCAAAAGTTTTAGACAAGGCTTTACAAGATACCTTGATGCCTTGACCTATTCTTTCCACGTCATGATCTTAATATAACATCCACCAAGCATATATAAGACACTTAGACCTGTACCTTCATCACCCATAGTAATTAATACATAACTTAAATTCACCTATAACTTTTTATCACATGGAAACAACACTTACTATGATGGCATGATAACTCATCATGCCTTCAAAAGAACCTTGCCACATCAGGGTCACAAGCTTATACATCAAAGAGCACTCACCATGCATCTTCACCATATGCATCTAGACATGAATGAAAACCTAGTTTGACATAAATGACATAAACCTTAACATAAATGACAACACTTCTCAAGAAACTCCCCCTTTGTCATTCATGGAAAAACATTCTTCAAACTGATCACTCTCATCTCCCCTAGTCTGGTCAATCTCCCTTCTTGGACATTCTCCCCCTTTGACATAATGAAAAAGGGTCTTCCATAAACTACCATATGGAACCATACCTTCTTGAAACACTAGTTATGAATCACTAAGGAAACATTATCCACCTTTCTCCATGCATACCTCCTTCATATGATCTCACATTACAAGATCCCTTCTCAACACATATCAAGCTCAATTAACAACCTGAATAGATCCACATCAAACTAAGCATCTACCATGCTTCTACTAACTAAATAGTGACTCCATGAAACCTAATATAGTCACCTATTTCCATAAAGCACTAAAACAACAAAATTTCAAGAGATTCTCCAATCTCCATTCTCTCATAAGGCTATATATCCTTTAGTGTCATTTTAGATTTGATTGGGAATTTAGGCTTAACCTCTTCATCAACCATTTGATCATAAATAAAAGATGATAATAGATATTCTTAATTTTATTTCACATCTAAAGTATGATATATCATAGTAAACATTCCACTTGAACTTGTAGACTGATCATGACTCATCTTTACTATATTTGGTTTCCATACATTCATTTACCTTATTTATTACACTCTAGGAGTTTTAAACTTCCTAGTTTGACTTGATGACCTTCTAATTCTGTTAGGACAAAACCTTGAAATATGTCCTACATTATGAAAACTATGTTAAACCACCTTATACATACCATTTGACTAATGTGAATTGTGACTCTTTCCATAGTCCCGTAAGTACTCATTCTTGGAGGGTCTTCTACACTCTCTTTGTTTATGACCAAACTGACTACATATAAAATAGTAACCATTAAATGAACTACCATACCTTATAGCATTAGGATGTTTGATATGTCTTTTCATGTTGACCTTCTTATCTTCAATAGCCTTCTCCTTCACTTTAGCTTCCACCTTTTGGTCTTATTTGAAACCAAGACCTGTCTTATCACTTGTAGACTTTTGACTACTCAATATATCATCTATAACCTTAGTGCTCTTTTCAAACATCACAAATGTTTTCACCTTACTATATGATTGATCCAATTTATCTATCAAGGATTCCACTTCAATTTCATACTTGGTGCATTCTTCCTCTTTAGCCTTTAGGTTTTGATTGACTATCTTCATCTATGCTTCAATCTAATTGATGGTCTCATCATACTCCTTAGAAGTGTTACTTAGTCTCTCCTCAAATTAGATAATATGATGCTCATAATCCATAATAATGATCTTAATTTGTGATTATTTCTTCTTTGAAACTTTAAATCCTCTAGGAAAATTACCAATTCTACCTCAAGATTCACTTCATCTTCTTCTTTATCTGATTATACATCAACCATAAGTCATTTCCCATTTAAGAAACCCTCATTGTATGATTCTATGGCCATGAATAAGGTTTCATTATTATCATGTTCAGGTTCATTTTTTCCATCATAAGAGTTATCTTCTTTAGTATAGAATTTTTTCTTGTTCTTGAAAGTTCCTTTCCTACCTTCATACTTCCTAAATTCCTTCTTTTTTTTGTCAGGCTTATTAACCTTCTTGTCATCTCCATGATGTTTATCATGTTCTTCATTATCATCAAATTTATCCTTGTTAGGAAACTTGGATGAAAAGTGACCAATCTTTCCATATTTGAAACATTTGAAGGGAAACTTACCCTTGTACTTACCTAAGCCAAACCTCAATTGTCTTGCAAACATGGATATTAGTTGATCATCATTAACATCTAAACATTCCTCATCCTTGACCTTCTTGTATTTTAAATTCTTCTCAACTTTAAAATATACTTCCTTCTTGGGAGGTCTTCTTTCATTTGTTCTCATCTTATAGGAAATCAATATGTCATGAATCCCATCCATCTCTATCTTGTCTAAATCTTGCATTTCTTCTATGGTAGATACCTTAGAATCAAACTTAGGAATTAGTGAAATCAATACCTTTTAAATAACTATAGAATATTTCACTTATTCTCCCAATACTTTAATGACATTGATAACTTCAACAACCTTCAATAGGTAAGATGCAATGGTTTCATATTCATTCATCTTTAGACTTTCAAATTGTCTCATGTGGTTTTGAAACATGCCCATATTTACCTTGGTTTCTCCTTTATATATGGTATTTAATTTGACCCTTATCTCTTTATATGATACAAATTTCATCACCTTCATAATCTCTACCTATGATACGCCACAAAGAATGGAATTCATTGAATTGGAGTTATTTTCACTAGCCATCTTACTTGTATTATTTGGTGGAATAGGAGGACCAATATAGCCATACACAACTAACTTCCAAATATCATGACCTTGAGACATCAAATATATCTTCATCAAAACATTCCAAAAGGAATAATTAGATCCATTAAATAATATATCCCTATAGTTAGAGAAACCACCTTGAGCTTGATGACTAGCCATCCTTGCTCTAGGTTCACTTTTAGTATTTTAGACCCAATTCAAAGGACCAGGATCTAATACCAATTATTGGAAGAAAAATTATTAATATGGGGGGGGGAATAATTCTTAAAATAACTTACTTATCAACTTCACTTCAGCAATCATGAACTAATCAAATGGGCATATAGATCTAGCAAGCATAAACAACAATCTACAAGAACATGAAACATAAGAACACATCACATATATGGGAAACCCTAAAAAGGATTAAGAACCACTAATATATGTAAATATACTATATTAATATAAGAAAAACATAAATTTTAGGGAAGAACCCATTTCACATGGAGCACTAACCCCAACTAGCTACACACCAACTTAGCTAGGCTTTAACAAGCACAACTTGTAAGGAGGCACCAACCCCCTAAATGATGTAGAACCAAATCAATCACCTAAAAACTTTGATCACATTTAAGACACCTTATTTCTAAATAAACTGATGATAACCACTTCTTCATCTCTTCACACTCTTAGCCCTCTCAAACTACCTTCTAGGCTTCCTTGCTCAACTAGTCCTCTTCTTGACTTGATTAGTTCATATGAACTTGATTATCATGCACATAGCCTATTTTAATTATTCATTGTATATAATATATAATATTTTTATGGTCTAAAATACCTTATTATAATTTTTAATATATTATTCTATTTTTTTTTCACACACACACATGATTAAAATTGTGTTATACTTATACAAGTCTCTTATTCATATCCTTCTTAGTTGGCCGAGCATCCTTACTTATTTAGGTTCACCATGGAATGGATATGAGGACATATCATAAAAATGAATCAAAAGTGATTCCATTCCTTTTAGGTCTGACCTACCTCAATTAAGCCTTATCTCACCTTTAAGTCTCATGTACACCTAATTATATTAGGTCTATTTAGGACACGTTACACTTTGCCTTAGAGAAATTTAAAACACCTCACATGTTAGGAACACATCATACACCACTAAATTAGACCATTGATAAACTCATCTAAGATTCATAATAGATTTTATATCCAACCACCACATGAAGCACACCATTTTTATTATTCACAATTAGGCCTATGCATACCCATAAAGTCTATCTTCAAAATTTGAACCATATACACAATTTTTACAAAAAACCATGGAAAAAATCAACTAAATATAAGCTACATGACCTTAGGGTCATCACTATGTGATTTATATTTTGAAACTTAAGGGAGAAGGATTCAAACCCTTCTCTACAAATATCCCACTCAAAACTGTCAACTAGCCTAAAAACATAGTCATGGAAACTTGAAATTCTAATACCTAAAAGAACAGAAGCAAAGGTTTCCTATTGTACCCAACATCCCCCTTTTCTTCCTTTAGAAATGGGGACCCACTTTTTTCAATTTTTAGATCCTTTATTCTACATGTTTATACAAGTTCTAAAATGCATTCATCCTTAATATGTACACTTTTATGGACTAAACTTAATAATTCCCTTTTGGGAGATTTTTGAACTATACAGATTCTTTGGGACTTAGTTTTATTTGGAGGAAGTATATTTGGGATTTGGTTTTTAGAAATTTTGCTTGGGACTTCTTCTTGGGAGTTTTTGGTCTTCAAAACATTTGTTTGGGCCTTATTCATTAGGACTTTTACTCTTATTAATTTTTAATTAGAAGATTATGTTTAGAGCTTTTATATTAAACATTCTGTTTGGAGTTTTCACATCAGACATTTTGTCCAAATAATTATTTTGAATGACTTGTCTTTTATCAAAAATTTCATCTTTTAACTCTTTTTTTAGAAATTTTGTCTAAACAAATTTAGTCTTTGGGTTATTTTTATAGACAAATTATTTGAAATATTCATCATAAGCTTTATATACTTCTGAGATTTTGATCTTTGAGTTTTTTGTATTGTGATTTTTATTCAAACATTTTATCTGACAAATTTTCGGTCTTCAACCTTTTTGTTTGGGATTTGTGTTTAGAAGATTTTTTAGGATATTTTGTAGGCTCAGTTCCAACATAAAACATGACTCCCGATTCTTGATTATTGAAATACCACTATACTTAGCCAATAAATTAAAATACTTCCCAATACTCACCAATGCTACCCGCTGACTAAACTAATGAGATTTGAACTATGTAGAAAATACAAAATATGTAAACATTAAGAATTTATAACACATTAATTGTAATTCAATGATAAATATATATACATGACGTGTAGCCATTGATGTATTCATTTTTCTCAAATGAATTCAAACTCGAATACTATCCTATGCAAGAAAAGCCCTAGATACGTATGAGATTATTACAAATAAACAAGCATCTAGTGGAAAGGAGAATTTTTTCATATAGAAAATAAAATATTTTAAACATTGAACGTACTTGCAATGGCATATTCATCCAAGGCATTCAATGGAACACTTCTGCCATCACCATTATCTATTAATTATTTGATCGAATTAACATACATTGCCTATAATGCCACTATTTTTGATAACAGGTATGGGAAATACTTTGAATTATGGAATTTTGTCAATTCCATCATCGTATTTTCATTAGACATAAATCTATCTCCTAAAAAATGCCAATTCATTAAATATTTTATCTCATTTAAGAGACAAGCACTACATTCAACTGTAATCAAGCTCAAGGTGATGCCCTGCATCAACATCCTACAACATTTATTATTCATAGGGAAGATTATGAAATATTATTTTCTACACCATATGTAAAAAAATATAGTTGTGGTGTGCATCTCTAGAGCTGACTCTCAGAGGTATTTATCATTATCAATTTTAGATGTGTATATTGACATAGGCTAGTTTCATGGAACTAAGAGAACTTAATGGATAAGGTAATATGTTCATGGCTTTTCATTGGAGAAACCATGACATATAAAGGTAATAATCCCACCCATATCAACAAATTTAGGATGGGAGTGTGGATTAAGATGGTGCTACTTAATAGGCTCTATGACATTCCCAACATCCATTTCCTCAATTTGTAGTTGGTACCAATTTTTACATATGATGATGGCCAGTGATGCCACATTTACTTTGGGTTAAATTATAATATTTTATTTGAGATAATAGGTTTTAAAAAAGAGCAAGCATCCCACACCTATGGGCCAATTCTACATGATGTCCTATCTTTTGGATGTTGTAATGGGCATAATATATAAAGTCAATGGTGAGCTTTGGAGCTTTGCCACTGACTGTGCCAAAAATTGAATTTGAAATTATTTCCAATTTTGCACATTTACACATATACTAAGAACACTATTAGTATTAATGAGGATGTTTATCCTCAAATATGGAAATCAATCCATGGGTCTTTAATGCTTAAAGTCAGAGAAAGCATAATGAAAATGCTATTTGGAAGGGGTGACTATTTTTTATATCCTAACTACATGGTGATCATGATTTCTAGACACAAGGTCCATCCCCTCCACATCCTGAAATAATTACTTGCCAAATTGGTAGAGCAATAAATTGATTTTCAACTCTGGTGAAGCATTAAGGAGGACTTGAATAAAAACAAGGAAATCACATTCTATGGGAACCATATGGTCATTGGTCAGATTTGATACACATAGAGAAAACACTTTAGAGATGTGGGTAGAAAAAGAAAGAGTTGTCACTTACCCACAGTGACACATAGTAACTGGGATCCTCATGGCCACATATAATGACACATTCAAGGCCTTAGTATCCCTTACCAACATGTCCATTATGACAATGACTTTTTATTCATGAATGCATAGAATGATGACCTTGTTTCGGAAAGGTAAAAATTTGTCAACATGAAGGAGGATCATTTAAGGGTGAGTCAATAAGAACCTTAAATTATAGTCAAGGAATTGCATAGTAGATTACCACTCTTTTCAAGATAGATACCCTTAGATTTTTAGAAGAACCAACCTCTAGATCAGACTAAAGAACAAGGATAACCTTCACAAGAAATTCCTTTCAAGTTAAGGGCTATCAAGAAGGAAATAGAGGTGAGTGAGCCTAATCCTAGGGGAGCTCTAGGATTTCCCATTAATCTAGATTCCTTTGATGAGGAAGAGCAAGGACAAGAGTACCCAATTATAAGTGTAATATAAATGCCTACATCTACCCCTAAGTACAAAAGTCTATATCACCAGGGGTAACCATAGATGAAGATGCTACCACAGTTCAACAAGTTTCATCCCTGTAGCCTAAGATGACTATTTGATATAATAAGAAGCCTAGGCCTCCCCTCATAGGTAGTCCAATAATTGAGAAATCATAGAGCCTGCCTACAATACCTCAATAAGTTTAGGAGGAAGAAGTAGAACTTGATGAAGAAGTAAAATTTGAGAGAGCCATGACACTGAGCCTCATGGTCGACAAAGAACCAACTATAAAGGAAAAAATAGGTAAATAGGCTCAAATTTTATAAGCTACTTCCCTACACTCTTCTTCTATTCCTATTTTTGGTTCTATACCAATTTCATCTATGTTGAAGATTCCCATAATGGAAGTTGTCACTTCCACCTTTGATGATCCATTAAATTCTTCCTCTCTCTTACATATACCTCTAATCACTCCAAAAGTTGAGAATTAATCTTCTACTATTGCTTCATCTTACACCACTATTGGTCCATCTTCCACCACCATGCCATCCACTTCTATCATGGTCACTACTAGTATTCCCTCTGGCACTACCATAGTCAGATCCTTAAAGAGGAAAAGGGAATCCAAGAAAATTGAAACAACCATGGTCATTCCAAAAATACATGTTTTTGGAGACTTAAGTTTCACCCTATCATGAAGTATAAGTGTTTAAGTCCTACTCTCAAACCTAGTCCAACATGGGAATAACCCTAGGCTATGGGTTACCTAAACTTGGGTTAGACCTCTATGGTTTTTAATGAGGATAGATCCTTAGATTGTTCATTATAGTGCTTACCTAATATCTAAATAGGTTTGAATTATAATAGAGAAGGAGTTGCATGAATGAAAACCTACTCTAGGTGTGGTGATGCACCATGAATTCATTATATCCACTCATATACTTAAACTGTTGACACACTGATGGACTATGAATAGACTTAACATAATGCCTATAATGGTTTCCAAGCAAGATTTTTTCACACAGAGGTTAGTTTGATTAAATTAGGATGGGGGGAAATGAGGGTAAGGCTTAATTGATGGTACTTATAGTTAGCAGTCAACTCTATACTTGAGATATCAATATTATGACATACTAGATGACCTATAAGGAAAGATTGTTAGCACTTAGGTTGAACTTGGACCTATAAAGGGAAGATGAAACCAATTTTTCATATCAAATAAATATGAAACACTAATCACATATTGGAAAACAATTATAAATGTTCTATTCATTAATTTAGGAGGTGCATAAGTACAAATTTTGGTAGAGTCTAGTCATACCAGCCCTGAGGGATCTCCCTCAAAATAAAGAGCTCAAAGATTTAATTTGTAGTATAATGGGATGAGAAAGAGTGGAAGTGATGCATGGGATAGTGGAGAGGGGATCATAATGATCAAGTCCAAGATTACCACTGGAAACAATCATAAATGGCCACCTAAATCTCCTCAAGCTCCTAATTTTATTAATGTCATTATGACTCTATTGATGTGGAAGAGTGGAGAAAAGGTCATGGAGGCTAAACATTCCAATACAAGAAATCATGGATGGCCACCTGAATCTCCTCAAGCTCCTTATTACATAATGCTCTTTATAAACCCCTAATTGATTTGAGTCCATCGAAGAACACACTCTATATTTAATGCCAAGAGCTTGACCACACTACATTGTCAATTTTAGACACATGTCATCATCCCATTTGATCAAATTTGGTCTATTGATTTATTAGGAAGTATTTTATCTTTGATCTTCATCATTGTTCATCAATCTATGATCTGTATTTGAGATTATGACACTTGGAAATTATGCATTTATCTTTTATATCCTGTTGTCAACTTCATCTACCTCTACTCTTATGTCACATGATGGCCTCACATTTAATCTAGGATCCTTATCTTATGCATCATTTATCTTATCTACAAGACTCAATACATACCATTGATCTTGATCAATAATATCAAATTCACACTTTTGATCCTTTAGCTTTCCATGATCATGACACTTGTCAGTCCCTCACTCAATATTAGGATCTTCTAAATTTTCTATTATGAGATTGTTGTTGATATTTGAGTGCATGATTAAACATGCTCCATTAGATCTTTGGGACCTACTAATGTTGTCAAGTTTCTACTCACCATTGGATATTTTATTTGATCAAACAACCATTGATCTTGTTTTAGGTACTTTTTGACTCTTTAACCTTGCACATGTCATATATCTTTTACTCTAGCTCTAGAGATCTTGACAATTGTTAGCAATGCATTTAGAATTAGGAATATTTGAATCAAAATGGTCACTTTAGGATGCTTCAACTTGACATCCCCATGCACATCACCTTCTACCATATTACTTCTACATGACATTTCAGTGATGATTTGGTTCCTCTAGTGTTAATGTTAGTCATTTTTTCTTTAAAACAAGGACACTATGGGGCATAAAAAAGTAAGCTAAGATAGTGGTCATCAAAGCTTCAAATTATAGGGGTTGAAATTTTGGCTTGTGAGGCCAAAATGTTAACATTTTTGATGACTCTGATGGCTTGACCAACCTACTAGTCTTGGAACCTATACACTTTTATGACAAGGTGACTCAAACAAGAAGCATAATATGATGACACTTTGGACTAAATTGTACTCTTGACACCTTAGAGAATTGTAGTAAAAATAATACACACATAAACACAAAAAAGAAACAACCTAACATTAAATAACATAACTAAAAACTAAAGACAAACAAAGGAAAGAACTAAATAACAAATCACAACCTACAAACTTATGAAAATCACTTATTTGGACAAATAAAAAATTGACATAAATTTGACTTCATTCCTATAAAGTTAAAATGGTAATGTTTTGTGATCATTATGGCACCTTGATGTGGAACTTTCATATGATGACTTATGTGCAATCAAACTTTGACCACTGTGTGATAACCCCCATATATAACTAGCATTATCCTAGTCATTCCAAAGAGTGAAATTATCATTTGACTTCATCCCTATGTGCATGGGCTGAGTGTGATGGTCAAGAACCTAATCATACTTCTCTTAAATATTTCAATTTTACATCACTAACCTCATCTCCTCTTTAGTCAAGAGCTAAAACTAGTTTTGCTCTTTGGATTCAAGATGAGCAGCTATCAAAACAATCTTGACAAGTTCCTTCTTTTCAAGTTTTGACTGGTGTAGAGGTGGGGTATCTAAATTTAGGTAGAAGTATTTTAATTCCTCCAAAAAGGACATATCATCTTCTTCAATAAATAAATCACAAAATTCATTTCTACTTTTGCCATCTATCTACAAGTCACCAAGCTAATTACTCACCTCCTTCACTTTGGTAGGGTCATCATAAGGTCCTTGATTAACTAAAGTTTGCTCTTCTTCATCCCCAATGGAAGGTGAAAATTCATTAGTACACTCAAGTAGAAGCTTTTATTGAATTGGTACTTCTAAATTTGCATTTCTTTCCTCATTTGAAACATTAGCTTATTGTTTAGCTTCATCACTTAAATCTACCTTGCTAAGTTTCTCAATCTCAATGAAGAATTTCAAACACAAGTGCTACCACTAGTATTTTAATGGATTCTTGACTTCAATATCAATATCATAATCATGAAAGACACCATCTAATTGATCTCCTAGGAAAAAATTAGCTTGTGTTTCATTTTCCTCAGCTCCATCATTAAGACATTGTAGCTACCCTTTATCATCAAATTTTTGTTCATGCTTACCTTTTGATCTATTGGAGTGCATATGGGTCACAATTTAAACTCCCTATCCATAGACACTAGAAGTGTCTTCTCCAAGGTATTCTTGACACTTGACTACAATTGTATCATTTTCCATATCTTGAATGACTTTCCCTTTATTTTATCAAATTTGATAGTTTGTCGACCATGATTGAATGATCTAATTCTAATTTTGGTGTATTTGATTTATTTTCAAGAGGGGAGAGGGTGGGTGGGTAGTAGATATTATTAGGCTACTTGATGTTTGCAATGGTATCCTTTCAACTAGGTATCTTGAATGAATTTTTAGAAAGCTCTTAGGATTGAGTAGGGATGTGAAAATGGGAAATAGGTACTTGAGTAATAGTAGATAAAAGACTAACAACATATTTCATACCTACTTCTTCCTTATCCTCTTTTTCAAGGGTGGTCATGATGAAATTAGGATCCATGACCTATAAAGGCTTCCATGTGGGTATCATTTTAGGTTTTTTGGTAGGCATAGGATATTAAACAAAAATGAATTACCTTGGGGAAGGAATGTGAAGGTATTCTACCTTTGGGGTGATTGGAGGAGGTAACTGAATGTGGAACTTAGAGAGTGACTTAGACTTGATTTTCACTTCCAAACCATGTTCAATTTACACACTATATGATACAATTATTTGAACAAGTACCCTCCAACCTTAGTAATAAATTTATTAGCCAAAAACTTGTCAAAATGAGGCAACAAATATGCTACAATAAGGTATTACATAACTAAAATTTTGGGGTAGGCATGGAGGCTAAGTTTTAGGTTCTTAGAAATGCCAAATAATGCCAAATAATTTCAAGGGGGATCCATTTCATTATAATCCAAAGTTAGAAACATGTTCATACATCATATTCAATATGTCTGCCACCATTTTAGGAATAATTTAAAGATTTACCTTGTCATTAAGTAAACAATTATTGACCAATAAATATTGAATGACCAGAAAGGCAAGAAAAGGATATGGTGTGACTAACTTAGATGACTATGGTTGATTTGTAAGACTATTTTGGTGAGGAATAAGAGCTTGGAATTTAACCCTTTTCTATTATTTAAGGTCCTCCTACAACCCATCTCTTTCTCCTCTTATAGTTAGTGTTTGGTGTAAGTGGATTGCAAGGGGTAGAAAGTTGATAATATGACTAATTATGAGGATTAAGAGGTTTCCATAGAGGTGAAGGAGGTTTAAATTATAGTGGATGATCTTGGTAGTGTTTAGGATATAGATTATATGGTTGGTAAGGATCAGTGTATAGGCCATATGGGCTATGGTAATGTGGATATGGTGGTGGAAGGTAGAAACTTATGTCATAGGATGCCATGGATCTTTATACAATATATCAAATCAAAATCATGACTAAAAACCTTCTTACCTCTGCATCCATGAAATCACTAGTATCTTTTAACTTGAGATTGATTTCAGACCTTCCAAAGATGCTTGACTTTGCTTGATATGATTATAGATGATGTTATTGATGTCTTCAACTTCCAAATGTCCTCTAATATCTTTAGAACATTCTTTTAGGAACTTGAAAGCTATCCCATCGAGCACATCAGAACTATTGGAGACTTGGGCTACACCTTAGTAGAAAGTAGAAGTCTTCAAGTACTACTCTTAAACCTAGTCGAGTATGGGAATGACCCTAGGCTTTGGGTTAGCTAAACTTGGGTCAGACCTATAGGGTTTTTAATGAGTCTAGATCCTCATATTGTTCATTATAGTACTCACCTAAGACCCAAATATGTTAGGATGAAAAGAGATAACGAGTTGCATGAATGAAAACCTACTCTAAGTGTGGTGATGCACCATGAATTCATTGTATCCACTTATAGGCTTAAACTCTTGACACAATAATGGACTATGAATATACTTAACATAGTGCCTACAATGGTTTCCAATCAAGAATGTTTCACATAAAGGTCAGTTTTATTAACTTAGGATGAAAGCCAATGAGGGTAAGGACTGATTGAAGGCACTTACAGTCAATAGTCCACTTTATACCTAAGACATCAACATTATGACACACTAGATGACCTCTAAGGAAAGAATGTTAGCACTTAGGTTAAACTTGGACTTGCAAAGGGAAGATGAAACCACTTTTTCATATCAAACAAATACAAAACACTAATCACAAATTTGTAAACAACTAAAACATGTTTTATTTATTAATCCAAGAGGTGTATAACTACATATTTTGGTAAAGTCTAGTCATACCATCCCTAAGGGATTCCCCTCAAAATTAAGATATCAAAGCTTGAATTTATAGTATAATGGGTTGTGAGAGAGGGTAAGGGATGTGTAGGAGAGTGGATAAGGGGTAATAAATATCAAGGTTAAGATTAACACTAAAAATAGTCACAAATGGTCACCTAAATATCATTGAGCTCCTCAATGCATTAATGTCACTATGATTCTATTGACATGGAAGAGTGGAGAAAGGGTCATGGAGGCTAAAAATTATTCTACGAGCAATCATGGATGACCACCTAAATCTCATCAAGATCCTTATTATATTAATGTTATTTATAGACCACTAACTTATATGAGTCCATCAAAGAACACATTCTATATTTCATGCCAAGAGATTAGCCACATTACACTATCAATTTTGGACATGTGTCATCATCCCATTTGATAAAATTTACTTCATCACTTTCCTAAGAAGTATTATATCTTCAACCTTCATCATTGACCATTGATCTATGCTTTATATTCAAGATTATGAGACTTAACAATTATGCATCTATCCTCTGGATCTTATTGTCAACTTCATCTGACTCCATATTTGCACCATGTGGTGGCCTCACATTTGATCTGGGATCCTTTTACTATGGACCATTGATCTTATCTACATGACTCAAGATGTGTTGATCTTTATCAGTAAGATCAAATGCACACCATTGATCCTTTAACTTGCCATGATCATGACACTTGTTAGTCCCTCACTCTTTCTTAGGATCCTATAAATTTTTGACTATGAGATTACCTTTGATGTTTGAGTGAAATATTAAATGTGCTCCATTGGATATTAGAGACCCATTGACATCATCAAGTTATCACTCATTATCAGATATATGATCTGATTGAATGTTGATCATTGATCTTATTCTCTACACTTTTTGACTCTTTGACCTTATGCATGCCATAGATCTTCTATCCTAGCTCACAAGATCTTTATACTTGTTAGCAACACATTTAGACTCAATAATATTTGAATCAAAATGGTCACTTTATGATGCTTGAACTTGGCATCCCTATACACGTCACCTTCTACCAAATTTCTCTTGCATGATGTTTCAATGACAGTTTGGTTCCTCTAGTGTTTAAGTTAGTCATTTTTTCTTTAAAACAAGGACACTATGAGGCATACAAAATTAAGCTAAGTAAATGGTCATCAAATATTTTAAAAATAGGGGTTGACATTTTAGATTATGAGGCCAAAATGTTAACACATGTCTCATTCACTCGGATCACTTTACCCATGTCATCCACCACTTCATCCCAAGAAACCATTACCATAAGCTTAGGCAACGAATAAGGACAAATTAAGTTATCACAGTCTATCCACTCCCCTAATATGGAGGTTTATATTGGTCTAAGATCATTTACCCTTTCTAGCCTAACACAATCCTCAAGTCAACAAGGAGGCAACAACTAATAAAGGATTTTGAAGAAAAAGATATGGTTAAAACTACACAAGAGATAGACCCTAACCATTTGATAATTTATCTAAGGGCCATTATTTTAAAATCTAAGACCTATCAAATGCCTAGATTTAAGATAACAAAGCTCCCATCCATCACAACCTTATTTGAAAAGTCATCTGGGAGGATTCAGAGGGTTAGAAATAGGAAGTTGAAAGATGAAGTTGGTAGGAAAATAATTATTGAAGAGAGGAAATAATTATTTTCCTTATCCAAGACATAAAATAGATAGGTGGGCCAATCCTCTTGCAATAAGGATTTCATTTCTTTCTCCAAAGCACATAAAGATGGCATGGTGGCAATTCATGAAGGCAGAAAACTAGCGAGATAAGAACTAGAGGTAGAATTGGAATAAATAAAACAATAACAAAAGATAGTGCATATTCCAACAGGTATTGAATTTTAGGTGTAGGAGGTAGAATCAAAATGCTATAATTATTTAGAGTCATTAGATTTTATGTAGGCTAAATTATCCCCGCATATTTCCAACACTCACTGATTATTTAATTCTTTGAAGTTAGATGAGAATAAACTAAAGATATTAATTCTTTACACAAATAATAAAGCCTATAAATATTTGGATCTATTAACACCATTAAAGGAATTTAATGACCTAAATATGTTGGTCATCAGGATAGAAGAGGATAAAGAATGAGCAACAAATTTTAGGGATTTGGTCCCTAGATATCAAAAACATGAGGCCTTCATCCTACAAATTTTGAATGACTTATCATTATAAAAATTAAAGGATGATATAGGAAAGTTGATCAATAAGATTAGATTTGATCATATTATTCAAGAGGCTTCAGATAATTTCAAGAAAATTTTACAAGGACTTTCATTAGAAGACATTGAATCCAAGTTAAGCTTTGCTAGGAAAAAGGTAACTGAAGTTGAAATCTTCAAAATCAACTTCCAGATGATGAAAGCAAAACATGAAAAGTTCCTAGGGCAAGTTGGTAGGGTGCATAAACCCTCTCTTTTTAACTTGGATATGATTAGATAGTAGCATGATATGTCACATAAATGCTAGATTGAGATAGAGGTAAAAAAGAAGTAGAATCAGGTTACCACTTCCAATTCTATATTGATGACTACAATTAGAACTTTAAATAAAGTCAATAATCCATGTAGACATCAACATAGCCATGAAATGGAAAAGTTTTTGCATTTATATTCTATAGTGGTGTATATTTCATAGTTATATTTTTCTTATGGTTCAAACATATTGTAAAATTTGCCTATTTATTTTTAAACATGCACGCATTACATGATTTTTTGAAGGCTAACTTGAAATATTAACAAGTGTAAGATAACTTTATATGGTTTTTGAGACCACAGTTATAACTTAAGTTCTAACTATGCCATCTAATATATTTTTCATGTACTTAGAGGATGGGATGACCCCTTGCCCCATATTTTTAAAGGGTCAAAAGATTTTCAATATATAGGAGCATAAGCAATTTTGATTGTCAACTAATGTGTTCGTCTATTTATTTGAAATATTTGTGTAATTAGGATTACCTCTTTTAGTTGTATGATTCAATCAATTTTAGGGTGCAAAATCTATGAAGGATTTCTTTCTTACTATAATTGATATGCTAGTCTTAGATGTGCAATAGCTATTAAAGGATTAATAAGTTACATTGATTATTGATAATTAAGCTAGATTGATTCATATTGTTAAGTGTGTAAAATTTCTTGCATTTGATATAGTTTTTTGTGTATGTGAAACAATTATCTTAAATACCGCACTAAGCCCAAGCCATAATCTCCTAATTAAGAGTATGCAAAAACTACTCTAAAAGGAGCAACCTTTGACTAAGGCCTATTAGTTTCCTATATCAAAATTATCATATATTACTTGACCATGTAGAATTGTGTGTGTGAAATATCTTCTACAAATAGACATAGGTTTTTAAATCACTTTTCCACTTAGGAACCATCCATAGAGGTGATTCTTGAAACCATAAAATATTTCTTTTCTACTATTCCCTTCCCTTTTTTTTGAGTTTATTTTGAGACCTACCCTTCTAGATTAGTAACCATCTAGAAACTAACTCATATACATTTTACTTCCTTTTTAGAGACCACCCCTCCAACCACAAATCCTTGTTAACAAACTACATACCCTACTTGCTATTCCATTACCTGGTTATTAAGATTGCATACCTTTAACTTGTGCCTTGGAGTGGAGTTCACCTCTATTAAGATATTAAAATGTTAAAATCTACCTCATTATGAGACTGGTGTGCATAAAATTCACATCAACATTCTCTTTCTAGTGCTAGAAGGAGGGCTTGAACCTCTGATAAGATAGGTTAGTTTCTACATATAGTTGCACTGGAGTCACCCAGGAGAGTGACCAAATCTAGTTCTCATGTTGGTCTTCTAAACTCACCCTTATCAAATCATAAGAGACCTAGAGTTGTACCAACTACCCCTAATAGACATAAGACACCTTCCCCTATAAGGATCAATTCCATTATTAATCATACCATGGCTCAACCACCTCGGTTGGTTGGATCTTCTATTTTTGTCCTAAGGGATGTGCATAATCTACTTAGGAATCCTGAAATATATCTGCCATCCTTTTCTCCTTTAGGAGCAAGAATAACTGAGGAACACATCAAATATTTTAAAGCTCCTTTAAGATTAATGAATGTTATTAATGAGGATGTTACATGCAATATTTTCCCTTTTATACTAATGGATGCTACTTAGGATTGCTATATGAATCTAATGGAATTTCCATCACTTCTTGGAATGCATGTCAAATAATTTTTATTTCAAGATTTGAATAGGTCACCAGCACCAGTCTGATATATCAGCACTTTATTAGCATGAAAAGGGAGCCTAATTATCTAATCCATGATTTCAATGCAAGATTTCAAAATATGTATACATGGTTAATCCCATGGTATAAACCAAAAGAAGCACTAGTATTGAAAATCTATAATAATACTCTACATATAATTACTGTGGTGTTCCTAAGAAAGGAAACTATTACCACCAACTTGGCATTGGCATATGAAATGCAATCAACATTGATAGGCAATTCAATCCCTAGGTTCCTAGCACACCTAATGTCAACAATGGCTTCCCAGTATTAAATCCAATCTCACATGTGAAGTTGAATGTTCTTGAATTCAATAAGAATGAGTTTTACACATTGCTTCTTTTGACACAAACAACATAACCAAATTATAATTTATTGAATAACCATGCACAAGGTAACAGTTACTAATAGAATCAATAATTGGATACATCTTCTGCTACTATTCTTTAGGGCACATACTCTACAAAGGTGGAGCTAGATGTTATTTAAAAGAAAGTTCAAAATATAAGTAATAAGTTCCTTAGTATGCAAATAAAGATGGGTAATGCTAATGGACCAAGTGGTAATGAGAATTTAGGATTCTAGAGGTATAATAGACCATTCAATAAGCCTACAAACAACATATAACATCCTAGAAATATTAAATAAATCAACATGGTAGAGATAGCTCTACCTAATTGGTGAAGAATACATAATACTTATAAGCAAGGTGAGCTTGATTGTGTTGAACTTTGTACAACATTTGTAATATTTCAAATAAATGTAGTAAGGTAGGATCACATGCATAATCCACCAGAATCCCACTAGGATCTTAGCCCTTTAAGCATCACCATCTTCTTAAAAACTCATGACTTTTCCTTTCCAAGTGAAGATGATAACATACCAGAGGACAACATGGATGAGATCCATGCTTTCCAAAAATTCTAGAAAGGTGGTTACAATCTGAGGAACAACCAGCCATTCACAACTTATATTCTTCCAAATATCACAACTATTACACCCAATATAAAAGATGACAACAATCCATCTCCCTTAAAAGGGAATAATTAGCCTCAAAATAAAGAGGAATAGAGAAAATAAGGATACAACATCATTGAAGACATGAAAAAAATAAAAAAAAATATTAGTCTTCATGAATTAGATCAGATCATTGAATAAAAAAGCTACTATGGAAATATATCACATGAAAGACCCCTATGGAAAGGACAAAAAGATCTATAGACAAAGCAAAGGCTTCTCACACTAATGTCATCTATAAAATCAAGCTAGAAGTTTCACCCTTTTGAATGACTATCAAGGCATTTGGTAAGAATACTCATAATTATTTAATTGATTCTCAAGCCTAAACAACTATTATGCCTACTTACATATATTAGAATCTTCATCTAACTACAAGCCCTTCAAAGAGAATAGTTTCAAAATTGGATAAAATTATGGTACCAATAGTTAGAGAAATAACTAATGTGCGTATTCAAGTAGCATTTGAAACATGAGTCCAGATGACTATAGACATCATTGTAGTAGACATACCTGAAGGCTAAGGATTGTTACTGAGTAGGAACTGGTCTAAAACACTCAATGGATATCTCTCTAGAGACTTCTCTCACATCTAGCTACCATGGAGAGGCATTACAAATCAAATATGGATCAACGGGGAACTAAGGATTAAATATCCTATCATATAATATAATGTCAAGAATGAAGAGGTAAAGTATGAATATCCTATTGAGATCAACATACCCCCATTTTTGAAAAATGAGGACCCTTGTTCAATTTTTCAAATTGTGTTATAAATTGATAGTCAAATTGATCAAGCGTGCATTATTTTAATATCATGGTTATTATCATGATTACATTTGGCATGCCAACATTTAATTTTCATTTGACTTCATCTAATATTTTTAATGTTTGATCTTTGTTTCCATGTTATAGGTTTAATGGAGTCCCATTCAAATAACCATTGTTCAGGGTTTTTTGCTTTAAATGTTAAATTAACCCTTAGTTGGTTAAATGATATGATCTCAATTGATTCTTATATATTAACATTTGGCCACAATTGATTAATTGAATCTATGTCTAAATAATGTAAAAATAACCCTATCCTAATTGTGTTAACCTAAGTTCCTTTTAAAATAGATTCAAATTTACATAGGATAAAATTTGTGTAGGGTCATTTTTATTATGTTTTAAACTTAGTTTAAATTTTATCCCAAAGTTCTAATCATGTTTATTAACATGACTAAAACCTTAGTCTAAAATTTAATCTTAAGTTTATTTATATTCCCCAAGCCCTTAATTTATTTTAATTTCCCACATGAATGAATCAACATGAAGATGCCAAGTGGTGAGATCTTGGAGCTTGAAAGGGAGATAAACGATACACATACATCTACTTAGGTCAAATTGTCAAAGCTCTTGAGACAAAATATGGAAATGATAAGTGTCACAATCTATGATGAGTGAATACAAATATCTAATGGCATAGGGCAAAATTAGTAGGTCAAGGTTCTATAGAGAAATCTAAAAGTTATGAGTGTCGTGATCTCGATGACTTAGCCCAGAATTAATAGTCCACATTTAGATGGATGTACAAAGAACATAATTAAGAGGATCAAGATCAATGGATCACAATGATCCATGTAAAGGAGATTCAATGGTGTAAGATGAGACAGAATTTTTAAATGGCACATAATAAATGTGGTAGTGACAAGTGCCATAATCATGATGAATTAAATAGAGATCGACCAATGGTTCTAGATCTCCTCGATCTAGATCTATAATGAGTGATAGGTCAAGAATTTAAAGAACTCAGATCTAATAAGATGCTACCACTTAGCCTAAAGGTTTTAAATGATGGAGTGTGTTTGTAAGGTACATAAAGAACCCATGGAGCTACCATGTGTCACACTCTCAGGAACTCATATGGAAGATCAAATCAAGTTTGGGAAGAATTTTAAGGGATCAATGGTGTGAATTGATCGAGACTCAAGATTTCACATGAAGGTGACATGTGTCTAAAAAAGATAAATGGTCATTTTTTAAATAAATGAATAGTGTGACATGGTGACAAGTAAGATTGAAATATCTTGTGGACCTGGAGGCATGAAAGGTATACATGTGCAATCTAAACACAATATAAATCCCATAACCTCATTGTTTGAACTAGCTGCCACCATTAAAGCCCTGTATAAACCTTTAAAAAATCCCTAAGAATATAAATTTCCCTAATTTATCTCTAATTTCATGGCAATTAAACTTAAATATCTATATTATTGTCTACAATTACATAATTCAATCAATGACAACCCACAAGCATGTTTCAAAGGAAGATGTGGAGCTATAATTGATAATAGATGCTAAGGGACGTGTGTTCAAGGAAACCAAGTTCATTGCCACTACTTTAAACATAGAAGATGAAAATTGTTCCAAATTTTTCTAGACCATTGAGAACTAACCAACCATTACTATGGAAGAAGAGAAGAATATCTCTACCAAGAGACTATACGATGACATCGTATCAATCTAGATGACTGGTCTACATTATGCAGAATTGAAACTAGAAGTACTCTATTACATTGATATTTTTGTTCCCATTTTTAAGGAAGATAAGATAGATAAGGTCATGTTAATTAATGAACACAATCATAAAAAAGTGGATTACATTTCTACTATTTCATTTGAGTCATATTATAAGTTTCTAAAACCCTAAATTGACCTAACCTCTATCAATTCTTGGGCTAAAGAACATAATTTGATGGACACCCTTACCATGTGGTTAGATTTTGAGAACCAAGTCTTTTCAAACCTTAATAATAACATTCTTATTAGCTACTTTAGACCATGGGTTATGATGATAATGATAATGTTGAAAAAGTTGTGTGGAAATGCAACCACTCCATACGTAGACCCAGTATGGGTGCCTATGATCTTCTTTATTATTGAAAAGGTAAATTTCCCTCCTTTAGATGAAATAATCGGTATCACATTGAGTAAACAAATATATACAATTAATCATAAGAATAAAAATTAGTTTTACATGATGTCTTACCTCCTATATGCCCTATGTGTAACAACAAAGATTCCCAATCAAAGGGAATGGTATCAAAGTGGAACCCAAACTATTTCATAATACTATTCAAAGTTACACATCTTTAAAAACAAGGATCATATTTAGTTCATATGTGATTATGTCTACTCATCTCTAAGTGAGGCTATAATTGCCATCCCTATGGAGAGAGTAAGCCCTCTACTCAAGAAATATATGCAACAAATATGGGATATATGGCTATATCTAGATTGTATAGTCATCAAGATTAAGGGAAATAAAAATTATCATCTCAAGCTACCTTTCCATGTTCTTGATAAGTTGGTTGAGCAAGAGGTAGAATACTAATTATTTCATGGTGTTGATGGTCTTTGAAAAACTAAAAGAAAGGGACCCATTCATGGCTTCCCTTTGCTAATTGGTAAGATTACCTTCAGACGGTGGGATCATATTGAGGTAGCATACAAACATAAACTATCTTTCAATTTACAAATGGATAAACTTAGATAGTGGGACCCTTTTAAAAGAGTTAAATAACTTTTAAGACTCAAAGGTATTCTAAATGTACCTTATGATCATGAGACAGGTGCATTTGACCTTGTATACACCAAAGAATCCTCCTACTTTGAGGTAACTACTAGATTGATAGAGCATAATATTATACCTAAGTTAAGACTAAGTAGAGATAAAAAGGTAGATGATAGATGGTAGTTGAGCCCTAGACAATATCATTTGATAAGTAGTGAATCTTCTAAGCTCATGATAGTAAAAGTTTAGATAGAGCCTAAACTAGAAGAGAGAAGACCAGAGGAGATAGCTTCAAGTTAAAAAATCCCTAGATCATCTAAGATATTAGAGCATGATACACCTTTAAAAGAGATTAATATGATATCCCTTGATCTTAATGAAACTATTGAGGATGCACTAAAGATTTTGTCTATGATGTATGAGTTAGAACAAGAAGTAGAGGTAAGTGCTGAGGAGTCTAGACACTAGAAATACATCACACACTTGTGTGATTCCTTGTGTTG
Source organism: Torreya grandis (assembly GCA_037957365.1). NCBI lineage: Eukaryota > Viridiplantae > Streptophyta > Pinopsida > Cupressales > Taxaceae > Torreya > Torreya grandis. Next base: position 999,896 of record JARHVA010001644.1, read on the forward strand.
AAGCCCCCCTTGATCCCATTTTAATAATTAACCTTCCTATCCCACATTTTCACCTTAAAATATTTAATTAAGTTAATTAAAACCCACTTATGCCACCTAGCCTAGCCACCTTATCCTAAGACTAATTCTTACCCTCTGAGTCACCTTGAGACTTAGTCTCCTAATCCTAACTACCTATGAATTGTTCTCACCCCTAACATAAATTCCTAACTAACTATGTTCTTCATAACCTTGAATTTTTACCATTTTATAATGGACACCACACTTGGCAAGAGAAGGAATAGAAAATGGGCTAAAATTAGCCCTTTTACCTATTCTCATGCCACTGATGTTGGTCAGCCCTCAATCGATGCCAATTACTTAAAAAAAATTCCATGTTGGTATTTGGGTCAAAAAATTAATCATTTATGCACATGCTTTTAGAAACTAGAGCATCTTATATCACTTTCAACATCTAGGCTCACCATTACTTTGAACAAATTGATCCATATTAGGGATTGATACACTACACAGAGCTTTAAATCTTGAGTACCAACAACATATGCTTATCTTGTTTGTTGATGCATCAATTCACCAAGCCTCATTGGAGTCATCTATCTAGTAGTCATAGTTCACCCATTTCACTAGCTAATTATATTTAAGCATTTTGTAAGTCTTTAAATAGTAATTACATAATTGCTTTACATTATATTATTTATTGTTTCATGAACCCCAACTCTTTTTATGGAGGAGTTGTAAAACTCCCCACCCATTTCTCTCTTCCCCAGCATACCAACCCTCTGTCTAGACTCACCTTAGTCTTACCCACCCCCTTAAAACTCTTCCTAGCCTCACAACGTAACCATACTCCCATTTTCCCTCCCCAAAAATCCTTCTCTAACTCATTCTAACAATACTACCCCAACTTATATCAGTGACCCCACCTGATATTAGTGATCCCAACCAACATCAGTCCTTTAACCAATGTCAGTTACCCTATTTCTAAGCCAATAACCTCAAAACCACATAACAACCTTCCCAAAACATAGACCTAACTTATCAGCCTATACTGTATTATCTTTTGCTACACTTAGACCTACAACATGGTAAACAAAACTCTCTCTCTCTCTCTCTCTCTCTCTCTCTCTCTCTCTCTCTCTCTCTCTCTCTCTCTCTCTCTCTCTCTCTCTACTTGCATTTATGTTAAACTAGCAGACTATCATCCCAAGGAAGTTTCATACTTCTACGAACAAGTGCATAGCTTAGTAGTCTACACATATCTCCACTAACAACTATTTTGTGTAGTGTTTTCTTATTTATGGTCATCTTCCTCCACAGCCAAAGAGGGAAATCTACAAAGTCTAGAATGGTGTGCACTTATCCAGGTTTTAATCACTTATCCCTAACTCTCTCTTTTTTCTTTCTTTCTTTCCTTCTTGGAATATAAAAGAAGCTCAAAATGTAGTGAAACATTCTGGCTTGCCCGATAGGATACTAAAATTTCCCTGGGTTCATTACTTGTCTAGATATTCATATAGGTGCACCATAGTGTAATTTTCATTCCTTGCACTTCCTCTCTTTATCTTTCTCAATAATGAATTTTTGAAGTTTTTATTTTTTGTTTAAAGAAAGAACTAAAATTTTCCTTCCCTATCATTCTCCCCTTCTTTCACCTCTAAAATAAATTCATTATTTTTCTACAAGCTAAAAAGAATACATTATTTTGTTTTCCTCTTGCATGAGCATTAGGATAGTGAAATTCATCCTCTTCTTCTATTCACCATTATTTTCATCTAAATTTTAACATTTTTGATTTGGGTTTAAATCTAATTACATTTTATTAGTTTTCTTGTTGTATTTAGCTCACCTAGTTAAATAAAACATCATGAATTAGTCGTAGAACACAAATGTTACACAAATAGATCACTCTCACAAAATTAAACTTCTAAGCTCACTTGAGACAAGGTCCATTGGGATTTCATCACTAGTGGATCACCTTTCCCTACCCAGTGATCCCACTTGGATTTCACCACCAAGGGGATGACCCACTCCATTATTTGATAGAGTATAAACTCTAGATAGGTGGTATATTCTGGCTAAGTGGCCCAACTCAGCTTTAAGATTGTGAAGTATGAGGAGCAAGCCCCTATAACAAGCCACATACCTAGTCTAATATAGATTTCCATTGAGCACCAGAACTAACTTGGAACCATCCTTAGACTACTCATCTAGTACCTATTTCATGAACCAATTTTACTCTCACACTTGCTAAGGCATATGCCATTAAGAGACTAAAATTAATTCTTAGGAGTTAATGTTTAGTGGCTGCATGTTTCTTTTCTACTTCCTTTTGTCTTCTACATTTTTGAGTTAGTGAGGACATTTCCTTTATTAATTTATATAATCTAGACATTTATACCTCTTAAATTCTATTAAACTCTAGTTTTAGGTTTTTTGTGTGTCCTTTATCTTTGCACAGACCTGTTGTATCCTTTGTTTTACCTAAATTTTGCCCCTAGGTTGCCAAACCTTGGATTTTTTGCCTTTCTAGATTCCAAAGTAACTAAAATTCATGAATCCATTGACATCAATAACCCTATTACCTACTGGCATCAATCAGATAAATGATATCGATGACTGTGTGCTTTATAATTTTTAGCCTCCTTAAAATAAAAAGATAAAACTATCTACCTACCTACACTCAAACCTAGTTTTCTAATGCTCAATCATTATTACAGAGTTTGAGGCTTGCATTTATCCTTTTTTCATGGTCTTGATACATAACCAAGCCAAAATTCTTGATGATTACATAAGTTGACAACCACTCCCACCTTCCCCTCTCCACCTTTGGCTATGGAGAATACCCATGTGACTACTAGTCCTAACCAGACCCCCCTTATACTTAAAGGAGATCTAGACTTTGAAATATTTCTTGATCATAACATGCTAGCACTTTAGCATTATCTCACCATGAGCCAAACCTGTAACACTATGGAAGATCCCCTTTATATCATACGAATTTCTTGATGGAGACAACTACAATCTCAGTGGTTTCCACCATTCCATCTATGGTCACCAAAACCACTACTTCAATAAGTGACCTAACCATCAATAACCCTCAAAATTAAACCACCATAACTACTCAGTCTCATCTTCTTAACCCAAGTTTTTTAGTAGCTCCCTTAGCCTCACAACCATTACTAGCCCAACCAAGTCAAACACCATTTCAAAACTTGTTAATGCCCATCCCATCAAATCTTGAACCTATAATTACAATATTTGAAACTCACCCTTCAACCTATGTAACCATGCCTACAACCTAACCAAGGCATTGTCTCTAAACCCAGAAGACAAGAATCTTTCATTTATGTCCCTCAACCCATGACTCATTACAAATATGTTACATCTACACTACCATAATAAGGTGTGTCATATCCCACCTCTATCTCTTTAAAGCACCCTATAACCTAGGGGGTTCTCCTCACACCAATCCTTCTCCTGATCTCATCAATATATTGATGGATAAGATGTCTAACCTAGAAACATCTGTGTCAGGTTAAAAGAATGTTCAAATTTTATGATCGAATATGTAATGAACCCATCCATCCTTATGTACCTATTTGTCTCTACCTGAGTTAGTGAGAGATCCCTAAATTTAATCATTTTTAGAGTAAGGAGGACCCAAAATAACACTTATGAGAATTTTGACATGCTTGTTACCTAATAGGGCATGATGATGTATTATTACTTCACACTTTCCCTATGTCTCTTTTGGGTGCTACCCTGGATTGGTATAGTTCCATAACTCAACACTTTATTTTCTCATTTACCCAACTTGCTCAACTATTCTTGGACCACTTATCTATCAATATTTCTAAAAGGTCTCTATTATAAACCTTTATTCCATTAAATATTTTGATGATGAGTCTATCACTGACATTATCACTCATTGGAGAGGTTTAATCTATCATATCTCCTTTTCTTTAAGTCAACTTGAGTTTATTGAGATTTTCTCAAGAGCTTGTGCCAAACACATCTCTTCTACCCTCTGCATCTAAACTTTTTGGACATTTGATGATGCTTTTACAATGGTACAAAAGTTAGAGATTCAGGGTATAGATGAAGATAGGGTTAAGTTGTGTAATTAAAATACCAACTCCAAATGTAATGAATATTCCTCTAAACCCTCTTCTTCCAATCAAAAATCAAAAAGCTCTACCAATGCCATGGTGGTTAAATTGGCTTCTTTTACCATAGTCAACGAGTCTAGGCCATCCACCTCACAAAATATGACCAAACAATTTCAACAATGGTACGAACAAAGACAATACACTCTTATTGGAGATTCATACACTTCTATTTTGGATAAATTATTACAATAAGGAGTTATTACCCTTCACTAAATTATACCTCCTATATAGTTTGATCCCTTCCATCCTATCCTAACTTGGTATAAGGATGATGAGTTTTATGGCTATCATCAAGTTACAGGCCATAATTCTAACAATTGTAAAACATTATTCAAGATATGATTGATAAAGGCAAGCTTATCTTGGATAATGCTAATACACCTACTAACCAAAGTATGGATGTGTTCAATCAAGCTTTTCCTAACATTCACTCAATCAAATCAATGTTTAGGCCATGCTTGAAAACTTACCTGAACACAATATTCATATGATCTATATGGTCTTCTCTTTACCTCCAATCCAACCTCTCCCATAACTAGAGGAGCCTATTTTACCTATTCCTCTTCCATGATTAAAGGATCCTATTTCACCCATCCCTCTCCCATGTGTGGAAGGGCCTCCTCTACCTATCCTTTTACCACATGAGGAACCCATAATGCCTATTCCTCTTGTATTTATTTTGCCTATTGATCCAAAAATCAGAAGTTTTGGTTGATAAATATCACAATAACATAGAAATAACACAATAACAATGAATTCTCTGAGAAGAGATGTAGTATTACTTAAAATCGCAATACAGAAATATGCTTATCTCTGGGAAGAGATGTCTGTCTTCACATTTTGGGTTACCTCTTCTTTTATACAAAATTTGAAAGCATGGGAAGGATGTGGAAGGTCACCAATCTCGAGGGAGATGAATTGGTATGACTTCCAATATTTAAAACAATACATAATTCGAGGAATTACTATTTTTAGAAACTTACTATTTTTAGACAGCACTATAAAAATTGAAATTTGAGGCACTTCCGTTGGGTTTTCGGGGGTCAAAATTCATTGAGCAAAGCTCATGCCATTTCACGACGTTTCCCTCATTCTTAGCTTTCCAATGGTTCAAACGGTGAGTCAATTGGAGCTACGGTGCAAAAGTTATGGCTCCCGGAAGTTCCGTCATCAATTGGGGTGGAACTGTCGCCTGAATTGATGCCTGGATCACCTATTCTCCTACAATTGGAAGAGCATGTCATGCCCACTCCCCATCTGCATGTTAAGGGTAGCATCATTCTTATGCTCTACCCTCTTGAAGATCCTTATTTACATACTTCTCCTTTTCCAATGGAGGACAATTCCCCATCCAATCCTCTTTCACATATAGAGGAGTCTACATTATCTATCCCTATACTAATCAAGGGACCTATTGTGCCTACTCTTATTAAACCAATTTTACCCCTTATCTTGCTAATAAAAGAACACACCTTGCTTGTTCCTCATCCACATATTGGGGAAGAAATCATACCCATGCTTTATCCACTATAATAACTGACTTCACTAGTTCCTCCCTCAACTGAGGAGGACCATGCCTCTTCTCTTACCTTAGTTGAAGAAGACCTAATTATGGTTCTTACTCATCTTTGGCCTAAAAAATTAAAAGCCAAAACCTTCCCTCTTTCCCAATCACCTAAGTCTTCTATGGAAACAACTATAAGGCCTATGATAACTTTGTCTAAATCCATCTCCTAATTGGTCAAAAATCTAGACTTTCTTGACTCTAAGAAGATAGACCACTTGGCATTTTAGGACTAACTTAAAGCTCCTTATCATACATAATAAATGTCATCCTCTATCTCCAATCCTTTTTCTACCATTTACCCCAGGGTTTTTGACAAAGGTAGAAATTCTTTACTTGGGCCATCAAAATCATGACCCTCTATGTCAAAACCATCACGATCAAGGGCATCTGCTATACTAAATCAAATCAGATCTTTGGTTGTTCACTTAGTGTCTAGTCTAATTCTTCCATAGGTAAAGTTATATTTGAATCCTCAACCATGAGTTGGAGTTCCATGGCTTGAACCAAGAAATAATGTTAAGCTTCTTAGGCCTCACCATTTAACTTGTCCTCTGCCCTCAACTTTGCCTTCTATCTTAAAACCCATCCTTATAGTTTAGTTGGAGTGCTCTCTTTCCAAACAAGACAAAAGGTAAAGATACCTCCTCTTTTGACTCTACCACTTAGTGGCCCTTACATATCCAACACCTCAACACCTATGACTAAAAAGGTGTCAACAAAACTAGTGGCTATGCCTTCACCCAAAAAGGTGCCACATAAAACTACATCCACACCTCCTAAATCAAATAAGGTGTCCACCCTATTGTGAAAACAAGTGCTAGTCCACTGACAGGCTCCCAGGCCTCTCTCTTATGCCAATTATTACAATCCTCCACCATAACCCCTCCTCCTATCAATCTTTATCAGCCTCTTGGACCAAAACCATCTTGGTTCAATGACACACATGTTTATTTATATCATCACTTGCCTGGACATGATACAAAAATATATAAATCTCTCATAGATGTTCTCTAATAATACTTTGATGTGAATAACCTTTCCATTAAGTATCCTCTTTCTAACCTTATAGTTATTCTATTGGTTACATCTCAAAATCCACCTACCACCTCACTTGATTCCAAGACCAATGATGAGGTTTTGCCTCCTCTACCACCTTCTGTGCCTATGCTCTAGATCAACATAGTTAATGTGGACACATAGTCTCAAAATCAAAAGGATAAAGGTAAGGAAAAGTCCACCACCCCTTGAGCTCATCTATTTTCAAAATATGCTCCTCCACCAAATCCTAAGATCTCTATTCTTGGTTCCCCCCAATCCACATCTTCATAAGTCATTCAAGTCTCAATGGTGAAACAATTTCATCAAACCCCTATAAAGATGTCTTTATATGAGTTAATCTAAAACTCATCCCAACACCACCAAGCCTTGATCAAGGCTTTACAACCCATTAATGTATAACTCAATGATCCCCAACCTCTTACAACTTTGGTAGATTCTCTTAATACTATGGCCTTAGTTTCCTTTAGTGATTTAGAAATTCTAGCTCTTCACCTTGAAGACCAAGACCCTACACTTTTAATCACTACATATATCAATCAAACTCATGTTAAGAAAGTCATGATCAATGGAGGTGCTAGTATTAACATTATCTCCACCCATGCTTATAAACAACTATCACTTCTCAATAATTGCATGACATAGTCTGATGTGATACTCTATTCCTTAAATGATAATATAATGACTACTGTGGGTATTATAGTCTTGCATATCCATGTGGGTCCTTGTAGAAACCAATATTGTGTCGACCCCCCCTTGCTCCCCTTCTAACCACTTACACACTTTATTAATTTAAAATAAATTACTTATTTTAAGTTAATGACATCACCCTAGACACCTCACCTTTAACACCTCACCATAGGACCCTTTTTTACCCTATGAGTTACCCCAAGACTAGGTCATCTAAAGCATGACCTATTCTCACTCCATCCTAACCTCCTAACTAACTCTCGTGCCTAATAAACCCATCTTTTGACCATTCTCCAATGGTAGAAGCACTTGGCAGATGGAGAAATGGGCCAAATAGCCCTTTTACCCATTCTCTAACCGCCGATGTCAGTCAACTATCAGTCGATGCTGGCAGAATCACCACCATCAATTACATAAAATGAGTTCTAAACTTGAGCCCAGACTCTCTCTCTCTCTCTCTCTCTCTCTCTCTCTCTTGCTTCCTCTCTCCCCCCAACTCTTTGCAGATCAATGCAAACACTCTGAGACCAATCATCAAAATTTGACTAACACTCCCTTGGCTACAAACACTCTATGCAAGTCACTCCAAATTAAATTAGAATTGTACTAAGACCTCGACATCAGCCACAATAGGAATAATCATTCTACACCACTGGTTCTTCATCAAGTAGAGCTAAGTATTCTTCTGCCTCTCATTTTAGTAATTTAAAATAGCTTGGTAATTAGTTTCTATTTACTATTTCTAAATACTATCAACCCGACCTGACTTTCTTCTTGGAGAGGATGAAAAGCCTTCCCCTTATCCTCACTCTCTTTTCATACCTATCCTCTATCTTTGCCCTTCCTTAGACCCTATTCACTTCCCTGCAACCTTGCATAAACATTTAAACTTCCAGACCCTTTTGTCGACCATAAACATAACCTAAAACCCGTCCAAGGACCACTGCCCCTACCGACATTGGTAACATAACCGACATTGGCATCATTGACCAACTGACATTAGTAGAACTATCGACATCAGTGACTATGACAAACTGATTGTAGAGAATAGGTACACGTTATCTATATTTCTCTTTCTTAGTCTTTCACCATTTCTCTTTATACAACACTCTTTTTGTCAAATAGTGGACTGTCATCCCTTAAGGAATTTTTTACACTTCTGGGACCGAGCGTGAAGCTTGGCAGTCCACCATATCTTATTCTAACATTTTCTTTGGTTTAAGTCTTATTCTTATCTATAGGTGTCTTCCTCCATAGCCAAAGAGGAGCTCTTACAATGCTTGGATACGGTGCACAACTTAATCTAGGTAATGTTTAAATCCCTGACCCTTAACCTTTAGTTTTTCTTCTTCTGAATGTAATTAGCAAAAACGTAGAGAAACATTCTGGTACGCCCGGTGGGACCCTAGAGTTTTCCTTGGGTTCATTTTTTCTAAAGAGCAAATTTTCATATAGTTGCATTAGGGAAAAATTCTCTTCTTACATCCTCTTCTTCTATCTCTTTATTTTGAAAAGAAACCATTAGCACAAGTTAACAAGAATATCTTTCTTTTTCTTCTTGTCACTTCTTCCCTACATCTTAGAGTAGTGAAAATTCATACTCTTAACTTTTTCTCAAATTGTTTGCATCTAAACAAAACTTTTCAATTTGGGTTAAAAACACTATTGCATTTCATTCCTGCTTGAATGCATATTTATCCCTCTCACTTAGTAATTAAAATGCATTATGAATAAATCATAGTTCACAAATGTTACACAACCAGACCACAAGCACATCAAATTAAACACTTAACATACTTGAGACAAGGCCCATCTAGGATATCATCACCTAGTGGATACCTTACCCCACCTAGCGATCCTACTTGGACTTCACTACCAAGAAGAGGACCCACTCTGTTCTCTGGCAGAGTATAAACTATAGGCAAAGTATATATTGGCTAAGCAGCCCAGCTCGGCTCTAGGTTTGTGAAGTGAAGGGAGCAAGCCCTAGCACCAAGCCATGTACAAAACCTAACATAGATTTTTGAGCACCAAAACATAACCTGAAACCAGCCTTAGACTTCTTCTCTAGGACCCGTTCTAAAAGCCCAATTCCCAAACATATTCTTTTAAAGCATAAGCCACCACGACTCTAAAATTTATTCTTAGGAATTTAACATTTAGAGGTTGCTTGCCATCATCTATTTTGATCTTTTTATTTGATTTTTTGAGTTGGTAAGGTTGCATTTTGAGATCCAAAAACAACTCAGAATTTCTCTTTCTTTCAAAAAATATCTGCTTTCTATTTCTAGAAATACACAAAAAATGACATCAGTTTTTCCACCGACATTAGCAACCCATCTTCACAGACCTCAGTTATCTCACTAACCTTGGCAACATTTAATAATTGACATCGGTTAGTAAACCGACGTCAGTCACTGGCAACCAAAATTTTCTTTCCAAACAGCAAGCTTAAAACCCAACTTTTTTGCTGTTAAACATAAATTCTAGAATTTTGAAACTGAAATACATAGTTTTTAGAACTTGAACCCCTTTTGCTTTGAATGGTTATAACATGCAATCAAGCCAAATCTCTTGTTGACCATGCAAGGCAACAACCACTTCCACCTTTGCCCTTCATGCCAAGTCCTCTAATGGAGTATACTTTAGATACTGAGTGTACTCCTATCCAACCTACCCCAAATTAACTGCCTATTGTTCTTATAGGGGATCAAGACTTTAAGAGATTCCTTGACCTCAACGTTAAAGCTCTCCAACACTATCTTGCAAGAAGCCAAATGCAAGACCCTTTAGGTACTCCTATTTTTGGGATGCCAACATCCTTAGTTGAAACGACAATAATATCGACAGCCTCCATTACCCAACCTATGGTCACTCAAGCCATTACCTTCACCAGTAATCCAACCATGGCCAATGTTCAAGATTTGGCCTCCCTTTCTATTTCTGGCTATACCTCCATCGAGGTTTCTATACCCCCTCAACCACAAACAATTCAACCAAGTCCTACACCTTTCCAGAACTTGATTGTCTCTATCCCACCTGCTCTTGTGCCCATAAATACAAGAGTGACTACCTATCCTTTTACAAGTGTCACCACCACTCAACCACCCTTGGTGGCATCTAGTCAAGTTGTGCCCTCCAATTTCATAGCACAAGCCCCCTTAACCTCAATATCAGTCCCTATGATGAACTACCAATATGTTACATCTACACAAATGCAACCAAGTACATCATATGCCCCTCCCAACGTCTTCTAGGTACCCTACAACCTAGGGGGTGCCCCTCATGCCAATCCATCTACTGATCTAATTAAGATGTTGATGGATAAGATGTCCAACCTTGAGACATCTATTTTCGGTTCAAAGAATGTTCTGTCATACAAAAAAAATTGTAACAAACCTATCCAGCCTTCGGTCCCTATTCGACCATATCCTAGTTAGTGGGAACTCCCAAAATTTACTCACTTTTAGAGTAAAGAGGACCCACAACAACATTTTTGAGTGTTTAGACATGCTTGCTACCTCATAGTGCATGATGATGCATTAATACTTCGCACATTCCCCATGTCACTTGCTGGCACTGCCCTTGATTGGTATAGTTCTATTACCAGTCATTCTCTCTTTACCTTCACTCAACTAGCTCAATTATTCCTCAACCACTTTTCAATCAACATCAATAAAAAGGTCTCCATCACAGACCTATATTTTATTAAATAATTCGATGATGAATCAATAGCTGACTTCATTGCCCATTGGAGAGGTTTGATCAACCAACTCTCCTTTTCACTACCTCAACCTGAGCTCATTGAGCTCTTTTCAAGTGCATGTGCCAAGCACATCTCATCCACTTTGCAAGTTCAAAATTTTTGCACATTTGATGAAGCTTTCACTATGGCCCGAAAGCTTGAACTCTGTGCGGTCGAAGAAGATAAGGTCAAACTGCATAGTAAAAATACCAATGCAAAATCCATTGACCCTTCTTCCAAATCTTCTTCTTCTCATTCCAAGACTAAGGGATCAAAAAATGTTGTGGTATTTATATTATCATCTTCTACCACAACTAACTAATCTGAGTCTTCCACATCACAAAGCATCACAAGACAATTCCAACAATGATACGTACAGCGTCAATACACTCCAATAGGAGAATCATACACTTCCATGTTGGATAAACTAGTAAAATAGGGAGTCCTCAATCTCCCTCAAATCTGACTTGTCCAATTTAACCCCTCACAAGCCATCCCTACATGGTATAGGGAAAATGACTTTTGTAACTATCACCGTGTCGACAGTCATGACACAGAAAATTGTAAAACCCTCAAAAATGTTGTTCAAGACATGTTAGACAAAGGGGACCTTGTTTTGGATAACCTTAATGTGCTGGCTAACCAAAACATGGATGTCTTTAGGCAACCTTTTCCTAACCATCCCCCAAGTCGAAACAATGTTCAGACCATGGCCGATGACCTTCAAGAGCGTAACATATGCACGGTCGACATGGTCTCTCCTTTTATTCCTAACCAAACTCTCCCCTAGTCTAAAGAGGTTGATCAACCCATTTATCCATCATGGGTAGAAGAGCCTATTTTACCCCCATGACATCAAACACCTCCTCCACACATACTTATACCTCATGAGGAACCCATATTACCCATACCTCTTGTCCCTACCTTCCCTCTTCTTCTACCATTGGAAGAAGTGACCATTCATACCCCGCACCCTCATGTAGAAGTGGACATAATCCATCTACTTCACCCTTTAGAGGAGCCTTCCTCTCTTATTTATCCTCCACCAATGGAGAATAGTCCTCCATCAACCCCCCTTTCACACGTAGGAGAGTCTACTTTAACCTCTCCCATATTGGAGGATGCTTTGACAATACCGATGCCAGTGGTCCTGCCCTCATTCTTCTTATTACCACTAGAGGATCATACTTTCCATGCTCCTAGACCACACCTGGAAGGCATGATCATCCCTATGCTCTATCCTCTTGAAGAGCCACATTCTCCAATCCCTTCTCCACCGAGAGAACTCGCCGCCTCACCCACTTTGACTGAGGAAGATCCAGTGATGGTTTTCTCTCACCTTTGGCCCATGATCGCTGCATCCAAAACATTTTCACTCTCGTGATCACCCAAATCCTCCAATGGACCGACTATAAAGCCTCATGTGAGGTCATCTAAACCCTTCTCTCCATTGGTAGAAAACTTAGGATTTCTCCATTCTAGGAACTTAAAATATGAGGCATTATGGGAGTGACTTAAGGCTCCTTATCTTACCCATCCTGATTCATCTTATATTGTTGACCCTTCCATGACAAATCACCCCAAAATCTCTCACAGGATCAGGCTTCCACTTTTAAATCCTCAGAAGCTCAATCTTCCATACCTAAACCCAAATCCTCACAGACATCCACCATACCGAAATAGGTTAAATCTCTCAGTGTTTGCCCTCTATCAAACCTCACTCACCCACAAATGAAGGTAGACTTGAACCTTTCCACACACAATAGTGGTCCTCACACCAAACTAAAGAACGCTGCTAAACCACGTTGGAGAACTCCTCCCCCACCTTCACCATTGCCCTATATCTTGGGTCCACATCCTTCCACTTTAATAGGAGTGTTCCCTACTCCAACACCTCACAAAAACAAATTGCCTCCATTACTCCCTTTACCTATTAAAAACATAGTTCCTCCTAAAAATTTGACACCTCTCATCAAGAAAGTGTCATCCACATGTGTGGCCACACTGCCAAACAAAAAGATGGTATGAAAAACTCCCCCTACAACTGCTAAACAGAAGTTGTCAACCCCTACTACAATAATGAGTGCAAACCCATTAGTGGGGTCCTATGCTTTGATGTTATGATGATTGTTGCAATATTCTAGCATCGTCCTCCCACCCATTAAACCATATCAACCTCTCAAATCAAAACCATCTTGGTTTGATGACACTAAATCTATGCGTATCATCACACACCTGGACATGATACTGAGTGTTGCTGTGCTCTTAAAGTTGTCATCTGCCAACACCTGAAAAATGGCACCCTTCTCATTTAGGACCCCTTTGATAAATTATTGACACCATCCCATGCCTCCCAAATCTCCTCACCTTCATTGGGATCCCATCATCAGATTATGGTCCCTCTACCACCTTCTCCTCCTTTATTCAAAATCAACACCATTAATGTGGCCATCATGTCTCAAACATTAAAGGATAAAGGAAAAGAACATTTTTCTATTCCTTGGACATATCCATTTGCTAAACCTTCTCAACCACCAAAACCCAAGATTCCTATTTTGGGCACATCTCAACCAATATCTTCTGGGGCAATTCATGACTCCATGGTGAAATGACTTCACCAAACCCCTATGAAGACGTCTTTGTATGACCTAATTCAAAGCTCTCCACAACATTGCCAAGTCTTAATTAAAGCTTTACAGGCAGTGGAGGTCTAACCTGAAGACCCCCAACCATTGACTACTTTAGTCAAAACTGTCACCTCCATCACCTTTAGTAATTCTGAGATTCTAGACTACAACTTGGAAGATCAGGATCTCGCCCTCTTAAACTAAGCCTATCAGGCAAAAGCTTCAAAAGATGCATCCTCACGTCACACTCCTTGTCTAAGAGGAGCTTTAATGTCTTCTCTCCGTCTCATTTATCCAACTCATTTATTATTTGTAATGGGTGTCAAACATTGTCCCTGTCACAAAAGAAACTAGGGGAATTTTGAACTTATACTAACTATAGCGACCTCAACCTAGCTTGCCCAAAGGAAGACTTTCCTTTGCCAAGCATTGACCAAACATGCCTACAACCAACATTTGAAAGAGCAAGATTTCAAAATCGGAGATCTTGTCCTTAAAGAAAACCAACACGTGACCAATATGGAAAGAAGCAAGTGAGGCAAGTTTGCTCCTAATTGGCTCAGACCTTACATAATGACACACAAGTATGGATCAGGGAATTATCATCTGTCTTTTCTCAAAGGCTAGCCAGAACCTGAGCCCCTTAATGCCTTACATTTGCAAGCATTCTATTGTTAATCAAGTAATCATTCACTTGATGTTTAACTTGAGCTCATCCCTTGAGCAACTCCCATCATCCTTATTCCTATTCCTTTCAACCCCTTTTCCCCATAAACATTAGTTAACCCTTTTTGCATTAATGCTTTGTCCTAATAAAAGGGAAACCCCTAAACCTCTATAGTCTAGTCCATGACTAAAACTTCAGTCAACAAAACAAATATAAAAATGGGATGCCTATTAAAAGGTCATAAAATATAAATGTAGACTGCTCTCTTGAAGGACAACTACATCATTACTGTAATTAATAGACTACTCCCTTGAAGGATAGCTATTCACATACATCCAAACATATAAAGCAAAATATAGACCACTCCCTTGAAGGATGGCTATACCCAAATTTTGCTACATAAACAACACCCTCTCAGAAGCTTTCCACATCAATTAGCTTCACATGACCACAACACAAAACAACATCCCAAGTAGACTTCCCGCATTGATTAGTCTACCAAAAAAAAATACTGACAAACTATTAAGTCATGGACTTACCTATAGTCGTTCTCAGGGTCACCTATAAAAGAGGCAAAGTTATCCCTACTAAAAAGGGTTACGCTATCCTCACATCTCACATAATCACACCTATTACCCCAACATACTCAAGGGATTTTGAGCTCACTTAATGTCAAGTGATTCGAATAATTCTCTAAAACAAAACCAATGGTCAATGATGTAATGCATGAACAAGGCTTTTGTTTGCAAAACCCCTATCTATGCTATCATTATGGTCCTTGTCAATGAAAGAGCAACGTGACTTTCACTTTTTACACACCTTCATCACATGCCCATAACATACAACCAAAACATATTTCCTAAACCACTAACATAACCTCATGATTTATTTAATACAAATACCAATTTGTGTTATATAAATTATCATTGACTATTCACACTAGTTTCTATGGAAAACAATACACATGGAAACTATCAACCAAACACAATTTATGTCAAGCATATACCATCACCAATATGGAAACTTGTTGAAGCATAAATAAACTCATTTCATTCTTAGCATACACCATCACGAATATGGAAAATTGCTAAGGATGAAAAACCACATAACCTATGTTACAGTAAACACCATCACACAATATAGAAAAGGCTGTAACATCATCATACACTCATCATTTCAAACCTAACCAAAACAACTATCAACCAAACGCAATTTATGTCTAGTATAGGCCATTACCAATATGGAAACCTGCCAAAGCATAAATAAACTCATTTCATTTTTAGCATACACCATCACAAATATGGAAAATTACTAAGGATGAAAAACCACATAACCTATGTTATAGCATACACCATCACACAATATGGAAAAATTTGTAACATCATCATACCCTCATCATTTTAGACATAACCAAACCAACTAACAATCTCTTTCACCCTCTTCTTCCCTTTTGGGGAGAACTACATTGGCCTGAGGCCCTTCACATGGGCTATGTAGGCAACACTCAGTTGACATGAAGTCTTCTGAGGTTAGCTCAACCATTCATTTGTTCGTCTACCTGATGGACCAACCATATAACCTTTAACCATAACCTAACCTAGTCAAACCGAATCCATAACATACTCTCTTCTTCCCTTTTGGGGAGAACTACATTGGCTTGAGGCCCTTAAAATAGGGGCTATATAGGCAACACTCAATTGACATGGGGTCTTTTGAGGTTAGCTCAGCCATTCGTTCATGTGTCTACCTGATGGACCAACCATATAACCTTTAACCATGACCTAACCTAGTCAAAACCAATCCATAACTTATCCTTTTCTTCCCTTTTGGGGAGAACTACATTAGCTGAGGCCCTTAAAACATGGGCTATGTAGGCAGCACTCAGTTGACATGGAGTCTTATGAGGTTAGCTCAGCCATTCATTGGTTCATTTACCTAATGGACCAACTATCTAAACCAGTCCAAAATTATGCCCACACAACCAGCCCTGACATTGCAGAAGTCACCTTGGACTTCTCATGGGGCACATTAGAGATCACATATATCTCCCTAACCATAACAAACAACATTTGAGATCACTTATATCTCAGCCCAACTCGACCAATGACCTTAGAGATTGTGACTATCTCCTCAGACTATGACCACTTCCAAGACAACTTTACCTTGGTTGTTTTGATTTTTATATACGCTACCTCACGAATAGTTAGCAAATTGTACGCACTCCATATTATGCCCCTCACACCTATTATCAGATCACGACCAAATTGATCCCCAATATTTGTGATATTTTTGTGTTTTCCAAGAGCACTTCCTAACCTAGATACTTGGAACATGATGACCATTAGAGTTACAGCTTTGATCGATCTAACCCAATCAGCTATGACCAAAAAGCTGGGGACCGGTTAGTTTGATTTTAGTCCTCCTTGACCATTGGAGCTACAACTTTGATCATTTAACCCAATCAGCTATGACCAAAAAGCTAGGGACCAGTTACTTCAATTTTAGTGCTCCTCAACCTTACCTATGACAATTTGACCTACCTATCATATGAAGTGGTATACGTGTAATGTCAACTATTGCAGCGTTCACACTCCAACTTCACCATACCCATCCACTGCCTATCAAATCAACAACTGATTTTGGCTAACCTTCTCTCAATTCTCACTTTAAGGGGGAATACCTTATCCCATACTTGGGGCAACCTACACCTTATCCCATACCTAGGGCAACTTACTCCTATTTTTGTCTTGCAGTTCGTCAGAACAACCAACAAGACAAAAAGGGGAAAATGTAGACACCAATATTGTGTCGACCCCCACTTGGTCCCCTTATAACCACTTACACACTTTATTAATTTAAAATAAATTACTTATTTTAAGTTAATGACATCACCCTGGACACCTCACCTTTGACACCTCACCATAGGACCTTTTTTTACTCTATGAGTCACCCCGAGACTAGGTCATCTAAAGCATGACCTATTCTCACTTCATCCTAACCTCCTAACTAACTCTCATGCCTAATAAACCCATATTTTGACCATTCTCCAATGGTAGAAGCACTTGGCGAATGGAGAAATGGGCCAAATATCCCTTTTACCCATTCTCTAGCCACTGACGTCAGTCAACTATCAGCCGATGCTAGTGGGATCGCCGACATTGCTTACATGAACCAAGTTCTAAACTTGAGCCCAGACTCTCTCTCTCCCTCTCTCTTACTTCTTCTCTCCCCCTGACTCTTTACAGATCAACGTGCACACTCTAAGACCAATCATCAAAATTTGACTAACGCTCCCTTGGCTACAAAAACTCTATGCAAGTCACTCCAGATTGAACTGGAACATTGTACGAGGACCCCAACATCAGCCACAATAGGAATAAGAATTGTAGACCACTAGTTCTTCATCAAGTAGAGCTAAGTATTCTTTTGCCTCTCATTTCAGTAATTTAGAATAACTTGGTAATTAGTTTCTATTTACTATTTCTAAATACTATCAACCCGACCTGACTTTCTTCTTGGAGAGGCTGAAAAGCCTTCCCCTTATCCTTACTCTCTTTTCATAGCTATCCTCTATCTTTGCCCTTATTTAGACCCTATTCACTTCCCTGTAACCTTGTATAAACATTTAAACTTCTAGACCCTTCTGTCAACCACAAACATAACCTGAAACCCATCCAAGGACCACTGCCCCTACCGACATCGGTAACATAACTAACGTTGACATCATTGACCAATCGACATCAGCAAAACTACTGACATCAGTGACTATGACAAATTGATTGTAGAGAATATGTACACGTTATCTATATTTCTCTTTCTTAGTCTTTCACCATTTCTCTTTATAAAACACTCTTTTTGTCAAATAGTGGACTGTCAACCCTTAAGGAAGTTTTTACGCTTCTGGGACCGAGCATGAAGCTTGGCAGTCCACCATATCTTATTCTAACATTTTCTTTGGTTTAAGTCTTATTCTTATCTACAGGTGTCTTCCTCTACAGCCAAAGAGTAGCTCCTACAACGCTTGGATACGGTGCACAACTTAATTCGGGTAACATTCAAACCCTTGACCCTTAACCTTTAGTTTCTTCTTCTTCTGAATGTAATTAGCAAAAATGTAGAGAAATAGTCCTCACACAATCCCCAAACTCTTATATTTTATTGAATGAGAGTTACAATACAACATATTTCTTATATGGATTTGGATACGTGCCATGGCATGTGTACCCTCAACTTTACACTACTGTGCCAAATTCTACCATGGTGGGCAAGTGCATGTTATTCCCACCAACCCACCTCCTTTTAAAACATGCAACATGACTTATCACCCCAATTATGTCCTCATTCCATTGAAAACATCTTCCTCTTCACATTCTATTGTTAAATCCTCAATAAACTTGACTACCCCAAATACTCAGATACTAGTGACACAAATTCCTAACAAGGACCCCATGGAAGACACTTTCAAATGAATTTTTCTCAGAGAATATCACTTGTTGACACTTGACATGTTTCATACTCCATAAGAGTATGGAAAAATTCACATGCATCCTAATTATGATCCATGTATTGGAATGGTTATCTTTTATGGTCCCCTTAACCTTCAAACTAATCTCACATATGGGGGAATCAATCAGTCTCCTACTATTATAAATCCCTCTTCTTCACCACAACCTTTTACCTATGACTTATCCTTCCTAGGAAAACCTAGTTTTTTCTCACACATATCTTTATAGGTGCACTTAGAAAGGATTTCAATTGGGTTGTTATGAGAAGGGTGCTCATATACTCATTGAATACCCCATAAACAATACCATCAAAGATACCAAAAAGAGGTATGGTGTGGGATTCAATGAACCAAAAAAACCCAACAAGGTCTATCATATCGAGGAACCACTCTCTCCTTCTCCATCCTCTCCTCTTCCCCCACCATCACCCAAAAAATTATAGGTATTTATACCGCTATTTTTTTTTCAATAAATGCAATTCATTTAAGACACTTGACCTATCATCTGGGTGAGGAAATAGCTGCCCTTACTCTCATTCATCATAAAATGAATGACAAAGACTCTCCCACTATTAACACTATCTAATGTCAAGATGATGATACTATTCTCACCTACATGGGTGCAGATGATTCCTATATCTAAGGATCACTCCCTTCTAAAATGTAAACTATGTTAAATGAATCAAACATTCACAATAATCTACACTCTCAAGATAACCCTTGAATCCTTAATATTGGCCAATCTTTATATTCCCTTGAACAAACTAATTAGGCCACTTTCCTTTCTAATCATAGTAAAGCATTTGTTTGGTCTTATCATGACATGCTTGGCATTGAACCCTCTATCATCACCCATATTATTGTAACCAACTGTGACACTAAGCCTATTAACTAGAAGCTTCATAAGATGAACCCTTTTATTGCTTTCCTTATCAAAGAAGAGCTCCTACACCTCCTCTCTGTTAACATTATTCAACCTATTGACTATCCATAATTGGTTTCTAATATCATCCCTATCATAAAAGTGATAGGGGAATTTTCATCTGAACTGATTACCATGATCTAAACCTCACTTGTCTAAAGGATGACTTCCATTTACCAAGCATCCACCAAATTATTGATCTAACGGTCAGCCATGAGATGCTATCTCTTATGGATAGGTTCTTGGGCTAGAATCAAATCTTGATTGCTCTTGAAGATCAACACAAAACCACCTTCATCACCCTATGGGGGACTTTCTATTATCGGGTCATGCCTTTTAGCCTTAAGAGTGCTAGTGCTACCTACCAACATACCATGACTTACATTTTTCATGACCTTTTATAGAAAATTATGGAAGACTGTGTGGATGACTTACTTGGAAAGTCTAAACATCCCCAGGATCATTTGGTAATTCTCAAAATCATATTCAGTCATCTCCTCCAATATAAAGTTTGACTAAACCCGAATAATGTGTCTTTGGGGTCCTTTCAGGTAAGCTTCTAGGATTCATTTTCTCCCTTCATGGTATCAAAGTTGACCCTGCTAAGGTTTAGACAATACTAAAAATTCCTCTTCCCTTTAATCTCAAGTAGCTCCATAGCTTACAAGGCAAACTTTAGTCAAACTACCATTTCATCTCTTAGTTTTCAGATTGATGTCAACCTTTTCATCATCTACTTAAAAAGGATGTCTCCTTCCATTGGAACATGGATTTTTAGAAAGCCTCTGATGAACTCAAAGGGTGTCTCCTTTCCACAAAGGTTCTTATTTCCCCTAAAGAGGACAAACCTTTCTACCTCTACATTTTTGCAACATACCATTCCTTGGGTGTTATGATTACACATCGGGATGATCAACATAGAGAGAAAGTTATTTACTACATAAGTTGAATGCTTATTGATTATGAAACTCAGTATACTCTATTTGAAAAGATTTGCCTTGCATTCATCTTCATAGCTTCCAAACTCTCCCACTACCTTTGAAATCACAAAAACTACATTATCAACCATAACGACCCCTTTAAATACATGTATTTTAGGCCATAACAAAAATAGCGTATGGCTTGTTGGCTTATACTCCTTGCTAAGTTTGACTTGGAATTCATCCAATAAAAGTCTATCAAGGGGAAAATAATTACTGACTAGTTAGCCAATACCCCTTTACCTGACAACCAACCTTCTAACCTCAAATTACTTGATGAGTCTATTGCAATTCTATCCACCAATGACATCTCCTATCAAATGATGATGTTATTTGATGGGTCTAAATTCCAACTCAGTGGGGGTGCGGGGGTCATCCTCATCCATCTTGATGGTGAGCCTATGTCTCTATCATTTAATCTAGATTTTGAATGTACTAACAATATGGCTAAATATGAAGCTTTGGTCTTAGGGATTTAAATGACCATTTTCTTGGGTGTCAAATCAATTAGCATCTTTTGTGATTCCTAGCTAGTGATTAATTAGGTTAATGGTTCCTACCTCTACAAAAATGAAATTTTGCAATGATATACAAATTATGTAGATGCATTATTGGAATCATTCAACCACTACCTCTTGTATACTATTCCTTGATCTACAAACAAGTTTACTAACATGATGGATTCCCTTGCCTCATACATTCCATCCCCACCCTCTTCTTTGAAAATATAAGTCACCATGCATCACCTCACATTGCCCTCTTATGTGTCAACTAGCATCTTATTTATGGTCAATTTTGACTCTAATCCACATGACATTGGTACAAACAACTTTTTGACTATCTCACTTATGCTATCATTCCATCTAACATTTCCAGTAATGGGATATGTGATTTCATTAAAAGTACTACTCACTACATTATGTTAGGGAGTCTTCTCTACAAATGAGGCTTTGATGGTCTACTCCTTAGATGCATCACTCATACCAAAATCCCCTTCACTATTAAGGAAGTCCATGATAGGATTTATGGGTGGAATTTTAGTGGGAACTCAATTACCAAATGTATCCTTCGACTTGGTTGCTATTGGTGAACATTCAACCAAGACTGTCAAAATTACATTCAATGTTGTGTCAAATGTCAATAAAATGCTAACCTCTTTCACACTCCAAACCATGCCTTATAAGTTGTAAAAGACTTTTGGCCCTTTTCACAATGGGTTTGGATCTAATTAGTGAGATTAACCCTCATTCATCTCTCTGGCATCATTCTATCATTACTGCTACTAAATATTTCACCAAGTGAGTCAAGACCATTCCTCTCATCTCCATTAAGGCTAACAAAATTATTGAATTTATTAGCCATCACATCATCTACCATTTTGGTGTCCCCCATAATATTATTATGGACAATGTTAAATCTTTCAAAAATAAGACTATCCAAAAGCTCTATGATGCTTTTGAAATCAAATTAAGCTTCTCATCACCATACTATCCACAAGTGAATGGGTAGGCAGAATATTTTAACAAAACATTAACCAAAATATTCATGAAGCGAGTTAAATATGCTGGTAAGGATTGGCATACACACATTCCCTTCACCTTATGAGCTTACCACACTAGCATTAGAACCCCTATAGGTACTATGCCTTTTTCATTAGTCTATGGGATGGAAGCAGTCATGTCTTTTGAGGTCTAGATTCCTTTTGTTTGAAAATATCTATAAAGCATACTAACTAATGATGACTTTTGCCAAGAACATTTGGCCCAACTTGAGCTACTTGATGAACATCATCTACTATCCCTCAATCACCTCCAAATCTATCAAGAGCATATCAAACTCACAACAAAAACCTCAAAAAGTGAGATTTCAATATCGAAGATCTCATCTTAAATGAAAATTAACATGTGATGAACATGGATAAAATAAAATGGGGAAAGTTTGCTCCTAATTGGCTTAGATCCTACATCATAGCTCACAAGTATGGCTGAAGAACTTATTACTTATCTTCTCTCGAAGGCAAGCCAAAACCTGAGCCTTTAAATGCTTTGCACTTATGACCATTATTTTTTTAATCAAGTGACACTTAACTTCATATATAACTTGAGCTCATCCCTTGAGCAACCCTATTACATTCACCTACCTTCCTCCTAATCCGTGTTCTTGCACACTTAGTTAACCTTCCAGGTGTTATGATTTTTCCCTTGTAAAGGAAAACCTCTAAGCCTCTATAGTCCTATCCATGACTAAAGTTATATATATATATATATATATATATATATATATATATATATAAATTGGGATATATAGACAAAATATTATCTCTTAGGTCATGATTCTCAATGTAGACTACTCCCTTAAAGGATAGCTACGTAACTTCTCATTGCTACTATAAATAGACTACTCCCTAGAAGGATAGATAAAAAATAAACTTAGAATACTCCTTTGAAGGATGGCTAAGCTAAGCTTTTTTATCAAGGAAATAATGACTTACAATATTCTTACATTGATCAACTTCGTATGACCTCAAGGCACCAACAACATCCCAATGAAGGCTTCCCACATTGATTAACCTTCATAAGAAAATGACATGAAACAATTTAGTCATGGAGTTACCTATGGTAGATCTCAGGTCACCTATAAAAGGGACATACCATCCCCACTAAGAAGGTTACGCTACCCAAACACCCTAATTCCTTTTACCTTTTTCCTCTCTTACTCCCTCGTAATCAATGGACTTTGAACTCACTTGACACAAGGTGATCATGACATTTCTTTACCAAATGAATGATCGATACTTTAATTCATGAATGAGGCTCATACTCTTGTGCCTATTCATATGTTCATTATGGTCCTCTCCAATGCAAGAGCATCACATGCATTTCTTTTCTATCACATGATGATTTCTCTTTTAAGGTGGTATCTTACAACAAGATTTATTTAACGTCTCGCCTACCTGCCAATCTTTATTCTTATGTCTTAAAGTTGTGTTTAAAAATACTATTCCTTACATATCCATTTCAAGAAATAATTATCAACAATATCAACAAACATCATGGTGTATTAAAAATACATTATTCAATCATCACACTCAACTAATACTAATAAACCATTTTCCAACTAATTTATTTCATACAAGCTCATGTGAAATGCAACCAACATAGCTTCTCTAAACAATAGAAAATCAAGAAACTATAAAATCAAATAGCTCATTTTTAGCATACACCATCACATATATGGAAAATTTTGAAATGAAATCAACTACTCAGCTATGCATGTACCATCATTAATATTGTAAATGTTAACATAAAACACTAACTATCACTAACATAACCAAAAATAACATCACATAAACCTCATACATAATATACCATCATCATCAATAAATCATCATAAAATCATATCATCAATGAATCATATCAGTATCATCTCTCTCTCTCACCATACATCTCTCACTTTCAACTAGTAGGTTGGAATAGATATAACAATAATCACAATACATACATCCCTCATAATACTCAAGGATGTGGTTATGGTCATGAAGATGTAGTATCATCACCACGCTCTGCCTGTTTACGTCTACATGAACTAGAGGTTGTGGTGTGTATATCTGATCTCTCCTACTCTCTAGCATTAGAATATCTATAAATCTATGGGAACTACCTAATGGCTCTCTCATAGTATGCAATCTCATCTAAAGTAATGTTGTACCTCACTAGTGGCACAGTCTATGGTGGACCCATCAAACCTATTGTAGAACCCTATGGTGGTGCCTGTGGTGGATCTTGTACCAGTCCCTATGGTGGAGGAGGGGGAGTATCCTACCTTTATACTCTTTAACCATCTCTATATTTTTAGTGTAGTAACCTATCCTTGTAGTGTCATCACCTATCCTTGTAAGACAAAAACCTATGCCTATGCTATAGTTAACTGGGTTTGTAGTGTCATCACCTATCCTTGTAGGAAAAAAATATGCTTATGATGTATCCTATGCCTAAAAAAATGTATCCCTCTTTCTCATCACTCCCTATAAATCTATTCATGGTCTCCTCAAAATCACAAGGTACAAACCTACCCACCATGCTTGATAAGCCGCTATACATCCTATATCTATCACAACTGGGCCTATTGGTATCTCCTCAAAATTCCATCTATCTCCTAGGGAAATGGAATGGGTTCCTTTATATAATCTCTAATATATCAAGGAAAATTAAGAGGTACATGCTATAATAACCCAAACTATCTCCTGAGCCTAACCACATGTATCATCTCAAAATCTCTAGCTTGCCTGCACTTGACCCATATCATACTCTGCAAGCTTAGAAGTTGCTCTACCTATACTTTAAGTGAAAGATATGTCAAGTAGGTACTATAAAAAATATATATAGGAATCAATCCATCCATTAAAATATTGTAATAATTAATATCCTACATGATGTCATATACTTGTGTCTATGCCATGCTCTCTCTCCATCATCTGAAACCAACCTTGAAACTGATCAAAATTGTGACTAGTAGCCCTAGTGGCCATGTCACCATAATGTGCTCATATTCCCAAGAATGAATTAAATGTTTGAAACAAATATTGTATCACCATTGTAACCTCACACCCTATGACTCTCTATATAGCTATGCAAGAAAAGCTAGTTCCCATGTGAAGACTATCCATTGCTCAAACATCTATGACAAAAC
This sequence comes from Torreya grandis, assembly GCA_037957365.1. Taxonomy (NCBI): domain Eukaryota; kingdom Viridiplantae; phylum Streptophyta; class Pinopsida; order Cupressales; family Taxaceae; genus Torreya; species Torreya grandis. The sequence continues at coordinate 1,025,512 of JARHVA010001644.1, forward strand.
TTTGGTCATCATAATAGGGAATCTCCCTCCATTTGTGTTAGGTAGTGCATACACTATAATTCATATCATCATCAAGATAATTATGGGATGGTACTCCTCATTAGAAGTGTAAAATAGCTCATATGTAAAACTCACCTAATGATAGGTCACCTTACTGACATGCTCCCAAAATAATGTGGACATATGAATATCATGATCTTACCTAAAACACGAAAAGAGATCCTAACCCTAAAGTGGTAATCATAAAATATGGTATACATCCTCCTATGCTACTATCAATTCTCCAATAGGTAGATGGAAGGTGTTGGTGGTGTGATCCCACCTGTCTATCAAGGCTAACATCAAGCTAACATCTTGTGCAACTCTATTATATTGTTGCACTCCTCCTAACCCTATAGTTTTCATGTGATCCCACTAATTCATGGTGACATCCCTCCTCATCCTTGTCAATATTGTAGGTAGTTCATCTCATAATGCCAACTCCTACCTAGCCTACATCCACACACAAAAAATCACTCCATTAAGCTACATATCTTAAGTTATAAACCTCTTTTTTTTCTTCCCTTTCCCTTTGGGATAACTACATTGGCCTAAGGCCCTAATATGGGCTATGTAGGTAGTAATCAGTCAATATGGGGTTTTCTAAGGCTAGCTCAGTCATCTACCCACCTACCTATCTATCCCATTCACCTACTTAAAATCTAGGACCCATGACCTATATCTTAAACCCTAGGCCAACTTTCCTATTCTACAAAATATAGGCCCCACACCCTATATCTCACACCCTAGGCCTAACAGCTTATTTTTAACCTTAGGTCCTATGGCCTATTTCAACTTACTTTTTTCTAACCACTTACCTTAAAATTTTAACTCATATCTAACCCCTTTTCCCCTTCCTTTTGGGAGAACTACAATGCCTTAAGGACCTAATCAAGGCTATGTAGGTAGCACTCAGTTGACAGGGGTCTTTTGAGGCTAGCTCGATCATTTGGATAGTCCACTAATGCACCTATACAAATTCAATTGAGGATGCACAATTAGCCCTAATTCTTAATAAAATTACCACTTTGGGTTTTCTAGTGATTAGCATCAATTGTATTTTTATCAATGTCAATCTTATATGATGACATTGGTAATAGTTGTTGACCAATGTCAGTATGTCCAACTGACATCGGTGACTAGTTTAGCCCTAGGGCTGAATAGCCCATGCCCAAAATTTAGGGTTTTTCTTAAAAACTACCCCAATCCCCCCAAAAAACAAGCAAACCTACCCTTACCCCATCCACTGCCCCATTAATTACCCTCTCTCCCCCCACACATTCACATTTAACCTAAATAACAAATTATGATCAAAATATAAATTAAAATAACAACCAACTCAAGCCACCCAGACAAATATTATCTCATCTCTCTATCTCCTCTGAGCTATAATGACTAGCGGCTATCATGGAGCACTTATAGCTAGGTCCCTTCATACCTCTAACATCTTCATCCACACCAACACTCCCTTAGTCAAATCATGGCTCACCAAGTGCTAAATCACACCTTCACTCTCACACACTCTTCTCAACTAATCACCTATCACCACCTCACCAAAATCAGATAAGCTCTAGATGTTTTGTGTTATACAACACTTAGAGATCTAGCTTCCTCTAATCCAATGTCATAAATGAGTTTTGGTGGGCTACCAAACCCTTTTGTTAGGATTTATCACCCACTGACATTGGCAATGCTACCCTAAGCCATCAATGTCAACATACTTTATACTGACATTAATGACCTCATTGATGTCAGCCACATTAAAATTAGGGTTTCTAATCCCAACCACCACCCTTTGTAAACTCACCCTAATTACATGCCTTTAGTGTTTCACATGGACTTCTTATGGGGCAACTTGCAGATCTCATATATCTCCCCACCCATGACAACCAACTTTAGAGATCACGTATATCTCCCCGCCTATGACAACAAACCTTGAAGATCACTTAAATTTCCACCCATAATGACTTTGATCAGAGATCAAAAATATCTCCTTGACTAATGACCCTTTTGAACCAACCTTACCTTGATCATTTTGACTGCTTATGCTACCACACTATAGTTGGCTATTATACACACACATGTATATTAGGTGTTTTTGGATCATGACCTTGCTAGTTTAGTCACCTACAACCCTTTTTATTTTTAGGAGCACTTCCTAACTTGGATACTTGGAACACATGGACCATTATAGCTACAAATTTGATCATTTTAACCCTATTAACTATCACTAACAAGTTATGGTCTAGTTATTTCTATCCAAGTCCTCATCACCTTTACCCGTTATTGATTGTGTTGACTATAACTAGTAGTATACACACAAAAAATGATGTTCCCACATTCACACTCACTATCTATCCATCCACTCACTACCTATCAAACCGATACCCAATTCTAGATTCTCCTTTATTAGTTCCTATTTTGAGGGGGAATATCTCATCCCATACCTAGAGCATCCAACTCCTATTTTTGTCTTGCAACTTATAAATATAAGTTAAAAGATAAAAAGGGGGAAATTTAGACACCAAAATTACATCACACACTTGCATGACTCCTTGTGTCAAAACCCTCCTTCATTCCCTTTTAATAATTTGCCTTCCTAACCCATGTTTTCACCTTAAAATATTTAATTAAGTTAATTAAAACCCACTTATGCCACCTCACTTGGACACCTCATCCTAAGACTAATTCTCACCCTCTAAGTCACCTTGAGACTTAGTCTCCTAATACTAACTACCTATGACTTGATCTTACCCCTAACATAAATTCCTAACTAATTATGTTCTTCATAACCTTGTATTATTACTATTTTCTAACAGAAACTACACTTAGAAAGAGAAGGAATATAAAATGGGCTAAAAATATCCCTTTTACCTATTATCATGCCATCGATGTCAGTCAACCCTTAGCTAATGTTGGTGATATCATCGACATTGGTTACTTAAGCAAAATTCCAATTTGGTATTTAGGTCAAAAAATCAATGATTCATGCACAAGATTTTGGCAATCATAGCATCCTACATCACTTTTGACATCTAAACTTATCATTAATTTTCATAAATTGATACATATTAGGAATTGATACATTTCACAGAGCTTGAACTCTTAAAGACCAACAACACATGCTTGTCTTGTTTGTTCATGCATCGGTTCACCAATCCTCATCAGATTCATCTATCTGACAATCATAGTTTACCCATTTCACCAGATAATTATATCTAGGAATTTTATAAGTCTTTAAATAGTAATTTTATAATTGCTTTACATTATACTATTTATTGTTTCACAAACCCTGACTCCTTTCATGGAGGAGTTGTAAAACTCCCCACCCATTTTTCTCTACCCCAACATACCAATCCTCTATCTAGACTCACTTGAGTCTTAGCCACCCCCTTAACCCTCTTCCCAACCTCTGAACCTCACCATACTCTAATTTTCCCTCCCCAAAAACCCTTCTCTAACTCATTCTAATATTACTACCCCAACTGACATCGATGACCCCAACTGATATCGGTGACCCCAATTGACATTGACTACACCAACATATATTAGTGACCCCAACTAACATTGGTCCTTTAACTGATGTTGGTTACTATGTTTCTAAACCAAAAACCTCAAAACCACCTAAAAACCTTTTTAAAACATAGACCTAACTTATCAACCTATACTGTACTATCTTCTGCTACACTCATACATGCAACATGGTAAAAAAAAATCTAACTCTCTCTCTCTCTCTCTCTACTTGCATTTATTTTAAAATTTGTTTTAAAATAACAGACTATCATCCTAAGGAAGTTTCATGCTTTTATGAACAAGCACATAGATTGGTAGTCCACACATATCTCCCCTACCAACTATTTTGTGTAGTGTTTTCTTATTTACATGTGTCTTCCTCCATAGCCAAAGAGTGGAATCTACAAAGTCTGGAATGATGCACACTTATCTAAGTTTTAATCACTTATCCCTAACTCTTTCTCTTTTCTATTTCTCTCTCTCTCTTTGAATATAAAATAAGCTCAAAATATAGTGAAACAAGGAGACTAAGGGAGATAAAGGGAAATCTTTAGACTTGGTACTCATTGAGTCTTCTAAAAGGAAATATGAGACTTTCATTATCCCAAAGTCTAAGAAGCCTAAGGTATCCATCACTCCTCCCTTGAAGGAAGTCAATTTTTTTATTGCATAAAACATTTTGTATAGACCACCTATCCTTGAGTGGTTCATTTATGAACCAAAAGTGGAAAAGTTGCCTTCTTATCACCCATGGCCCTTAGTCAAGTCTACTGATATCCTTGTGCATCAAGAACTAAAACCATGGATTATTGCTTTGTAAGAGGAGGAGATTAAGATGTTAGACAATCCAAGCCAATAGTCAACCCAATCACAAATGGATATCTCTATTCCATAGGTGACAAAATATTTAGTTAGGGTGAGGATTGACCTAGGGATTTTTGGTTTACAAAGGGTGACTGAGAAAGTATTCATATAAGGTGGTGAAGAGGTGACCTATTAAAAATTAGAGCCTTTGAGTAACTTGACTTAGAAGGAAAGATAGAGTCCTGAAGAAGATCCCATTTTTAAGATGTATTGGAATTTTCCCAAACACATTTAAAATAGATATAGGCTGATATCAAAGGCCTAAAAAAAAGGAACAAGAATTTAGAAGAACAATATATCTTATCATTAGCAGGAGACATGGTTAATCAATTTTAAATAACCATGTATAACTTACTCATCTATTTGAAGGTAGTAAAGTCCAAGTAGAACTTCATAAACAAATAGAGTACTTTAGCTATATGCCAAATTGGATAATGGCAAGCTTCAAGTCATAGGGTGAAGGATTTGATCAATATTTTGATAAAGGATCAAAATCTTGAATTTAGAATAATCAACCTAGTCCATTTAAATATGGTTATTACAATATTGGTAAATAATATCAAGGCATTAAGAAAATGGTCCAGGGGCATGTGAGATATCTCTAATGATCCCCAATAATTAGAAAATAGAGTTATGCACATACTTGGGAGTTTGATCAAGGATCCTACTTCACTCAGTCCCCTTGGCTTGATCACTAATGAGGAGTTAAATCATACAGCTACTCAGCTCATTCATGAGGAAAGGAATCAAAGCCAAGGTAAGACTAGGGCTGATAATAAAAGGATCATGGACATGATTTTATCAACTAAAGAGAATATAAGAGATGATAGGGCCATCAAGGACGCATTGAATTGGGAAGACAAGGACCTCAAAGGCCTATAAGATCAAAAAAGGGAGATTTTCATGGAACCCATTTTCAACCTCAAGTTAATTGATGAGTAACACTACAAAATGAATATCCTATAGTAGAGACAAAGGATTGTAACAACAAAAGAGTCTCAAAGTCAAATTTATTGACTTAAGTATATTCTTTTTGTAACTTGACATGTATATTATTTTGACAAGGTAATATTCTCTTTAAGCATGTGTAATATTGTAAAGTGGATTACTTATAGGTTAGTCCTTTATAAAGTGTCATTAATTCTAGAACATTGTATAAGGATAGTTTTCCTAGACACTTGTATAATTTTTACTTGACATGACTGACTGACATACTCCCTTAATATTGTATAAGAGGGGTATTTTCATTTGTAATATGGGAGGAAGACTTTGAGAAAAAAACTTTGTGTAAACTTTGAGAAATTAATACAAGGAATTCTACAAATATTATCTAGTATTTTTTTATGTGTTTGCTATTATGGATGCTCTCTTAACTAACTAGTCTAATGTTCATATTTGAATGGTTTTTATGGATTATAGATGCGTACACTTGAATGCAAAGTTGTCAACTTGTGTTTGTGATAGATTGATTGGAAGATATTAGATTCATTTCATTTTATTTTCTTTGCTTGGAGATGTGTCAATGCAATTTGCTTGTAGGAGTAAATATTTAAATTAAATCTAGTTCTTATCTGCATCATTTCCACTATCCTCAGATGTTTGCTTAATATATAGTAGGATTTGAGCTTTAGCTATTTCATGTCATAAATAGGTTTAAGTTCATGTTTAGATGGAATTTAAGCTTTGTCATGATGTCTAAATTAAAGATCAACAACATCTTTCTTCTTTTCCCTACCCTTCTTTTTGCTCAATTTTTTGATCATTTCACTTTAGTCTTGTTTTCATTGTAAATTATCATGATATCTTCAAATTTAGACTTATGTTTTGGTCATAATTCACTTTAATTACTTCACATCATCTTCATATTTCATAAGAAAGCTATTTTTCCATGTTTGATTTCAACAACCAAATAGTTCCATTATAAATTTTGTAAAATAGTTCATTTGCTTTGCCACTATTCCATAAAAGATATCAATAATATCACAACCTACAACTCATGCAATGGATTATTTGAATTTAAAAATGATAAGAGTGTTTTTTTGCTATGTACCTAGGGATATGATATATTGATGTATATGGGTTGATGGAGATGCCGACATGTGTCACACATCCCCTTAGTTAGTTATATGGGTACAATATATTAGGATAATGAAGTAACTTGTGGAATTAGTACATTGGGTAATGGTCAGCCTACATTGGGATTAGGAGGTTAACCATCAATTGGTTAGATAGATGTCTATATAAAGGAGATGATTATCATGGTAAAGATATCAAGTAATCATTGAGTCTTCTATTGTAAGAAAACATTGGAGGTTGTCCCCTCGAAGAGACATTGTGGAGTTATTCCTTCCTAAAGGAGTATTATATGGTTTTGCCCTACCTTAAGGGTATTTATGAAAATATTGAATATTTGAATCATATCAAGATCTTATCAAGTGGTATCAGAATTTTTGGAGTTGTTTTGAGTGATTTCTTGCAATTTTATGGTTTTTTGTATATTCAATCTATAGGTCAAAATTTGTGACATTTTTTCACAAAATTTTGAATGAGGTTCCAATATTATAAGAGGAAGTTACAATAAAAATTTGGGACTTTTTGGATCAGTTTTGTATGAGTTATTGACATTTTACGGTTTCATGAACCCTAATTTTTTTTATGGATCATGAAGTTGCAAAAAATTTTAGGAAGAAAATAATGATAATAAAGAAGAAGAAGAATAAGAAGAATAAGAAGGAGAAGAAAAAGAAGAAGAAGAAGAAGAAGAAGGGTTAAAATAATTTGGCTCTAAATAAATCTGAGTCAATTTTTCAATTTCATGGATGCATTCAAAAGAAGAAGGTGGTTGTGTCCATAAACCCTACCAGCAAGTATAAATTCATTAACATGAATGTGGCCAAGAATATACATGTTCAAGCAAATAATATCAAGGAGGTTCAAGTAGATGGTAATAATATTTCAATGTTTGAGTATTTGAAGATCATTATGGAAAATTATGTTTTGCATTCATATTTTTATGATTTGGCTATGGATGATGTGGATATAGTTCTTGCATATCCATGGTTAGAGGCCTTGGGAATAATGAATATTAATGTTCATAAAAATTTCCTGAAGCTTTGGTATAGGAAAAAGAAAATCACTTTACAAGATATCATAGTGAAAAAGGCACCAATAACAATCCAGGTAGATCATGAGGATGATATTGAAATGGGTGATATAGATAAAGACACACTACAAATAGAAATGAACACTTCATCTAATAAAGAGACAAATAAAGAAAAGGTGGATAAGGTCAAAATATTGGAAAAAGTTGAGGTATATAGACACCCACATCAGCATGAGAGGAAAAAATCATGGAACTAGGTGAGAAAGTGTCATAACAACAATCATTTTGTCTATACAAGAAATAAAATTTCCAGTCATTATGGATATGCATGGAATCCAAAGAAAAAATACTATGGCACATGGAATGAATGGGGAAATCACTATGATTATGCATTGAAGAATACATACTATGGTCGTGGTCAAAATTATAGGAGTACAATGGAATTTGGAAACAAGCTTAGAGAGCTATCACCTACCAAGATCACATATGGATGGCTAGATGATCAAGATTAGAGACAAGTGTGAAATGATTTGAAGCACACTCATTATTTGGTTTCTTCCTATGTTTCAAGGATGAAACATGTCAAGGAGGGAAGTAATGCTATGTACCTAGGGATATGATATATTAATGTATATGGGTTGATGGAGATGTCGACATGTGGCACACATCCCCTTAGTTAGTTATATGGGTACAATATATTAGGATAATGGAGTAACTTGTGGAATTAGTACATTAGGTAATGGTTAGCCTACATTGGGATTAGGAGGTTAACCATCCATTGGTTAGATAGATGTCTATATAAAGGAGATGATTATCATGTTAAAGATATCAAGTAAGCATTAAGTCTTGTATTATAAGAGGATATTGGAGGTTGTCCCCTCGAAGGGACATTGTGGAGTTATTCCTTCCTAAAGGAGTATTATATGGTTTTGCCCTACCTTAAGGGTATTTATGAAAATATTGAATATTTGAATCATATCAAGATCTTATCAAGTGGTATCAAAATTTTTGGAGTTGTTTTGAGTTATTTCTTGTAGTTTTATGGTTTTTTGTATATTCAATCTACAGGTCAAAATTTGTGACATTTTTTCACAAATTTTTTAATGAGGTTCCAATATTATAAGAGGAAGTTACCGTAAAAATGTGGGACTTTTTGGATCAGTTTTGTATGAGTTATTAACATTTTAGAGTTTCATGAACCCTAAATGTTTTTGTGGATCATGAAGTTGCAAAAAAGTTTAGGAAGAAAATAAAGAAGAAGAAGAAGAAGAAGAAGAAGAAGAAGAAGAAGAAGTATTCAAATAATTTGGCTCTAAATAAATTTGAGTCAATTTTTCAATTTCATGGATGCATTTAAAAGAAGAAGGCGGTTGTGTCCATAAACCCTACCAACAAGTATAAATTCATTAACATGAATGTGGCCAAGAATATACATGTTCAAGAAAATAATATCAAGGAGGTTCAATTAGATGGTAATAATATTTCAATGTTTGAATATTTGAAGCTCATTATGGAAAAGTATGTTTTGCATTCAGATTTTTATGATTTGGATATGGATGATGTGGATATAGTTCTTGGATATCCATGGTTAGAGACTTTGGGAATAATGAATATTAATGTTCATAAAGATTTCATGAAGTTTTGGTTTAGGAAAAAGAAAATAACTTTACAAGATATCATAGTGAAAAAGGCACCAATAACAATCTAGGTAGATCATGAGGATGAGATTGAAATAGGTGATGAAGAGCATGATGAATATTTAGATGATATAGATAAAGACACACTACAAATAGAAATGAACACTTCATCTAATAGAGAGACAAATAAGGAAAAGGTGGAAGAAGTTGAAGTAAAGGTGGATAAGGTCAAAATATTGGAAAAATTTGAGGTATATAGACACCCACATCATCATGAGAGGAAATAATCATGGAACTAGGTGAGGAAGTGTCATAACAACAATAATTTTGTCTATACAGGAAATAAAATTTCCAATCATTATGGATATGCATGGAATCCAAAGAAAAAATACTATGGCACATGGAATGATTGAGGAAATCACTATGATTATACATGGAAGAATACCCACTATGGTCATGGTCAAAATCAAAGAGTACAATGGAATTTGGAAACAAGCTTAGAGAGCTATCACCTACCAAGATCACATAAGGATGGATAGATGATCAAGATTGGAGACAAGTGTGCAATGATTTGAAACACACTCATTATTTGGTTTCTTCTTATGTTTTAGGGATGAAACATGTCAAGGAGGGAAGTAATGATATGTACATAGGGATATGATATATTAATGTATGTGGGTTGATGGATATGTCAACATGTGGCACACATCCCCTTAGTTATATGGGTACAATATATTAGGATAATGGAGTAACTTGTGGAATTAGTACAATGGGTAATTGTCAGCCTGCATTGGGATTAGGAGGTTACCTATCCATTGGTTAGATAGATGTCTATATAAAGGAGAAGATTATCATGGTAAAGATATCAAGTAAGCATTAAGTCTTTTATTGTAAGAGGATATTGGAGGTTGTCCCCTCGAAGATACATTGTGGAGTTATTCCTTCCTAAAGGAGTATTATATGGTTTTTGCCCACCTTAAGGGTATTTATACATATATGTAATATTTGAATCATATCAATATCTTATCATTCTCATCACTATATAAACCCTATCATATACTTTTAGGCATCAACAAGTGAGTTTCACTAGTGCTAGAAGGAGGGCCTTTAGCTAAAGCTTTGTGAAATTTTAGTATCTTTGCTAATTTTAGTGAATTATTTACATATTTGTGTTGTTCTTAGATTAATTATGTAAAGATCATTGATATTCATGATTTTAGACCAATATTTAGGCTTATTTCACTTAAGATAGCTATTCTTCAAAGATTCATGAGAAATTTTTGGAAAGGTAGTTTAAGCTTTGTAAATCTATCATGTTTAAGGTTACTGATAGCAATTTTATTCAAAGATTGATTTATTATTTGAAAATTTAGGTTTATTTGAAGTTATAAGGGTAAATAATATTCATATTCATTAGTTCAGACATATTTGAGCTAATCTAATTAAAGATTGTTTTTTATATAAATTTGTGTAAAATTTAATTAAAGTGCAAGTCTGGTCATTATTCTTTGCAAATATAAGGTTTACATGTTGTATTTTAAATAGGATTCAAGGTTTACAAGGTGTAGCTACCAAGAATTAGGAATAGGTAATGTTTAGAGTCAAGATTACTTCTCATTTCATTAGAAGTTCAAATGAAATTGAAGGCAGATAAAGGTAAGCATAGGATCTCTAAATCCCAACCCACTTCACCTATTCATGGTGATCCTGTGTTCAATCCTTATCAAGGTATGCCTTGGTTGGTGGATATTCCATCAATGTGATTGGTTAGGTACATGATTTACCTAGAAATCTTAAGAAATAATTTCCCTATTTTAGTCCTAATGGTGTGGTTACTACTGAAGTGCATATCAAATCTTTTAAGGTTGTTTTAAGACTTTTAAATGTTGGTCATGAAGATGTTGCATGTAAATTATTTCCTTTTACATTCAAAGATGTAGCATATGATTGGTTTTTCAACCTTACTATTAATTACATTACCAGTTGGAATGATTTTAATAACATTTTTGTTGATCAATTTGGAAAAATCATCAATCTTTGTATTCTTTATCAACCATTCACCAGGGTGAAAAGAGATTTGAGTGAAACCATTAGAGCTTTTAAATATAGGTTCTAGAAGATGTTTTTTAGAACCATATCTCCATATAGACCTAATGAAGACTTAGATTTATAAATTTATAAGGATGGTTTGGACCTCATGAAATCTATTTTCTTGAAAAGGTCTATTGGAGTTATAAACACATTAGCCTTGGCTTATGCTGAAATAGTGACAATCAATGATAAAATGTAACCTCAGGTTTAACTATCATACACCATACCCAATTCCAATCCTAATATGACTATGTTAAATTTCCTTCCCAATGCTAATCAAAACATGCTTGATTTAAACTAGACACTAGTTTTAAATTAATTACCCTTGAGACATGCTCATCCTAGTCAAAACCTAGGATTATCGAATAACACTAAAAATGTATTTCATCCACAAGATCAAAGAGATATGGTGACCATAGATAATAGTACCACTCAAGTTCACAAATCAGAGGTACCTAAAATTGAAAATGAATCCATACTCAAAATGGTTCAAAAACTGAGCATTGATTTCCTTTAGTTACAAAAACAAGTCGGTAACACTAGGGAAAACTCTAAAAAGAATTATTCCTATCAAAGGTTAAATAAACCTAATAACATGTTTAACAACATGGAAAAAAAATAATAACAAAAAAAATGAGTTGTCTACCAATAAGAACAATCTTGAGATAAATAGATGTGATGTAGCTTTGACTAAATATAGTAGAGTTCATAACACTTCAAAGCATGGTAAATTGGATGTTATTGAATATTAAAATGCTTTTGAGTTATTTCAAGATGATTTATATAAATTTAAATGTGGACCTAACTAATACTTTAGGTAGATCTAGTTATTCAAAATCATCTAAATATGTTGATACAACTCTCATGGTGGAGACATTTGATTTTCCTTTCTAAAATGAGAATGAGCCTGAGGATACTCCTAAAGAGATTCATGATTTTCATTAATATATAAATAAGAATTATCCCCTAAGGAATATATAAAAAAATCAACCATTAACTACTTCAAATCCACCAAATAACTTTGATACTCCTCTAGATCCCAATGCAGACAACAATCCAAAACCTACAAAGGGAAGTACCTCTAAAAATAATGTTGATTCATCTAGGTCTTCTACTAAGAGTGTATATAATATAGTTTAGGATATGGAAAATATTAGAGATAATATCAATTTACATTATTTGACTCAAATTACTAAGAAAAGGGACTTATTTCTTGAATCTTTATCTAATAAGCCTAGTAAATCACCAAAGGTTCCAAATGCCAATGTAGTTATGTAATAGAATAAAGTAAAAGTTTTACCTTTATTTCTAACAATTAGAGTCTTTGGTAAAATATCACATAATTGTTTTTTATATTTAGGTGCTTCTGCTACTTCATGCCCAAATGTATTTTTGAGAAATTTGGTTTAACCATAATTAAGTTTGATAGAGTAGTTACTCAATTAGACAAATCAAGAGTTAAAGTAATTGGTGAATTATTGAATGTTCATATGCAACTTATTGAAAAGCTAAGGATTGAAAAATTTATAGAAATTCAAGTAGTTAACATTCAAGATTATTATAGTATTTCTCTTAGTAGATATTAGACAAAATATCTAAATGGATACATGTCTACTAACTGCTCTCATATGTGGCTTCCATGGCAGGGAGTTCCCAATAAAATTATGATAGAAAGGGAAGCAAATATGAAACACATGATCATTGAATACAATGATACCAATGAAAAGGTCAACATGGTCAATTATGAGGTAGGAGTTTACACTCTTGAAACTTATAATGGATGTGACTCTAAATATTCTCATGCTATGCCTAGAATGTGGAACCTATACTTTGATGGTGCTGGATGTAAATCTAGTTTTGGAGTAGTAATTATTTTGATCAATCCAATTGGGAAATATTTTAGTAATTATTACATACTTCAATTTCCTTTCACTAACAACTTTGTAGAGTATGAAGCTTTAATCTTAGGATTACAATTTGCTATCAAACACAAGGTCAAAGAACTACTAGTGTATGGTGATTCTAAACTAGTAGTTAATCAAGTTATAAGTAAGTACCGAGGCAAATTGTCTTATCTTAAGAAGTACACATTTATAGTTTAGGAATTGATAGATTACTTTGATGATTTTAATATTGTCCTAGTTCATATAGAAAAGAACAAGTTTGCTGATGAGCTAGCCTCAACTACAACTAATCTTATGCCAAATCAAGACTCTAAACTAGGAAAACTTAGCATTGAGTTGGTTCTATGTCCCTTAGTTCTTGACAATGTCAATCATTTACAAGTATTCAATGATGACCAAGACATCATACATTTCATGAAAAATTTAGGATTATTTGAATTTGACATAATAGATGAGGTCAATGAAAATTCCCTTGATGAAGACAAAGTTGATGACAAGATTGTGAAAATAAGTGACAATAAAGTTCTTAAAGGCATGATTGCCTTAAAAAGATTGTTTGACATAGACAAATTAGATGAAACTGTCAAAGATCCTAAGGTGAGTGGGAAAGATTAAAATATATTAACCTAGGAACACAAGGGTAACCCTAGCTAATAAATATTGGTATAAATTGCACCAATGAAGAAATGAGGAAAGCTAAAGAGTTGCTGACCAAGTACAAAGATGTTATAACATGGTCCTATGATAACTTAAATATTTTTGATCATAGAGTCATTACCCATACTATTCCATTAAAAGAGGCATGTAAACCTTTTAGGTAGAAATAAAGGCCAGTCAACCTTGTTTTAGAACCATTGATCTAGAAAGAGGTCAAAATGCCATTGGATGCAAAAATAGTTTTTCCCATTAGACATTCTGACTAGGTAGTCAACTGGGTACCAATTAGAAATAAAAATGGAGAAAGTAGATTATGCATAGAATTTATAAATTTTTAAAAAGCTTCTAAAAAGGATAACTATCTTTTACCTTCCCTTGACAAAGCTATTCAAATTTTTAGTGGTTTTGATTTGATGTCTTTTCTTGATGGTTTTTAAGGTTATAACCAAGTACTTTTGAAAAAAGAGGATAGATTGAAGACTACATTCACTATGAAGTGGGGCACATTTTCCTAAAAAAGAATGTCTTTTGGACTAATAAATGTAGGAGTGAATTTTCAAATAGCTATGGACCATGATTTTTAGGGTCTCATAGGTAAGTGAACTATCATATATATGGATGATCTAACTATGTTTTTAAAAAATAGGGAATACCAAATTATGTAGTTATAACAGTATTTGAATGTTGAAGGAGGTATGGAATTTCTCTTAATTTAAATAAAAGCATCTTTTCTATTAATAAAGGGAAGTTATTAGGACATGTTATAACTAAGGATGGGATTTCTATAGATCTTGATAGAGTTGATGCCATATCAGATATTGAAGCCCCTAATATTATAAAATAATAAAAGTCTTTCTTTGGGAAAACCAATTTTGTGAGAAAATTCAATTCTAGTTTTGTAGAGATTGTAAAGACACTCAATGACATGTTGAATAAGGATGCTAAAGTCATATGGAATGAAGATACAAGGAAATCCTTCAAGGACATCAAAGAAGCAATAGTACAGGCACTAGTGTTGATAATTCTTGATTTCATAAAAGACTTCTATCTTTATTCTTTTACTTCTAATCATACAATAGATGTTGTTTTAGCTCATAAAATAAATAATTGTGATCACCCTTTTGCATTTATGAGAACTAATTTTATGAATGTTGAGTTAAAATATTCTCTTATTGATAAACAAGCATGTGCTTTAGTTAAGGTAGTTACAAAGTTTAGATACTATACTCTTAGGAATAAAGTGCATGCAATATTACCAAACCCTACCACTAAGCTTATGATTAGTCAATGTGAACCAAGAGAGAGAAGAGGTAAATGAATGTCTATTATCTAAGAGTATTATCTTGAGATAAAAACTACCAAATTGGTAAGGTGTCAAGGATTGATTTAAATGATTGCCAATACTAATCAAGAATTAAGTGTCATGCAAGTGGACCAACAATGTTTCCAACTAAATGATTAGTATGATGCAATTGTTAATTTAATAATCAATGGTTCTTATCCTACATGATTTAGTAGAGAGAAAATGAGAGATTTGAGGATCAAGACAACACATTTCTTGATCAAGGATGGAGTACTCTTTAAGAAGAACTATGAAGGCATATATTTGAGATGTATCTCAAAATAAGAAATAATTGAGATCTTGAGTACTTTTCATGAAAAGCTTGTAAGTGGACACCCCTGTAGAAAGACAATATCTCATAATATCCTAAATTTAGGGTAATATTGGCCTATAATTTTTAAGGATGCTCATAAAAATGTGAGAGAATATCATCAATGTCAGATTTTCAACACTAAAGAACCAAAATTAGTAATGCCATTTAATCCAATTATTATTGAGAAACCTTTTTCATAATGGGAATTAGAATTTATAGGGGTCATCAACCCCAATTATTTAGAGGGACATAAATATGTTCTTAATGCTACTAATTACTACACAATAGACAAAGGCAGTGGAAACCAAACAATACAAAACTAAAGATGTTATTAAGTTCTTATAAGAGAACATATGCAATAGATTTGGGACACTGGTATCCTTAGTAGTGATAATGGATCAGACTTCATTTTTATTAAGATGATTGAGTGGGCTTATGATAACAACATAATTCTCAAGTTTTCATCAAATAATTACATCCAAGGTAATGGAGTCTCACTATCAACAAATAAGAACTTGATGAAGGCAATTAAAAAATCCATAGCTGAAAAACCAAAGACATTGCATAAACTACTTCAATATGCTTTATGGGAAGATAGAGCTAGAGTGAAGCAAGCATTGAAAACATCACCATTGTTTATAGTGTATGGTCATGACATATATTTATTATTACTCTCAAGATGCCAACCTACAAGATCATGCAAGATTAAATGGAAGAAGCTCATGAATTTGTAATTTCAAGGCTATTTGACATCATATAAATGGAGAATGCAAGGGAAGAAGCATTTACCAAATTTAGTAAACATCAAATCACAGTCAAGATATGGTTTAACAAGAATTCAAAGATTAAGGTGTTCAAACAAGGAGACCTAATCCTCCTTTGGGACAAAACTTTAAAACCAAAATAAAAGCATGAGAAATTCACTCCCTTATGGATTGGTCCTTATCAGATTATTGAGACTTTGGGAGACAACATTTTCAAGCTCAAAGACTTGCAGGGAGTAGATTTTACTTTGCCAACAAATGGGAAATATCTCAAGCACTACTTCTCTACTATTCCACCACAAGTATTTATGGATTAAGTTTTAAGACTAGTTATAATTAGTGTAGGTAGGTTTAGATTAGTTTATTTCTTGTTCTATGTTTGTACATAGTGATTGTAAATATTTTTTTACTTGTTATTTGCTTTGATTGTTTTGTGTTTGTTTTCTTTATTTTATTCCCTAATTTCAATAAGTTTTTTTCAAGATAGTTTCTAACTCCAATCCATTATGAAGTTTCTCAAGGAAACCTCTCAAATCAAAAATGCAGGTATGACTCAAAAATTGGTTAATTATGGATGTTAGAGATTTGAGCTTGATGTTACAGTTTTGATAAATTGGTAAAGATTGGTGTATAGGCTAATTGTTCCTTAAACTCTTAAACATTATTCTGATATAAGTTTTATTCTAATAGGGATTGCATATGTTGAGTGAAATTTTGAACTATTAGATCAAATTGATGTTAGAAATTAAATGATATTATTGCATGGGATGAATTTTATAATCAGGGATGATTATTTGAAGATAAAACATTTGAACAAATCCTAAAACTTGGTTGATTTTGGTTCCCAACCTTTGATGAAATCTAAATATACTTGAAAAATACAAAAAATAAGAGCTTTATTAAAAATTTCAAAGCATTCTAAGAAAAGGTGAATCTAGTAACCGCCACTGGTGTTATAGATGCCTGGATGGAAATAGAGTAAGGCCTTAAGTGGAGACAAAGGTATCTATATAGGAGAGATGGATGATTGGATGATAGTAGAGCAATGCCCACACCTTCCCTATTTAAAAATCATTATTCTTAATATCTAAATATGCTATAAGTCAGTGTTAATGATTAAGGTCATGAAGTCTAGAAGTTATTCTCTCAAACCCATGGTAATCAATCAAAGCATGAAAGCACACACACAACATAACTAGTTTGAGCCTAGTTCTATATGTGTAAGAATTGTTTTTATCATGAATTGATCTTAATGATGGTACTTGACCATATAAAATAAGTAGTTTGGGTATTAGTTCAAACCAGGAGTATATGAGTTTTAAAATTTTACAATGCTTTCCCTAGAAGTTAGTGTTTGTTGAGGTCAACATACCCCCATTTTTGAAAAATGAGGACCCTTGTTAAATTTCACAAATTATGTTATATATTGACATTTAAATTGATCAAGAGTGCATTATTTGAATATCATGGTTATTATCATGTTTACATTTGGCATGTCAACATTTAATTTTCATTTGAATTCATATAATATTGCTAATATTTGATCTTTGTTTCTATGTAATAGGTTTAATGGAGTCCCATTTGAATAAACATTGTTCAAGGTTTTATGTTATAAATGTAAAATTAACTCTTAGTTGGTTAAATGATATGATCTTAATTGATTCTTATATATTAGCCTTTGGTCACAATTGATTAATTGAATCTATGTCTAAATAATGTAAAAAAAATTAGCCTAATTATGTTAGCCTAAGTTCCTTTTAAAATAGATTCAAATTTACATGAGGAAATTTTTAATTATGTTTTAAACATAGTTTAAATTTTATCTCAAAGTTCTAATCATGTTTATTAACATGACTAAAACCTTATTCTAAATTTTAATCTTAAGTTTATATATATTACTCAAGCCCTAATTAGTTTATTTTTGTTGCTCATAAAAATGAATCAACACTAAGATGCCAAATGGTAAAGATTTTGGATCTCAAAAGGGAGATTGATGGTATTAGGCATCTGCTCAGGTCAAATTGTCAAAGATCTTAATATGTAATGTGGTAGTGACAAGTGTCACAATCATGGTGAGTGAGTACAAAGATCTAATGGCACTATGCAAAGTTAATAGGTCAAGGTTCTGCAAATAAATCCATAAGTGATGAGTGTCACAATCTTGATGACTTAGCCCAAAATCAATGGTTCACATTTAGTTGGATGTAAAAATAATATAATCAATTAAATCAAGATCGATAGAGTGCATTGATCCATGCAAAGGAGATCCAGTGGTATGAGATGAGGTAGACATTTTAAAGGGCCCATCATAAACATGGTAGTCATAAGTGTCACAATCATGATGAATTAAATAGAAATCAACCAATGGCATTTGATCTCCTAGCTCCAAATCTATGATGAGCGATTGTTCAGTGATTCAAAGATCTTAGATCTAATAAGAGGCCACCACATGACATAAATGTGTTAAGTGATGGAGTCTATTTTTAAGGTGTATAGAGAACCTGTGGAGCTACCAAATGACACTCTTAATAACTCAGATGAAAGATCAAAAACATTTGATAGAGTCAAGTATGGGAAGAGTTTTAAGGGATAAATGGTATAAATTGATTGAGACTCAATATTACATGCCAAGGTGACATGTGGCCAAAAGTAACAAATAGTCATTTTTGAAATAAATGAATAATGTGACATGGCAATGCCACATAAGAAAGAAAAGTTAGGTTGAAAGATATTATGGACCTAGAGGCATGAAAGGTATAAATGTGTAATTTAAATTTAATCTAAGTCACATAAGCTCATTATTTGAATTATATACCTCCATTAAAGCCCTGCATAAACCTTCAAATAATCCCTAAGCATATGGATTTCTCTAATTTGTCTCTAATTTCATTTGAATTGAGTTGAATGAGCTAGATTATTATTTATAATTATATAATTCAATCAATGGTGACCCAAAAACACATTTTAAAGGAAGATGTGGAGCTATATTTGACAACAAACACTGAGGGATGTGTGTTTAAGGATACCAAGTTCATTTCCACTAATTTAAACATAGGAGATAAAAATTGGTCTAAATTATTTTATACCATTGAGAACCAACCAACCATTACTAGGGAAGAAGAGAATAATCTCTCTACCAAGAGACTATATGATGATATTGTAGCAATCTAGATGACTAGTCTACATTATGAAATAATGAAACTAGAGGTACTTCATTGCATTGATATTCTTTCTCCCATTTTTAAGGAATTTAAGATAGATAAGGGCATGTTAATTAATGAAGATAATCACAAAAAAAAAGTGGATTAAATTTTTGATATTGCATTTGAGTCCTATTATAAGTTTCCCAAACCCTAAATTGACCTAGCCTCTATCAATTCTTGGGATAAAAACATAATTTGATGGACACCCTTGCCATGTGTTTAGATTTTGGAAACCAAGTATTTTTAGACCTCAATAAGAACATTCCTATCATCCAGTTTAGACTAGGGATTAGGATGATAATGCTAATTTTGAACAAGTTGTGTGGAAATTCAACCACTACATATGTAGACCTAGTATGGGTTCCCATGGTCTACTTTATTATTGAAAAGGTAATTGTCCCTCCTCTAGGTGAAATAATTAATATCTCATTGAGGAGGTAAATCTATGTAATTAAGAATAAGAATAAAACTTAGTTTTACATGATGTATTACCTCTTAGATTCCCTATGTGCAATAAAAAAGATTCCCAATCAAAGGGAATGGTCTCCAAGTGGAACCTAGACTATTTCAAAATACTATTCAAAGTTGCACATCTTTAAATATAGGGATCATATTCAGTTCATATGTGATTGTGTCTACCTAGCTTAGAGTGACACTATAACTGACATCCCTATAGAGAGAACAATCCATCTAATCAAGCAATCTATAAAGCAATAGGGGATATATGGTTGTATCTAGATTGTATAGTCTTTAAGATTGAGGGAACACAAAATTTTCCTCTCAAGCTACATGTCTATGTTTTTGATAAGTTTGATAAGAAAGAGGTAGTCTACAAATTTTTCCATGGTGTTGATGGTATTTAAAAAATTAAAAGGAAGAAAATCCTTCGTAACTTCCCTCTAACAATTGGCAAGACTACCTTCAGATAGTGGGATCACATTGAGGTAGCATCCAAACATAGATTGTCTTTCAATTTACAAATAGATAAATGTAGATGGTGGGACCCTTATGGAAAAGTTTAATAACATTTAAGACTCAAGGGTATTCTAAATTTACACTATGATCATTTGCTTAGTGCATTGACCTTGTATACACCAAGTCATCCTCCTAGTTGAAGGTAACTAAGAGATTGAATGAGTATAATATTAGATTTGAGTCAAGACTGAGTAGATATCGAAAGGTAGATGATAGATGGTAGTTGCCCCCCATACAATATCATTTGATAAGTGGTGAATCTTTTAAGCTTCCAATAGAAAAAGTTTAGATAGAGCCTAAAACAAAAGAGAGAAAACTAATGGAGATAGCTTTAGGTTCAACAGTCCCTGGATCATCTAAGACAATAGATCATGATCTACCTTTAGAGGAGATTCATATGATTTCCATTGATCCTAATGAAACTATTGAGGATACACTAAAGATGTTATCCATGATGTATAAGTCATAAGAATAAGCAGAGGTAAGTGTTGAGGAGACTAAGGAAGGTAAAGGGAAATCTTTAGACTTGATACCCATTAAGCCTTCTAAAAGAAAAGCTGAGACTTACATTGTCTTAAAGAATAAGAAGCCCGCCTTGAAGGAATTTAATTTTTTAGTGAAGAGAACATTTTTTAAGGACCACCTATCCTTGAGTGGTTCATTTATGAAAAAAGAGTGGAAAATTTGCCTACTTATCACCCATGGGCCTTAGTCAAGGCTACTAATATCCATGTACATCAATAACTAAAACCATGGATTATTGTTTTACAAGAAGATGAGACAAAGAGGTTAGATGCTTTAAGACAATCATTAGTCCAATCACAAATGGAGATCCCTATTCCATAGGTGACACAATATTTAGTTGGGGTGAGGTTTGACTTAGGGACTATTGGTTTATAAAAGGTGATAAAGAAAGTATTCATACAAGGTGGTGAAGAGGTAACCCATAAAAAAGTAGAGCCTTTGACTAACTTGAATTAGAAAGAAAGATAGAGGCCTAGTGAAGATCCCATTATTGAAGAATACGTCTTGGAATTGGACTTAGCACATTCAAAATAACTACAAGCTGCTATTAAAGGCCTAAAATAGAAAAATAATAATTTAGAAGAATAATATATCTTGTCAATACCAGGAGACATGGTTAAGCAGATTGAAATAACCATATATGAATTATTCATCTCTTTGAAGGTAGTAAAGTCTAGGTAGGACTTGGTAAACATAAAGGGTACTTTGGTTAGAAGCCAAGTTGGGAAATGGTAGGCTTCAAACCACAAGGTGAAGGATTTGATCAATGTTTTGATAGAAGATCAAATTCTTAAATTTAGAATAGTCAACCTAGTCCATTTGAATATGGTTATGCAAATATTGGTAGATAAAATCAAGGCATTAAGTAAATGGTCTAGGGGCATGGTTTGTTATTATGGATGCTCTCTCAACTAACTGGTATAATGATTAAATTTGAATGGTTTTTGTGGATTTTAGATGTGTACACTTGAATGCAAAGTTGTCAATTTATTCTTGTTCTAGATTTACTAAAATATCTTAGATTCATTTCATTTTCATTGCTTTGTTTGTATATGTATTAATTCATTTTACTTGTAGGAGTAAATCTTTAAATTGATTTTGGATCATGTTTGCATTATTTCTACTATACTCATATGTTTGCCTAATATATCATAAGATTTGAGATTTAGCTAATTTGTGTCATATATTTTTATGAGTTCATGTTTGGATGAAATTTAAGCTTTGTCATAATGTCTATATTGAAGATCAACATCTTTCTTCTCTTCCCTACCCATTGTTTTGCTCAATTTTTTTATCATTTCACTTTAGTCTAGTTTTCGTTATAAATATTAATGCTTGATTAGACTTTTGACTTAGGTTTTTATCATAATTCACTCTACCTATTTTAGATCATATTAATCTTTCACAAGGAAGCTATTAGGCCATGGTTGCTCCCAACAACCAAATAGTTACATTATAAATTTTATGAAACAATTCATTTAATTTTTTGCTAGTCCACCAAAGATATCAAGAATATCACAACCTGCAACTCATGCAATGGATTACCAAAAATGAGAAGAGTGTTTATCAAAACTCTATAAACCTTGTGATACACTTTCAGGTATTAACATCTCCTAGCCTTGTTATTTAAACTTTTACTATGCAAAATTAAATACAAGATGTATAATCTGAAAGCTCCAATTAGCAATGGACATTACACTTTGATGGTGACAAATCCAAACAAGGATTGGTCATAGGAATCAAAATAATTTATCCACATAGAAAGAGGTTCTTGATAGCATACAATTTATAGTTCCCTTGCAATGATAATATGGCTAAATATGAAGCTTTAATTCTGGGTTTGCAATTTACACTCAAGAATAATGTAAAATAGTTACTATTTGACAAATTAGAGCTAGTAGTCAATTAGGTTAGAAATGAATACTAGTGTAATCTATATTATTTGATAAGTTATAAACATATATCATGAGATTTGATTGAAGGATTTGAATCTTTCAACATAGTAGTAGTTCCTAGAGAGAAAAATCAATCTACAAACTCACTAGCTATTGATGCTACTAATCTGGAACCTCTATAAGAATATAATGTAAAGATATTCTCTATTGAGCTCACCTTGTCCTTTTATTACTAACAATGTATAAATTTCCACGTCTTTGATGATGATCAACATATCATTTAGTTTCTAATTAACTCAGGGAATTTTGAGTCCCAAATCATCAATGATAGGGAAGTTAGCCATCTCTTCCAAGAAGAGTCAGACAAGGAAGGTATCCTCTAGCTCAAAGAGAATCGTCTCCCAACTGGGTTGGTCTCCTTATAAATACCATTTGATATAGATCCTCAAGCTCAGTAGCTAAGGCAAACCAAAGTCAATAAGTCTGATTTCAAAAGGAAGAATTTAAGAGATGAACATAGACCACCATACATTAACATTGGCATCAACTTTATTCTCGAATAAATATAATGAGTGAAGTATTTAATCACTCAATACAAAGATTTGATTGCTTAGACATATTAATACTTGAAGGTTTATGACCCAAAGGTCATCACTAATATAATTCTATTAAAAATAGACCATAAACCATTCAAATAGAGATAAAGACCAATAAATCTTATCCTAAAGCCTCTCATTCAAATAGAAGTGGAAAATTTTCTAAGTGCAAGAATGATATTCCCAATCAGACATTCTACATAGGTGGCTTATTTATTCCTAGTCAGAAATAAGAGTGGAGAGATCAAGATATATGTTGATTTTAGAAATTAGAATAAAGATTAAGAAAAGGATAAATATCCCCTACCTTCCTTAGATGAGGTGATACAAATAATAAGTGGCTATAAAATGATGTCCTTCTTGGATGTATTTTCAAACTATAATGAAGTACTGGTACAATTAGAGGATAGAATGAAGACTACATTTACTATCAAGTGGGGTACTTATGCATATAAAAGGATGCCTGTTGGACTAATAAATGTAGGAGATACCTTCCATCAAGACATAAATAATGCAATTAAAGGATTAATATGTAAGTGCATACTAATCTATATGGATGATCTTACTATGTTCTCCAAGAATAAGAATGACCACGCAGGCCATATGTAGTCAATATTCTAGAGATGAAGGTTTGGCATCTTAATGAACCCAAAGAAGATCATATTTGGAGTAATTTAAGGAAATATCTTAGGACACATCATTACCAAAGAAGGAATCATCATTTATCTAGATATAATTAAGGGAATTTTGAAGATTGCACCCCCAAATAAGAATATGGAGCTCAAGTAATCCTTTGTGAAGATTAATTTCATAAGGAAGTTTATCTCATGATTTAAGGAGATTTTTAGACCCCTAAATGCAATGATGAAGTAGGATTATAAAATAAAATGAATATATAAGGCCCAAAAGTATTTTTAAGACATCAAAGATGCAATATCTCAAGCTCTAGTACTAATTAGTCTAGATTTTACAAAGGATTTTTATTTGTAATCATTTTCTTTAGAACATACAATTGATGTTGTCATAACACAAAATAAAGATGATACCAAGCATCCAATTGTATTTATGAGCACAAATTTGAAATATATATAACTTAGGTACTAAAGATATTCACTCTTATCCAAATAGTGAAGAAATTTTGACACTACATCTTGAGGAGTAAGACTATTACCATCATGCTAGATCTTCTTGTCAAGATCACCTTGTCACAAAATGAATTAGGATAATGCAAAAGATAATAGATGGAAAATTTTTAGGGATTTTACATATAAATCAAGCCTACTAAGATCATTTAGGGTCAAGGCATTGTTTAACTCATGACTAAACTAGATCCACATATTACTACTGAAGAGGTATGTGAAGCCCAAGAATCTAGAGGAGAATGGTATAATAACATAATATGATATCTGATTTTAGGTACTTCTTCTAAAAAACTCAATAGAGAATGAAGGATAGCTTTGAGGCTCAAAGTTTCTCATTATATTATCAATAAAGGTGTTATCTAAAGAAGAAACTATGAAGGTATTTTTCTTAGGTGTGTGTCTATAGAATAAGTTAAAGATATTATAGAAAACTTACATTAGAATATAGGAAATGGCCATCCATATAGGAATATCACATCCCATCAATATTAAGAATGGGTAACTACTAGCTAATAGTTTTCAAGGATGCTCATCTCATTTGAGAACATGCCACGAATGATAAGCTTTAGCTAAGAGAGAAGTACATGAAGGAATACCCTTGTAACCTATTATTAAAGGAAGGAAATTTTACAAATGGGGTTTAGACTTCATTGGTGTCATTAACCCAAATTCCTCAGTAGGCCATAAGTTTTTACTCACTACCATAGAATATTGTACTAGATAGATTGAGGTTATGGATACAAATAATTCTAGATCACAAGATGTGATTCACTTCTTAGAGGAACACCAAATAAGAACTTGATAGATATAATTAAGAAATTAGTGAGGGATAAGACTAGGGACTAAGACAATTTATTAAAGTATTCCCTTTGGGTAGACTAAACAAGATATAAGCAGGACCTTAAAGCTTCACCGTACATGTTGGTGTATGGATGCAGGTCGTCATTCTTAATCATGCTGAAATTACTAACATGTCAATTCATGTAAGAATACATGGATCCAAATGATAAATTAAAATCCCAACTACTGGACATAATACAAATGGAATATTCAAGGATTAAATCCCTACAAACCTTTAACAAACACCAAGATGTAGTCAAGAGATGGTTTGACAAAATATCTCAGAGCTAGTTCTATTTTGGGATAAGGCCCATGAAAATAAAGTACATCATGATAAATTTGCCCCACTATGGATTAGATCATATCATATTTTAGAAATATTGGGTAATAATTCATTCTATTTAAAAGACTTCAAGGCAATGAACTCACATTTTTAGTCAATAGATAGTTTCTAAAGAATTACTTCATGGTTGTATTATTTAAAGGTACCCCTAATTGATGAAGGAACATAGTAGAGGTAGGATTAGATTAGTTTCATATTTTACTATGATAGGTTTCATGATTTATAGATTAGTTTATTGTTTTCTTAGTTTAGTTCCTTGTTTTCTAGGTTTAGTTTTATTGCTTTTTAGATTAGTTGTTTTGTTGTTTCCTATGACAATCTAAATTATCTTATTCTAACGTGACCCAAGCTAAAATTCAACCAGTTGAGCCCCCTATTTTATGCTTAAATAGACATGTAACCTGAAAGGGAAAGTTACAAAGAGATTTATAACTTGGGACCTATTCATAAATTAGGTATATTTATATGTTTAGAGTCTTCAAGATGAGGTATGTAATCACAAACCATTCTAGATTGTGTCACAATTGAATATTTCTAACAAGTATGTGAAATTTGTTCTCAAATACTTCATATGAATTTAAAAAGTTTTCATATTCCATTGGATCAAGCACACTTATTATATTAATACTTGTTGGAGATGATAAATTATTGGTGTAGGTATAGCTATCAAGGATGTTTTGGTAAAATCTTTTGTTTTATAACCATACCAACTCATAGGGGTTTCAACTCTCCTCTTTCTATTCAAATAAGAAAGCGAAATAAAATAAGAAAAGAACAAATGAGTTCAAAAAATAAATCAATAAAAATAATATCTAAATAAAATCAAAAGGCTCACATGATGAAATAAGGTCAATGTACCATGCATCATGATTAGGAAAATAAAGGAAGAGGGAGAAGAAACCCAAGGTATCTTTGTCAGGGCTATAAATGCTTGTATAGTAGAGGGAAATGTTTGAGATTAACTTAAATTAATTTACTTTATACGAAACTAGTATGAAACCTATAACTTCATTAAGCCTTTGAAAATATCATCATAATAAGGGTTAAATGAACTTCACTTTTAGCACACACAGATCCATAGATAAGAAGTCAAGTATGTTGTGTGAATCTACTTAGGAGTCTCTTTCATATTTCATATTTTATTACTTTTCTATGGCATAGTTCATGTTTTATTTGAAATTACTAACAAAATTTTTATGTTCTATAATACTCAGAAGTATCCCCCTTATAAGTCACCATTTTTTGTACCCAACATCCCACTTTTATTCCTTTAGAAATGGGGCCCCACTTTTTCATATTTTAGAGCCTTTCTTCTACATGTTTATACAAGTTATAAAATGCACTGATCCTTAATATTTTCACTTAGAAAAATCAATCATGGTATTATAAATTTTTATAGACTAACCTTATTAATGCCTTTTTGAGAGATTTTTGAACTATGTAAGTTTTCTAGGACTTAGTTTTGTTTGAAATAAGTATATTCAGGATTTGGTTTTTGGACATTTTACTCAAGCCTTCTCAGGAGTATTTAGTATTTAGAAATTTTGTTCAGGACTTATTCATTGGGTCTTTTGATCTTCAATTTTTTTGTTCAGAAGATTATGTTTGGATTTTTTGTATCAGACTTTTTACTTAGAATATGTGTGTGGAGTTTTCGCATTGGACATTTTGTCTAAACAATTCTTTTGAATGACTCATCTCTTATAAAAATTTGGTATTCAAACTTTTTTTTGGAACTTTTATTTGAATAGATTTGTTCTTTGTGTTATTTATATCGAAAAAACTATCTAAAAAAGTCATCATAAGATTTATGCATTTTGAATATTTTTCTTTTTTGGTTTTTTATATCATGTTTTTTTGAACATTTTATCCAACAAATTTTTGGTCTTTAGGATTTTTATTCAGCCTTTGTGTTCAAAAAAAAAGTTTGGAGATTTCATAGTATTGATCCCAATATAAAACCCAACTCCTGATTCCTGATTACCAAAATCCTACTACACTTAGCCAATAAAGCAAAATACTTCCCAATACTCGCGAATATTATCTCCCAACTAAAATAATGAGATTAAAACTATTAAAAAAATACAAAATAGGTGAATTTTGGGCATGTATAATGCACAAAATATAATTTAATGCCAAATATATATACACAATGTGCAACCATAGATATATTCATTGCTCTCAAATAAATTTGAACTTGACTTCTATCCTATGCAAGAAAAGCCCTAGCTACCTATGAGATTATTTCAAGTAAATAAGTGACTAGAAGAAAGGATAATATTTTCACATAGCATGTAATAGAATTCAAACATTACACATAATTTCAATGGCATTTTTATCCAAGGAATTGATGGGAGCACTTTTGCCATCACCATTTTTTTATTAAGGATTCTATTGAATTCACAAACACGGTCTATGATGCCACCATTTTCATCAATGTATTTTCATAGATGGAAATATATCTCCTACAAAATTCTAGTTCATTAGAGAATTACTGTCATTTAAGAGAGATGACCTACATTTATCTGTAGTCAAGTCGAAGGTGATGTCCTACATTGACATCCTACAAGATTTATTCTTTATAGGGAAGATTACATAGGATGATTTTTTACACCATATGGACACCTAGATAATTGTGGCATGCATCACCAAAGCTAAATTACTGAGGTATTTATCATTACCAATTCTAGATGCATGTGTTGACAAACATAGGCTAGTTTCATAGAACCTAAAGAATTTAATGGATAAGGTACTATACTCATGGCTGATCACTAGAGAAACCATGAAATATAAAGGTAAGAATCCCACCCATATAAACAAATTTAGGATGCGAGTGTGGATTGGGATGGTGTTTCTTAATAGGTTTTATGGCATGCCCAACATCCATTTCCTTAATTTGGACTGGGTATCATTATTACTTATCATGATGACTAATGATGTCACATTTAATTTAGATGAAATTATAAGCTTCCATTTGAGAGAATAGGTTATAAAAAAAGGGAAAATGTACCACTCTAGTGGGCCAATTTGACATGATCTCCTTTCTTTTGGATGATATAATGGGCACAATATATAAAGTCCTTGGCGAGCTTTGGATCCTAGCCATTGACTATGTTAAGAATCACATTTATGATTATTTCCAATTTCAACATATTTAAACATATACAAAGAACATGGTTAGGATTATTGAGGATGTTTATCCTTAAGTATGGCAAGCAATCCATGGGTCTCTAATGCCTAGATTTAAAGAAAGCATATTGAAAATGTTATTTGGAAGGGGTGACTATCTTTTGTATCCTAACTACATGGTGATCATAATTTTTGAACAAAAGGTTCATCCCCTATGCCTCCCAAAACATGTACCTAAAAAATTGGTAGAGAAAGAGATTGCTTTCCAAATCTAGTAGAGTATTGAGGTGGACTTGACTAAAAAAATAAAAACACATTTTATGGGCACCATATGGTCATTGGACAGATGTGCTACACACATAGAAATCACTTTGGATATGTGGATAGAAAAAAAAAAGATTTATCACTTACCCACAATACCACAAAGGGACTAGGATCCTCATGGCCACACACAAAGACATATTTAGGGCCTTGGTATCCCCTATCAACATGTCCATTATGACTATGACTTTTTATTCATGAATGCATATAATGATGACCTTGTATTGGAAAGGGAAAAAGTTATCAGCTTGAAGGAGGATCATTTAAGGGTGATTAAATAAGAACCTTCAATTATAGTGAAGGATTTGCATAGTAGATTACCACTCTTTGCTGGATTGACACCCGTAGATTTTTAGAACAACTAGCCTCCAAAGCAAACTAAGGAATAAGGAAAACCTTCATAGGAACTTCCTTTCAAGTTAAGGGCTATCGATAAGGAACTAAGGGTGAGTGAGCTTGATTTTTAGGGGAGCTCTAGGAGATCCCATTAATCTAGAGTCTTTTGATGAGGAAGAACAAGGATAAAACCACCCAACTATAAGTGCAATATAAATGCTTATAGCTACCCCCCAAGTACCAAAGTCTACATTATCAGAGGTAGCCATAGATTAGTTTTATACCTCATCTCAATGAGGCTCCTCCTTGTATCTTAAGACCACTATTTGCTATAGGAGGAAGCTTAAGAATCTCCTCATAGGTAGTTTAACAATTGAGAAATCATAAAGCCTACCTGAAATACCTCAATAATTTTAGGAGGAAGATACATAAGAACTTGATGAAGAATCATAATTAGAGACAACCAAGGCATTGATCCTTAAGGTTGACAAAGGGAAAGTACCAACTATGGAAGACACAATAGGTAAAAAGGCTTAACCTTTAGAGACTTCCTTACTATCTTTTTTTATTCCTATTTTTAGTTCTATACCAATTTCATCTATGTTGAATAATCCCAAGGTGAAAGTTGTCACTTACACCCTTGATGTTCTATTTACCTCTTCCTCTCTCTTACATATACCTCTACTCATTCCAAAAGTTAAGAACTCTTCCACTATTACTCTATCTTACACCACTATTTGTCCATTTTCCACCCTCATGCCATCCACTTCCATCATGTCCACTACCAGTATTCCCTCTGACACTACCATAGTTAGATACTTAAAGAGGAAAAGGGTAGCTAGAAAAATTAAAACATCCATGGAAACTCCCCAAATCCATGTTTCATCCACCCAGATCACTTTACCCATTCCATCCAATACATCATCCTAAGAAACCATTATCACAAGCTCAAGCAAGGGGAAGAAGGAAAAGAAAGTTATCGTAGTTCATCCACTCCTCCAATATGGAGGTTTGGATTGGTCCAAGATCATTTGGCCTTCCTACCTAACACAATCCTTAAGGCAGTAAGGAATCAATATCTAATATAGTATTTTAAAGAAGAAGCTATGGTTAAAACCATACTAGATATATACCTTAACTAGAAAATAATTCATCCATTGGACATTGATTTAAAAGATACGACTTCTCAAATTCCCAACTTTAAGATAAAGAGATCCCATCCATTATAACCTTGATTGATAATCCATTTGGGAGTATTCAAAGGGTAAGAAAGAGGAAGTTGGAAGATGAAGATGATAGAGAAATAATTCTTTAAGAGAAGAAAGAATTATTGTTCTTATCCAATAGACAAAATAAATAGGTGATCTTATCCCCTATAATGAATATTTTAAGTCTCTAGCTAAAGCATATAAAGATTCCATGGTGGTAATTCATGAAGGCATAGAACTAGCGAGATACAAACTGGAGGAAAAATTAGGACAAATAAAAGAATGAAAAAAGATAATGCATATTCTAATAGGTATTGAAGTTAAGATCCAAAAGGCACATCAAAATGATACAATTCCTTAGAGACATTAGAGTTTATGTGGGTTGAATTAGCCCCCCATATTGCCAACACTCACCAATTATTAAATTCCTTAAAATTATATGAGAATAAACTAAAGTTGTTAATTATTTACACAACTAATAAGGCCTCTAGCCATTTGGATTTAATGACACCATTAGAGGCATCTAATGCCCTTAATATAGTGGTCATAAAGATAGAAGAGGCTAGGGAATGGGTAACAACTATTGGGGATTTAGTCTCCAAATACTAGGAATATGAGGCCCTCATCCTACAAAATTTTAATGACTCAAAATTGTTAAAAGTAATGAATGTTATAGGAAAGTTGATCAATAATATAGATTTCAATCAGCTTATTGAGAAGGATTAGAATAATTTCAATTATAGTTTACAAGGAATATCATTAGAAGACATTGAATCCAATTTAAGCTTTATGAGGGAAAAGGTGACTGAATTTGAAATCTTCAAAATCAACTTCCAGATGTTGAAATCAGAACATGTAAAGCTCCTAAGGTAGGTTAGCAAGGTGAATAGACCATCTCTTTTAAAATTGGATATAATTAGACATTAACATGATGTGTCACATAAATTTTGTCTTGAAATAGAGGTAAAGAAGAAGTAGACTCAGGTTCCCACTTCCAGTTTTACGTAAATGGCTATAGTTACAAATCCAACTAAAGTCAATACATCTATGCAGACATCGACACATATGTAAAAGGGCCAAGTTTTTACATGTAAATTCTATAGCAATGTATATTTCATATTTATAGTTTTCTTATGGTTTGAAATGTTTCACTAAAATTTTAATCTATTTGATGTTTTAAGGAGAAACATAGATGAAGGATAGCGATTAGAGATTAGAGATAACCCAGATTGGTTATGCACCATATCCAGATGATGTTGAGCACTCCTATTTGGCTAGGGAGGACTACCTATGAATAAGAAAGCACTACCACCAAAAATATTTGTTATTAGATATATGAGTGGGATGCCAAGATACACACTTATTCCTAGAAGTGTCAAACTTCCTTAGGGATGACAATCCACATTTTGAAACAAAATGGTAATGAATAACAAAATGAAAGAGAGAGTAAGAGAGAGATATTTGTATTTTTATTACAGTTTGAGTGTAATAGAGAGTGACATAATGTAGGTAATGTGAGTTATTTTTGATTTTGGAGGTTGTTTGGGTAGGCTTAGGGAGGTTAGTGGAAATACAAAATCATCAATGTCAGTTAGGTTGCTGATGTTGGTAAGGAGATATGACTGATGTTGATTATGTGACTGATGTTGATAGGGGTAGTAGGTTCTCAAGAGGTTGTAGGAGATGTTTTTGAGCTGGGAGGTGGATGTTTGTTAGGTTTATGAGGTTGGGAAGAGTTATAAGGGAGTGGGTAAGACTCAAGTGGGTCTAGATAGAGGGTTGGTATGTTTAAAGTAATGTGAAATAAGTGAAGGAGTTTTATAGTCAAGATGTTCATAAAATGTTA
This sequence comes from Torreya grandis, assembly GCA_037957365.1. NCBI lineage: Eukaryota > Viridiplantae > Streptophyta > Pinopsida > Cupressales > Taxaceae > Torreya > Torreya grandis. The sequence goes on from JARHVA010001644.1 coordinate 1,058,098, forward strand.
AATAGTATAATGTAAAGTAATTTTAAAATGACTATTTAAAAGAATTAAAAAACATAGAGATATACTTAGCTAGTGAAATGGATGAACCGTGAGTGCTAGATAGATGGCTCTGATGAGGAATGTTGAAGAAATACATGAATAAAAAATACAAGCATGTGCTACTAGCTCAGAAGCATCAAAAATCTATGTAGCATATCAAATCCTAATTTGGCAAATTTTTATAGAGTAATGGTAAGCCTGGATGTATAAAGTTGAATGTTAAAGCCTATATGCAAATGATTGATCTTTTTGATTTTTGTTGACTTGAATATTAGCTTGAAATTTAGCTTTAGTAATCAATGTCAGTGGCATGAGAATAGGTAAAAGGAATATTTTTAGCCTATTTCCTATTCCTTCTCTTGCCAAGTTTGGAATCCATTAGGAAATGATAGAAATGTGAGGTTAAAAAGGACATAGTTAGTTAGGAATTTATGTTAGGGGTGAGAACAAGTCATGGTTAGTTAAGATTAGGGGACTAAGTCTTGAGGTGACTTAGAGATAAAATATTAGTCTTAAGATGAGGTAGCCAGGTAAGGTGGCAGAAGTAGTATTTAATTAACTTAATTAAATATTGTAAATTAATTATGTGAGAGGTGAAAATATGGGTTAGGAGGGTTAATTATTAAAAGGGGATAAAGGGGGTTTCAATAAAGGGAGTTATGCACATATGTGACATAATTTTAGTGTCTACATTTTCCCCTTTTTATCTTGTAATTTATGCTGACAAGTTACAAGGAAAAAATAGGAGTTGGATGCTCTAGGTATGGGATGAGGTATCCCTCCTCAAAATGGGAATCAATGAAGGAGAACATAAAATTGGGTAGTGGTTTGATAAGAATGTAATTGGTTGGGTGGATGTTGAGTGAGAGGACCCAAAAGGTTATAAGTGATAGGATTGGCTTGGTTACAATCTAAAAGACCTAATAAACATGTGTGTGTACAATAGCCAACTATAGTGAGGTAGCATAAGCGGTCAAGACAAGCGGTTGGTTGTCATGGTTGGGGAGATATATGTGATCTCTAAGGTTGGTTGTCATGGTAAAAAAGATATACATGATATCCAAGTTTCCCCAAACTTAGTGTGTAGTCCAAAGGTTGGTGGTTAGGGTTGAAAATTCTAAGTTTAAGGTTATCGATGTCAGTTATATCATTGATGTCGATAGTAAGTATTACAAACATCAACATCTTAGGTTAAGACTACCAATATTGGTGGGTGACCAAACTCAAAAAAAAGGGGTTTGGTGTACCACCAAAACTCATTTGTAATATTTGATTAGAGAAAAAGAGTGCTAGGTGTTTTGGGGCATAGGATAGCTCTAAAATATCTATTGGTGGTGAGTTGGCAAGAGATAAGTGGTTGAGAAGAGTGTGTGAGAGTGAGGGTTGGATTGAGTGCTTGGTGGGCCATGGTGTGACCAAGAGAATGTTGGTGTGGGTAGAGTTGATAGAGGTAGGAGGGGACCCAGCTAGAGGAGTACCACCATAAGTTTCAGCCATTCTAGCCTAAAGGAGACATAGAGATGAGGTAAGATGCCATTTGAGTTGAATTTTAATTCAAGGTTGCTAACTTATGATTTGGGCTAATTTTTTATGGTTAGGGGGAGAGGGGGAAATTATAGGGGTAGAAAATGAGGTGAGGGTAGGTTTAGGTGAATTTGGGAGGGGTTGGGTGTAGTTTTTAGGAAAAAAACTTAAATTTGGGAGGTGTGCTATTTGGCCCTAGGGTTGAACCAATCATTGATGTTGATAGGGCTCATCGATTTCAACTAACATGGCATCAATGTCGATAGCCTAAATTTTTGTTGGTCATAGAAAAAACCCCAAATAGGAAGAAAATGCCTATTTTTGATCCCCAATTGAGTTA
>JARHVA010001644.1:1065000-1165000 GCA_037957365.1 Torreya grandis
AATCAATGTGGGAAGCCTAGAATGGAATCTTATTTGTGTTGAGGTCATATGAAGATGATCAATAAGAGAATATTATAAGTCATTATTTCCCTTGATAACAAATCTTGGCTTAGCCATCCTTCAAGGGAGTGGTCTAAGCTTTTATTTTTATTTTTTTATAGCTATCCTTCAAGGGAGTAGTCTATTTATAGTATCAAGGAGAAGTTACATAACCATCCTTCAAGGGAGAAGTCTACATTGAGAATCATGATCTAAGAGATTATAACTTGTCTATGTATCCCATTTTTTAAAACTTTAGTCATAGATAGGATTATAGAGGCTTAGAGATTTTCCACTTTGAGGGCAAAAACATAGCACTTCATAGGTTAACTAAATATGTAAGAATAAGGGCTAAGAGGAAGGGAGATGAATGTAATAGGTTTATTCAAGGGATGAGATCAAGTTAAACACAAGGTGAAACATCACTTGATTAATAAAATAATGGTCATAGGTTCAAATCATTTAAAGGCTCAGGTTCTAGCCTTCCTTCGAGAGGAGATAAGTGATAAGTTCCTGAGCCATACTTGAGAATTATGATGTAGGGTCTAAGCCAATTAGGAGTCGACTTACCCCATTTTATTTTCTCCATGTTCATCACATGTTAATTTTTCATTAAGATGAGATCTTAGATATTGAAATATCACTCCTTGAGGTTTTTTTTTGTAAGCACGTTTGATACACTCTTGATAGATTTGGAGGTGGTTGAGGGATATGAGATGATGTTCATCAAGCAACTCAATTTGAGTCAAATGTTCTTATTAAAAGTCATCGTTAGTAAGTATGTCTTGTAGAGAGATGTAAAGAGAAGGAATTTGGACCTCAAGAGGTAAAATAACTTCCATCTCATAGACCAAGGAAAAAGGCATAGCACCTACAGGGGTTCGAACGTTAGTGTGGTAAACCCATAAAGCAAAGGGAATGTATGTGTGCAAATACTTGCCAATATCATTAACTACCTTCATGATGATTTTGGTTAAGGTTTTGTTAGAGGCTTATACCTATCCATTTGCTTGTGGATAGTACAGTGATGAGAAACTTAATTTGATTCCAAAGGCATCACAAAGATTTTAGACAGTCTTATTTTTGAAAGTTTTACTAGTGTCTATTATAATTTTATGGGGGACACTAAAATGATAGATGATGTGATGGTTGATAAATTCAACAATTTTGTCAGCCTTAATAGAGATGAGAGGAATGGCCTTGACCCACTTAGTGAAGTATTCAATAGAAGTAATGATGGAATGGTGATAAAGAGATGAACGAAGGTTAATCTCACTAATTATATCCAAAACCCATTAGGAGAAGGGCCAAAATTCTTTGGAAACTTGTAAGGCATGGATTGGAATGTGAAGGAGGTTAGCATGTTGTTGACATTTGACACAACACCAAACATAATCACTACAGTCCTGATTGACTATTGGCCAACAATAGCTGAGTTGAAGGATACATTTGGTAACTGTGTTACCATTGAAATGTCTACCATAAATCCCATCATGAAATTCCTTAATGGCAAAGGGGATCTTAGTATTAGTGAGGCACCTAAGGAGGAGACCATCAAAACCTCACTTGTAGAGAAGTCCCCCTAGCATAGTCTAATGAGCGACACATTTCATGAAGTCGCATCTACCATTATTGGAGAGGTCAGAAGGGGTAATATAAAAGGAGAGGTAATCTATGAGCTACTTGTACCATAAGTCATGTGGGTTGTGTGTTATATTACCTATAAAAAGGATGTTAGTTGATACATAAGAGGGTAATGTTAAGTGATGTATAGTGACATAGATTTTTGAGGAAGAGGTTAAAGAGGGTATGTGTGAAGTAAGGGATGTCATTGTGTCAACAAACTTTTTTGTACATCAAGAAATAGTTTACAAGAGGTGGGAGTCAAATGATTATAATAATGTGTCTACAAGATGTTAATATCATTGCAAAATTTTGTTTTTTCATAGGTAGGAACCATGAACCTGATTAACCACTAGCTGGGAATCACTAAAAATGGTTATTGATTTGACACCCAAGAAAATAACCATTTGAAACCCTAAGATCAAAGCTTCATATTCAGCCATATTGTCAGTACATTCCAAATCTAGTTTAAATGACAAAGGCATAGGCTTGCCATCAAGAGGGATGAGGATGACCCCCATACCCCAATTGTTTTGATATTTAGACCCATCAAAGAACATCATAAGTTTATAGGAGATGTCATCAGTTGAGACCATTATGATAGATTCATCAGGGAATTTGAGGTTTGAAGGATGGTTTTAGGTAAAGGGGTAGTAGCTAATTGGTCAACGATCTTTTTCCCCTTGATAGAATTTTATTGAATAAATTCTAAGTCAAATTTAGTAAGGATCATGAGCCACAAAGCTACATGTTGGTTGTGATATGGCTTGAAATATATGTATTTGAGAGGATCAATATGGGTGACAATATAAGTTTTATGATTTAAGATGTAATGACAGATCTTAGAAGATACAAAGAAAAATGTGAGACAAAGCTTTTCATTATGGGTATATCAAGTTTTATAATCAATAAGTGTGTGGTTTATGTAGTAAACCACTTGGTCTTGATGGTGATCATCTTTATGTGCAATCATAACACCTAAAGAATGGTGTGTTACAAAGATGTGAAGGTACAAAGGATAGTTTTCCTTAGGTGGAATAAGAACTAATGGGGAAAGGAGATACCATTTGAGTGCATCAAAGTATTTCTAGCAATCTAAATTCCAATGGAAGGAGACCTCTTTTTTGAGGATATGGTGAAAGGGTTGGAAAAAATTTGACAACTAGGAGATGAAGCGATAGATTGATTGAAGCTTACCTTATAGGCTATGGAGTTGTTTAATATTAGTAAGTGGAGGCATGTCTAGTATTGTTTGACCTTTATCAAGGTTGAATTCAATACCATGAAGAGAAATGATAAATCCTAAGAGCTTACTAGAAAGGACACCAAAGACACATTTATTTGGGTTTAGTCGAATGTTATATTACAAGAGATGAGTGAATATGATTTTGAGAATCATCAAGTGATTTTGGCAAAGTTTAGACTTTTTAAGTAAGTCATCGACATAGTGTTGCATAATTTTTTGTAGGAGATCATGGAAGATATAAGTCATGGTGCATTGGTAAGTGGTACCAATGTCTCTCTAGACCAAAGGGCATGACGTGATAGCAAAAAGTAACTAGGATTTGATTGTAACCTAAGAACCTATTAATAAGTGATAACATCTCATGGCTAGATATTATATCAACAGGTTGGTTGATGCTTGGGAAAGGGAAGTCATCCTTTAGACAAGTGAGGTTTAAGTCACAGTAGTTAGTGCATATGTGGATTTTCTTGTTGCTTTTGGGATAAGAACAATATTAGAAACCCATTATGGGTAGTTGATGGGTTGAATAAAGTTAACAAAAATGAGACATTGGAGCTCTTCTTTGACAAGGAGAGAAATATGAGGATGCATTTTGTGAAGCTTCTGCTTAATAAGTTTAACATCTCAATTGGTGATAATGTTGTGGGTGACTATAGAGGGGTTGATACTAGGCATGTCATTATAAGACCAAATGAAAGATTTGTTATAGTCATTAGAAAATGTGGCATAATTATCTTGCTTAGAGGAATCCAATCTTAAGGACATAGAGATTATTGTGAGTGGGCAAATTGATGTCAATGGTTGAATCATTTAACATAGCTTGTGTTTTAGATGGGAGTGATAATTAGATATATGAATCATCTACACCCATGTATGTGAGAATATCATCATCATCTTGACATTAGATAGTGTTGATAGTGGAAGAGTCTTCATCAATCATTTCAGGATGAATGAGAGGAAGGTACCTTGTTTCCTTACCCAGGTGATAGGTGAGGGGCCCAAAATGGATGGTGTTTATTGAATTTTTTTAGGAGGTATAGATACCTCTAATTTTATAAGTGATGGTGGAGGAGAGGATGGAGAAGGAGAGACCATCTCTTTGATAATTGGTATATTAGAAGTTTTGGTGAGTTAGTTTGTTCATCAGAACCCACTCCATGCTATTTTTTGGTATTTTCAATGGTTTTATTGGTGGGATATTCAATGGGTGTATGAACACCCTATTCATAATGACCCAACCAAATCCTTTCTAGGAACACCTATAAAGATAGGTGTGAGTGAATCTATGATTTCTTAAGAAATAGAAGTCATAGGTAAATCATTGTGTCAAAGAGGATGGATTGTCGATAGCGAGAGATCAATCAATTACCCCATATATGAAATTAGTTCGAAGGTTAGGGGGACCATACAGGATGACCATACCAATATGGTGATAATAACTAGGGTGTATATGAAGCTTTCCATACCTTTTTGGAGTATGAACATGTTGAGTGTCAACAAATGATATTCTTTGAGCAATAGATGTTTGAAAGTTTCCTTCATGGGGTCATTGTTAGGAATTTGTGTTGTTGGTATCTGTGTAATCAAGATAGTGGAGCTTGTGGAAGCTTTAGAAGTATAATGTAGAGGAGATGATTTATTTAATGGAATGAGAACATCATTGGGGCTATAAGTCATGTTACATGTTTGAAAGGAGGTGGGTCCATGGAAATAACATGCACTTGCCCATTGTGCTCAAACTTGACATAGAGGTACAAAGTTGAGGGCACACATGCCATAGCATGTATCCAAGGTCATCCAAGAAGTATGTTGTATTGGAACTCTCCTTATACAAAATATAATAGATTAGGAATTATGTGGGGACCCACATGGATATGTAAGACAATAGTGCCCATCATAGTAGTTGTGGTATCATTAAAGGAGTAAAGCACAACATCAGTTTGAGACATGTAATTATCAGGAAGGGCTAGATGTTTGTAGGCATGGGTAGAGATAATATTAATAATATCTCCTCCATCGATCATGACTCTTTTAACATGAGTTTCGTTGATATATTTAGTGATAAAAAGGGTATAATCTTGATCTTTAAGGTGTTGAATTGGAATTTCTGAATCATTGAAGGAAATCAGGGAGATGGTGTAAAGAGAGATGACCAAAGCTATAAGAGGCTAGGGATCATCATGTTATACCTAAACTAATTTTAAGGATATAATCAAAGTTTGACATTTTTGGGTTGAGTTTTGGATTAACTTATAAAAGGACATTTTCATAGGGGTTTGGTGAAGTTATTTCACCATCGAGTTTTGAATAACCTCTGAAGGTGTTGGTTTTGGGAATCCTAAGATATAAATCTTGAGATTTAGAGGAGGAGTGTATTTTGAGAAGGGATGAGCCCAAGGGGAAATGAAATTTTCCTTACCTTTATCCTTTTAATTTTATGACCATGTGGCCACATTAACCATGTTAATCTGAAACATAGGTGAAAGAGGTGGCAAAGGGGGTATGACAACATCTTTGGGTTTGAATTCATGTGGAATGGTATGAAGAATTATGGATGTCATGGGTGGAATAGTAATAAAGTTAATGGGAGTATCAATAAAGAGAGTGTCGATATCAAAGTGTTCTCAAATGACTACCGTGAGAGATTTACAACTCTCTATATAATGTCTAGGTGAATGATGATATAGACACACTTGTGTATCATCAACCAAAGATGGATTCTATCCAAGAGGGTTATAAGGGTTAATGAGAGGAAGAGTTATTATGGAGGATTATAACAACTACCATAGGAAAAAGATCTGAGAGCCTGTGAGTGGGCTAACACTTGTTGTTGTAATAAGAGTGGACACCTTCTTTGGTTTAGGAGTCACAGGGGTGATTTTGTGTGGCACCTTTTTAGGTGGTAATGGATCCACATGTTTTTCTAACACTTTCTTAGTATTAGGTGTCATGGTGTTAGATGTGAAAGGTATACTAGGTGGCAGAGGTAGTAGTGGAGGTGACTTAGCCTTTGGTTTCATTTGGATTGGTGAAACCCCAACTAAAGTAAAAGGATGTGGTCCCAAAATTGAAGGCAAAGTTGAGGGTGGAAGAGGGAAGGATCGATGAGATCTAGGAAGATTAACATTATTCCTTAGTTTAGCCCATAGAAATCCAACTTGTGGAGTTATATCTAATTTCACCTATGGATGAATTAGATTAGAGATTGAGAGAATGCCTAAAGAACTTATCTACTTTAATGTGGCAGATGTTTGTGCGGGTGAGGGCTCTGATGTAGAAGGATGAGATTTTGGTGAATTTGGTGAAGAAGCTCTAACTTTTTGAAATACCTTAGGGTAAAGGGTAGTGAGAGGGTTGGTGGTAGAGTATGATACTTATTGTGTAGGATAAAGAGTTTTAAGTCAGTCCCAAAATACCACATGGTCTAGCTTCATGGAGTTAAGAAACTCTAGATTTTCCACTAATCATGAGAAGTTTAGATGAAGTTGACATATGCCTTATAATTACTTCTTTATAAGGCTCAGGTATTTGAGAAAGAGGGAAATTGTTGGCTTTTACTACCTAAGGCCAAAGATGAGAAAGAGCCACAACATGGTCTTCTTCAACAGAGATGGGAGAAGAGGCATGGTCTTCCTCAAGTGGGGGAGAGGTAGGTGAAGAAGGCTATTCAAGTGGGTATAACATAGGTATAATTTCTCCCTCAACATGTGGGAGAGGAATTGGTAAAGTATGATCTTCCATAGGTAAAAGAAGTAGTAAAATTGGTTGAATTGGAGTAGATACATTAGGTCTCTCATCTAATGTAGGGGTGGATAACACTGGCTCATCTAGGTGCAAAGGAAAGATGTAGTACTACATTCCATTAGTGGAGGAGAGGTAGGCAAAGAAAGTTCCTCAAGAATGTATAAAATAATAATGATGTTACCTTCAACATGTAGTTGAGGAATGGGTAAGGCATGGTCCTCAAGTGGGAAGATGATAGCTAAAATGGGTGATAAAAGAACTAAAAATATAGGCTCCTCTTATGGAAAAAAGAGAGGTAAAGGAGGCTATTCATTATGTGGGAGTGGAATGGTTGAATTAGGCACTTTTACCTGAGGAATAAGGATGAGAAAAAAAAACTCCACCAATTATGGGGGAGGACTAGGTAAAATGGGTGCCTCTGATTGTGAGATAGGTTGGACTAGAGGTAAAGGAAAGACCATATTGACTATATGGATATTATGATCACATGATTTATTAGTCATGGTTTGAAAAATATTTTGATTTGGTGAATGGTTAGGAAAAGTTTGTTTGAACACATCCATATTTTAATTATCAGGTGCATTAGGGTTGTCTAAGATAAGATCACCCCTATCAAGCATGTCTTGAACAATGTTCTTGAATGTTTTATAGTTATTAGAATTGTGGCCTTTGACTCAGTGGTAGCCACAAAACTCATCCTCCTTATACCAAGTAGGAATAGATAAGAGGGGCAAAACTATATAGGAGGCTTGATTTAAGGAAGGGTTATGGCTCCCTATTGTAATAGTTTTTCTAAAATGAAAGTATATGACTCCCTAATGGGAGTGTATTGTCTTTGTTCATAATGTTGTTAGAATTTCTTGGTCATATTTTGTGAGGTTGAGGAATTAGGTTGGTTTGTGGTTGTGGAATAAGTTGATTTAATGGCCACCACATTGGTAGAGCCTTTAGATTTTTGGCTAGAAGGAGAATTTTTAAAAGAAGAAGAGTTATCTGATTTGGAATTGGCATTTTTACTATGCAACTTGACTCTGTCTTTGTCTATAGACTATATTTTGAGTTTTTGTGTCATTGTAAAGGCTTCATCAAATGTGAGGAAAGTTTTTACTTAGAGTGTGGACAAAATATGATTAGAACATACCCTCAAGAATAGATCAATAAGCTCAAGTTAGGGTAAAGAGAAGGAGAGTTGATTGATTAAGCCTCTTTAATAAGTAATAAAATTTGTGATAGACTCATCATCAAATTATTTAATAGAATAAAGTTCCATAAGAGAAAACTTTTTAGAAATTTTGATAGAGAAATGGTCTAGGAATAATTGTGTGAGTTGGGTAAATGAGAGAAGGGAGTGCCAATTTATAGAGCTATGCCAATCTAGGGTAGCACCCAAAAGAGACATGGGGAAGGTGTGAAGTAGTAATGCATCATCATGCCCTATTAAATAACAAATGTGTCTAAATACTCACAAGTGATATTGTGGATACTCTTTACTCTAAAATTGAGTAAATTTGGGGAGTTACCATTGGATTGGATAAGGGTGAATAGGCATAGAAGGATGGATGGGTTCATTGCATATCTGATCATAATATAACACATTCTTTGAACTTGATATATATGGCTTTAGATTAGACATCTTATCTATCAACATCTTAATGAGGTTTAGAGGAGGGTTGGTTTTGGGGATACCCCTTAAGTTATATGGAGCATAATAATAATTTTAAGTAGCATATGACATAGCTTGTTGTGGTTGTGTTGATGAATCATAGGGGTAGTGAGTCATAGGCTAGGGGTAGAAAATAAAATGGGATTATCCCATTGGGTTAGAGACTGTGCTTTGGTTAGATGTTGTTATTGTAGGTTGGGTTGTTGGCATGGTTATACTAGTGAAGGGTAAGTCATAAATTATATAATTATAGGTATGAGAGTAGATGGGATGGGTACCACCAAATTATGAAATGGGGTTAGACTTGACTAAACTGCTTGTGGTTGTGAAAGTAGGGAAGTCAGGACAGGTTTTATGTGGGACTAAGTAGTTGGCAATGTTAAACTTTGGACATTATTTATGGTTGGGTTACTTATTGAAGTGATGGTTTGAGTAACCATGGGGAACATAGTGGGAATAGCTAAAACTAAATTTGTTTCCATCAGAGAAGTTGGCATACCATATAGTGGGTCACCCAAAGAATTATAGGTTTAGCTCATGGCAAAGTAATGCTGAAGGGCTACCACATTATGATCAAGAAATATAGAAAAATCTTGATCTCCTTTAGGCACAATATGATTTTGGTTGGGCTTGGGAGTATGCTTTATGTCTAAAGTATGCTCCATGAAAAAATCAAAAACAAGAGGAGAAGGTGGAAGTGGTTTCCAACTTGCATAATCAACAAGGATTTTGGCTTGGCTTCACATCAATACCATGCAAGAAGAAGTATAAATAGTCTTATAACTCTATATTGGTGATAGAGTGAGGAGAAACTAGTTTTGGGTGTATGTAGGTAGGTTGTTTTAGCTTGATATTTTGAGTAAAATAAAAATAACCAAATTACATAGTCACCGATGTTAGTCACTTGACCAGTGTTGGTAGGTTAAAGTCTATCAACATCAGTGGATTTAATCGATGTCGGTCATTGTGGAGTCCTAAGAGATGAAAAATATAATTTTTTATAAACCCAAAGGCAAAATATAGGAAAAATAGAGGATGTAAGAGGTTTGTATAAGGAGGATGAACACTCAAAAAAATTGATATAACAGGTTATATAACCTGAGTATTATGAATGGTGTTGATTTTTTAAATCAATGGAACAACTTCCTTACCAAATCGAAAATATGAAAAGCAATAGAAAAGCAAAAAAAAACCATATAAGCAATAATTATTAACTCCTAAATTTTAATTTTAGTCTCATGTTGGGTTATGCCTTAATTAGATAGTGAGATGAGAGTTTGATTATTGAAGGTACTAGAAAGCAATCTAGAGCCAGTTTTAGGTTAGTTTTGGTGCTTAAGAAAAAATCTATATTAGACCAGGCTCATGGCTTGTTATAGGAGCTTGCTCCCTAAAATTCATGAACCTAAATCCAAGCCAAGCTGCTTAGCTAAAATATACCTTCTATCTAGATTTTATACTCTGCTAAAGAACAGAGTGGGTTCTCCCCATGGTGGTGGAATCCAAGTAGGATAGTCAAGTAGGGTAAGGTGATCCATTAGGTGATAAAATCCTGATAGAAATTGTATTAGGTGAGTTTAGATGTTTTTTTTTTTGTGAGTGTGATATGGTAGTATAACATGGGTGTACTATGATTCATTCATAATGCTTGTAATAAACTAGGTGAGGTAATATGCAACAAGCAAACAATGAAGTGTACTAAGTTTTAAAGACAAATTTGAAGTGTTTTGATTTGAATGAAAACAATGATGAAATAGGAGAATAAAATGAACTTCACTATCTTAATGTGCATGCAAGAAAGAGATAAATAAGATATTCTTTTTAACTTGAAAGAAAAATGATAAATTTCTTTTAGAGGCAAAAGAAAGATAAGAGTGGTAAGGAAGAAGAAATTTTAGTTTATTGCCTTTAAACAAAAAGTAAAATGTTTAATATTTTTTTTTGAGGAAAAAGTGAGGAATAAAGTGCAAGAAATGAATTCTTCACTATAATGCACCTATATGAATACTTAAAACAAGCAATGAACCCAAGGAAAAATCTAGGGTCCCACTAGGTGTGCCAAAAATGTTTCACTAAATTTTGAATCTATTTGATGTTTTAAGGAGAAACAAAGATGAAGGGTAGGGATTAGAGATTAGAGAGAACCCAGATTGGTTGTGCCGTATATGAAGATGGTGTTGAGCACTCCTCTTTGGCTAGGGAGGACTACCTATTAATAAAAAAATCACTACTAGAAAAATATTTGTTAGTAGATATATGAGTGGGTTGTCAAGCTACGCACTTGTTCCTGGAAGTATCAAACTTCCTTAGGGATAATAGTCCACTTTTTAAAACAAAATGGTAATGAATAACAAAATGAAAGATATAGGTTCCATCCACCTTAATTACATGATAAAGTAACATATCACATTATAAAACAATTTAAAACATCCTTAATATGCTTTGACAATAGATCATGATGCCTCATTAGATGAAGTAGGGTCTTGAAGTGGTCTAGTTACATACTAGGTCTATAGGTCCTACCCCTATAGGATCACTTTAAGACTTTCATGAGTGATAATATGCCTCATATTCATGATCAAACAAAATCATACATAATCTTATGGATCTCTGCATTCATATCATCAAGCCACCATGTTCTAACCTCCTCACTAGGACTCTTTATGTTATGACTAGTGTCATGACTAGGCTTCCCAAGCTCTTGAAACTTGAAAACTAAACCTGAAACACATCTTGATGATCTTATACCTTGATCACATGTCTTATATTTTACTCATATAATTTCATACCTCTACACATAAATCTTCATGCTCACCATGCACATGCTCATTCATGTCATGCCTATGATTAGGCTATTTAAGCACTTGTCCTTAAAGACCTACCTTACAACACTTTTGAAGGCTTATAAAAACTACCTCTCAATCCCATAAAATGAAAAATAACTTATCACATGCCTAGGTTCACTCACTTCACCATGCTACCTTCACATACCTTCTCACAAGGTATAGATGAGGCTTTACAAGATACTAATATGCTTTGACCTATTCCTTCCATGTCATGATCTTAACACAACATCAACTAAGTAGATATAAGACACTTGGACCTATACCTTTATCTCTAATGTAAATCACTACATACCTTCAATGCACCTGTACCTTTTTATCACATGGAAATAACACTTACTATGTTGGCATAATAGCTCATCATGCCTTCAAAAGAACCTTATCATATTAGGCTCACAATCTTATACATCAAAGACCATTCACCATGCATCTATAAATTAATGACAACCTAATTTGACATAAATGGCATCAACCTTGACATCAATGAAAACACTTCTCAATAAATCATGTGTCCTAAAAACCACATGGATCATACAATGAGTAACCAATGACACCTTGAAAAGAACATCTTGGGATAACTCAATCATAGAGGAATGTGATCTAGGATAATGTAGAGAAGGAAATATTGATGTCCCTTTTGTGAATACTATAATGTATCTATTGACATACTGGTCAATACAATATTTGAGTAAACAATAATTATTATCTTAATCTCCATTGATTTGATGATAATTAAAATATTGTTTATTTCTTATTCTATTTAAATTATGTGTTGGATGATGAAGATTAAGAGGAAGTGTGATCATCATCTTATATAATAATGTAAATAAGATATCATGAGGCCTATCTCTATCTACATCAAATTGTATAGGCCCTTTTTTGGTGTCTTATGCTCTACTTAAAATGGGAGATGCTCTATGAAGTGGCTCTTTACCTTTGTTAATTACCTTAATTGGTGGTTTCAGTTCCACTATTTCCTTAGGCATAGGTGTATTAGGCTTTTAGACCATATTAGATGACTATGACTATGAGAGATCTAAATCACAATATACCTTTGAATTTATCTCAACTAGTTCCAACTTCTTTAATGTCATAGCTGTATGCCATAGATGACAAAATGGTTTGAATGTCTTATATAAAACTTTCTCCTTAATATGGAAAATGAGGCCTTTGGAAAAGATGTATAATACCTTTAAATATATTGATTGGTATATCAATTATTACATACATTATTTGAATCATAAAATATAATCATTTACTAGTTTTGACTTACCTTGGGTAGTGAATGCAATCTCTCATATGTGACTGAGGTCCCTTATCCTAGATATAATGCATGAGAAATATGTATTTTAACTCATTTTTTGTATGTAGTGAATTAATAGGAGGTGAATGATGGAACCAATTTAATGCTTCATCCTCTATACTCTTGAGAAATAACTATAGGAGAATCAAACTACCAATGGTATGTGCCATGGCCTTTCTATAAGCTTTGAGATGCAAGTATGGATCTCTATGTCTATTGGACTTAGGTAATGTTGGTATCTAAAACTTGATTGGTAGTGTTACATTCATTTTTATGCATGGGATAGGATTCCATGGATAGATTTAAAATCAATCCAAGAGTAGTATGATTTACTTATCAAGGTGAGATGATGTACTTTTTATAAAGTACCCATGACATGCATCAATGATATTAACTCTTGAGAAGGTATATTCATGTCATTAAGAGGTTCATTTAAATATTGAATATTACTACTAATTTTATCCATTGGTAAATTATTTTGTGGAACAATGTTAGATATATTAGATTGGCCAACCATAACCTTTATAGGGTTGATAGTTTAGACATGGTGAGAGGGAAATTGGTTATCACTTACATGGAGGGTAGGATGAGAAATAATTTATATTGTACACATGAAGGGTGTATGAGATTCATTGGTATCTATTATTGTTAATTGGTAAATAAGTATAAAATTTTAATTGAATAGAAGACATACTATTATTTTAATTAATATTAAATAAGTAATCAATTTTGAAATGAGAGATGGGTGAAGTAGATAGAGGAGTAGAAGGACTATACTCAATTTATTCTTCACTAAAATCATAGTAATAATTGTTATTCCAAGTTTCATCAAAATCAAAACTAATTTCACTTGTAGAGTTAAGAGAATAAGAACTATCAATTTCATACTCAATAAGATTAGAATACTCATATTTTAAATTTTTAATACTATGTAACATATCATCATGTGTAGGTGAAATACAATGAGTATCTTCACTAGCTATGAGTGAAGTGTAGATGTTATCATGATTTTCAACAATAGATTCAAGGGTAGAAGAAATATCAATATTATTTTTATTTGTAGGAGAAGAGTTATAAATATTTACATTATCGATATTTTTCATGGAATCAATGTGTTGAGATTGAAAGGTAAAATAAGGTGACAACATAATATCATCTACTTAGTTTAAAAACCTATAAAATGTGTAATATCATTTATACATTTTTTTTCAAATTGAATTGAGAAAGGTAAATAATATGCATCTTCCTTTTCTATGTTAAGAACATCATGTGAAGGAATAATATTACTTGAATCATGAAAAAGTAGATCAATTTTATTACTATTATATTATTTTATTTAAATAAAGATATGGCAAAAGTGGTTGATAAGCTAGGATCACATTAAAATAAATAAACACCTATAAGGGGCTCCTTTGGCCTTATGTTGTTAATTTGATTTTGAGAATTAGGGGAGGAGAGAAGAGGAGGATAAGAAGATGCATTGAGTTTATCCTCATTATCACTTTCATTGTCATGCTCATAGTAATCATCATATCCATCATTACAAAAATAATCATCACTATCATCATAAATTAAGTCATGCTCATTATCATTTTTTAGTGTACAATTCTAAAAATTAGTCCATTTATTTTTATAAATATGGGAAAAGTTTAAAACTTGATCAACTGGGTGAGGGGGAAGAGGTTCCCTAGAGGTCATCTTAAACTTACCATAAAATAGAATGTAAAGAATTAAAATTAATAAATTAATGGGTAGGATACAATCTAACATAAATAAATTTGAAAATATGCTAAATATTCAACCCAATGTATATAAAATCAGAAGTTGACTTGAAACCATAAGAAATGATATTTGGATGTGTGAGGACCTAGTATGTGGATCTAAGGTTTGAAGGGTTTTTAGAAAAAAAATATTAAATCAATGAAAAAACTAATAGAGGATTGATATGGATCAATTAGGGCGTGCAAAAAATTAATAAAAAATTAGAATTTAATAAACCATAATTAATTACCCAAACATGGAGAAGGCAAATCCTAAGAGGGAATTAGTGTTGTTAAGCAATATTCAAATAGAATCAGGTTCACCAAATGTTTTATATTTTTAGGAATTAATAGAGTAAATCCAATATTTATAAATATATGGATTAAAAGGTGTAAATGGAAATAAATATTGTAAATAACTAGTTTAATTGATTTACCCTAAATATGAAGTGTAAAAGATAAAATCAACTTATTCAGAGAAAAATGTGCATCACTGGGTGATGGTATTGTTGGAATATATTAGGGAAAAAATAAATAATACCTTCATTATTAAATAAGTATTACACCTATCTTAGGTCAATAGTGCAATTATTTGGACCATAACATAGTGCGCTAATGGCAAAGGCCACTGCGCTATTATCCTTTTATGGATAGAAGATTTGAAATTTTAGGGATGGTTATGGGAGGTTTTATAGGTTTTGTATGTGTCCTTAGGAATATTCAACCATCATTATGTGTCATTCTATGGTTTTTCCTTCTTCCAAACCCTAATGAATACTTACACACATGAAAAAATAATATAACCAAATGTAAAAAGAAGGGGAAAATGGTGGATCATGGGATGTTACAATCAAACAATATAGAACCCCTAGTGTCCTAGTTATTTCCTACATTAACCCCAATGATAGGGGTCTTAGATTAAATGAAGTTATTCCATAGGTAATGTGCATAATCAATGCATATGGTACACAAGAATGACTTTAAGTTAGGCTCATATTTGGTCAAATGTGCAGATCTATGTGTGATGTTGAGTAAATATGCAGAATGTTGAGTTTTATTATTGACTGATTTTTTATAATTATGTGTCAAAATAGTAAGTGTAACCACCCAATTTTGGCCACAACTAGCTTTTGACTAGAATTTAGATTGATTCCTACCAAACATTGAAAATTAAGCCTAATAATAATTAAATGTCCCAATTTTGGCTACACATCATTCATTAATGCTCAAAACCATGTTGAGGCATCCCTATTTGGGATACTAGCCCGTACACAACAATAACCTCTCACATATTCATCCTTAGTCACCTTGCAACCTAATAACTATCAATTTTGCCTATGGACCCATTAAATGGGGCACTTGATCAAATATTAAAAGAGATGAAATTCTAATCAAATTGAATTATCTAATCAAACAAGAATACATTCTTAGTTAAATAATCCATTTGCAATTAATGAATATCAAAAAATAGAAATTCTAAAAATTAAAATATTAATTCTTTTCAACATTGCCTTTATGATATGTCAATCTCTTCCAAAATATCCCAAAATATATAATTTGATAGCCATGCATAGTAATTAAAAATCATAATTACATGACAATTTTTAACTCAATTGGAGTTAGTCTCAGCTCACCTAGGGTTACTTTTAACTCGTTCCATGTTTAAAATAAATCTTAACTTACCTTGGGTGAGAGTTAATTCTTGAGGCTATAAATACAAGGCCATACCTGCTGATTTTTAAGCTCTCTTGGTGTAATTTTTTTATGCCTAAATGTAATCAAAGATTTGATAGTGTTGTGTTATAATGCTAATTTGTACAGATAAGATTCATGCAAGTAGTGTTACCATGCCCAAATCATAAGCCAAACAATAAAGCCAAGGTGCCAAGGAAAAAAGGAGAAACAAGATTAATTATCAAAGACTTGTTGATGCATAAACTATATAAGCCACTTCAACAAGCCATTTAGAGTTACAAGGAAGGTAATAGAAGGTTTTGTTTTATGTTTTAGTTATGTTTTCATATACATGCTTGTTACCTATGTTCTTAATCATATCTAAGCTAGAGGTGTTAGTATTTTAGTGTGTTTATTTGAGTTTTATTTTTTAGAATAACATAATACTACCCTCCCCTATACTTATTCCTTATTCATATCATGACATTCCTAGTGGAACCTAAACCATAAGAAATTATTCTCAAGGCCTTTTAGGACACCCTCCTAAAACTTTTCATGTCAAAATTCAAACTTGATGATCAAAACAAGTGAAAATTGAAGGCTTAAGGACATTTTTATAGAATTCATGAAACTATTCCATGTAGTCACATTATTGCTCTCAATAATACAATATTGCACAATATCACTACTTTTTTGATTGCAATTTTGTCATTATTTTTTTGATATTATGGAAATTTTTATGGTGTTGTGTTGAGCCATCATGGTTTACTAACTATTTGTGTTTGATAGGGAAGACTTGAGATATTTAAAATATTTTGACTTTGTAGTCATGATATTGATAATATCTCAACTTTGAAAGTTGTGATATCAATAAAACATTAGCAATGTTACCATAACTTTTGTGGTGTTGACTAACCATGATAGTTTTCTTGCTAACTATTTTATGTCATAGGGTAGAGTTGCATTATTTCCCATAGAGTAGACATTTTTTCATTATCTATAAATTATTATACTAAGAGTAATGATTATTCATTAATACTCTATTTTGTAGGTAAGTTATGGCATTGTGCTAATTTTTGTGATTTTGTAGGAAAAGTGGTGATATTGCTCTGTGTTTCTATAGTTTTGCACCATGTGTAAAATGTTTGAAATCTAGGAGTAAGAATTAGAAAGTAATTTTTTCACTCATGATTTACTTCTAAGAACAAGAACACCCTAATGTATTTTGTAGGACCCAAAGGCCAAGAGAAAATGGTTTTAAATATTCTAAGTTGCAAATTTCACATTTGAATTTGGTGTTTTAAAATATATTTGCTTAAGTCATTTTTTATCTTTCAAAGTTTTTCAAAAAAATGATAAGGGAATCAAACTTCATAACATATTTAATTTTGGTTCCATGAAATTAACTCTCACTTTAGTTAAATACTCATAAGAGTTTTTAATTTTCATGTTTATTGTTTGAGTGTTTGTTTGGCAAGATGAGTATTGAATGTATGATCTTCCCTGTCCCCTTTAGGGAATTCGAGTGACAAAAAATGCTTACTCTTTAAATTTTTTAATTTGGTATAATAATTTGGAAATAAATTTGTTAATACCCTCCCCAAATATACATGATTTGGATGACCCCAAAATGACCCTAAAGTCTTTCCACTTTTTTTCCATGCTTTTTTGCTTGTGAGCAAGAGTTCATCACCTCCTCAGAAGTTATCTAGGGAAGAAATGACCTAAGAATTAATATCCTAGAATAATGTTAACCCCACTCCATGGTGGGGTATATAAATTGAGGGTAACCCATTGGTATGCTTATTTTGAGTGATTAAAACAAGCACTTTTAGTGGTACTCAGCCTTGAAACATATGTTTAACCCAAACACCCCACTATTAACTAGAGCAATTAACAGATGTAGTGGTTATGATAAGTATAATAAAATTTCATGATAATATAATTAATGTTGATCAAAATTATTTTTTGTTCCCTATTGTTAGCCACACCTATGGGACCATTTAGCATGTACGAAAATGGATAGTTTAGACATTCTCACTTGACATAAGCATACTATTAATATAAGGCAAGTAGCCTAAAGTTCCATGTCATCATACAAAATATTGAAATAAGATGGGGCATAAATTCCCTAATTTTCATGCTCATTTTGAATTTTGGATTAACAACTTAAATCCTCTCAAGAGAAATTATATTGATGGAATTTGATAGTACGATTCCACCTTGTCAATTTTAAGTTTTAGGAGGTTACACTTAGGTTTTTTGTCATTTTGTCCTCTTTACTTACATGGTCTTATGTATAAATTATTTTTTTATCATATCATGTCCAAAATGAGTCATTTTTTCACATAAATCCTTTGTTTAAAGAGGCATTATCATGTTCATTTGACACCAAACCTTTGTCTTAGTCTTTTGCCAAACCTTTTATGTGGGTGTCACTTGTTTGAAAGGGGCATCATTAAATTAATAATTTAATTCTAAGTCTTGTGCCTTAGATTCTTAAAATAAACCATTTTCCATACCTTTATATCATGATAATTTTCTTATATGCTACTCAAATTATTTCTAAGACTTGTTTCCTTATGTCTAAATCACAAAACTAAAACCACATATGCCTTTTAGATATATGCCTAAGTACCATCATGATGTTCATTCTTGTATAGATTTTTGTCTATTTTTAGGAACCTCACCTTATAAGTCAAGTTTGAAATTAGATTTTACAAGTTCAGATCTAAAAAATTATTGGTTTGTGCCTATGCCTTGTGTAATTTTGGCCTAGACATTGATCTTTTACTATTGGGTTATGTAACTTAGGTTAATTACTTTCTTGATTTAAAAAAGACTATATTTGAAATTTGGGGAAGTTGTCTATCTTTAGTATGCCTAAAGTTAAATATCTTTTTCCAAATGATCAAGTGTGTGTTCAAATCTAAATGCCTAGTTTGTGTCAAAGTGTTTCAAAAAATTTCAATTAAATCCCTTGAATTTTAAACCTCATTTTATATAAAGTCTATATTTTGTGCCTTGTTTCCAAAAGAATTAGCGATTCCTATTTTGAGCCTAGATTTTGTGTCTTTATCCCAAAAGACCTAGTAACCTTTGTTTCTTTATAACTAGATTAGACTTATTTGAAACACCTTTCACCTAAAGTTGGGCATTAGGTTTTAACTATCCAATTAACCATTTGTATAAGACATTTAACGTTAAAATATTTTAGACTATGTTTGTCATAAACCATTTCAGAGATACAAGTCCATATTTAGACCAAGTTAGACCTAGTTCAAACCATTTGTACTTTGGACCTTGTTTTTAAGATTTTTTAGAACTCTAGGCCTTAATCACATAATGTTAATCATTGATTTGAATATGTCTCAATACACACATAGAGAGACCATGTATAATCCTATCTACAAGAACTTTGTGACCAATGAGCCTTTTGTTCAAGAGTCATATGATGATGTAGTTTATGATACAGATTTTGATCTATCTTGCAACATTTCATATATTGAACAAAGTCATGACCCTTAAGAAAATTATTTGGTGACACCTTCTTTGGGATTATTAACATCCCAAGTTCACCCTTTTAATGTTAATGGTACCTGACCCCTACCTATACCATTAACTCTACTTCAGTATGTGCAAGCCACCAAGCTCCACAACATCCAAGTATTACCATCCTAATACTTCTCCTTTAGTTTGCGATTATAACCAACCTTCATAATGCCTAAGGATTACTATATTATGACCTTGTCCTTTAGCTTGTAACAATAACCAAACTATACAACACCCTATCATTACCATTCTAGGACCTTATCCTTTATCTCATGATAGTAACCAAAATTTGAAATTCCCTACCATTACTATTCTAAGTCCTTCTAATTATGGTATCTCCCTATCCCATCAATGTTGTGTAAGTGAGATTAGGTGAGTCATAGTTACCATCTTATATTAGTAACTAGTCTTTGTTAATCCCATCTTAGATGAACCTATTTATAAAGATATAATTATACAAACACTAGTCATTCTCCATCTAATGAAAATCTTTGAAGACTTTAATAAACCCATGCCAGTTTGTAAGCCACAATAGAGCCAATAATTATTATTTTCAATTACACTTGTACCCTTGTGAAGGTAGTAATAGGCCTTCACAGTCTACTGAAACATGGAAACAATCTTAGGTTATGGGTAACCTAATTAGTGGATTGAATCTCTAGATTGTAAGGGTTAGCTCTTTTTAGTGTATAAATTAGGATCTCTACTCTACACTAAAAAATACCAAGGAAAAGGGAAGAAATAAACCTAAAGGGAAATCCTACCTAATGATGGTAATACACCTAAATTTTGATTGATGCACTCAATTTGACCTTCTAAAAACACTGATTAGACAATAAAAGAACTAAATTTTTAACCCCAATTGACCCATATGCATCAGTATTTCATGAAAGGTTATATATTTTGATTAAAACTTGAGTGGAATGATGGAATATGTCTGATTTAAGGCACTAACTAGCCGCTTATATCCATTGTAACTTTAGCCAAAAGACATTAGACATAGAACATGACTTGCATAATCTAATCATCTAGTAACTAGGTAAGAATCATGACTTAACAAGGAAGAAAATTCTATCACATGTGTAAATAAATGACATAAATACACTATAATAATACCTTAGAGTCTAAAAAATATCATTCTATTAATCTGAAAAGGTTACATAGCACAAACTTTGGTAGAGTATGGTCTTGCAAAAAAGAGGATATAAATCAAGGTTGAAAAGCTAACTTGTATAAAAAAAGATACATTATCCAAGAGATTGGTGCTGAAAATATAAACTGAGGTCAACTCCTACATTAAACAAGTCCAAATTAAGCTATCAAAAGATAACATAGTCTTCAAATAGTATTCTTTTTATCGTATATGTGCATGAAAAGTTCTTTGGCATTGGAAAAGAATGGTGGGCTCAAGTTTAATCAAAACCTTCACCATTCATGAGGCTACACTAATATCCAATTCTATAACTCTATTTGAACTGATAGAACATTAAAAACCTTCAAAAATCTGAAAAAAAGTGCATGTATGACTTGTAAACTAGTCAACCATAGTGAAAGGCTAGTCAACTCTAGAACTGAAGTGTGCCGAAAATCCCATGTTGGTGTAGAAAGAATAAGGTGAACCCAAGTTTGACAAGTAAAAATATTGCATGGAAATCCATGCCATATCTTGGATTGAGAACTCCAATTGAAGTTGAGTTGGAAGTGATTTTAAAGGCTTGGATTTCATGGCAACCAAAAGTTTATGCATGAAATTCTATGTTAAACTCTCATTGAATAGCCATCCAACATTAAACTCTTATTCCTATGTTATTCACTTCTACATGTTTTAATTTGGGATTGGGTCAATTGCATATATAATTTTTTCTTTTGTCCCTATTTTTGGATTTATTTTCCATGCTTATTTCCTTAGATTTTCCTTTCTTTCAAACTTTGTTTCCTATGGATTATCTCTTTCTTTCACATTTTTTTCTTTGTTTCTTTATAATCATCTCAGGATTTTCATTGAACCATTCCTTCTAACCAAAAATTTAAAAATAATTCTATCTTCAATATTTTCTCTCTAAAAATTCCTTCATAAATTTTTTTTGAAGGAATTAGGTCTTTTGGGCTTTTTGACAACCCAATTCCTTCATAAACTTCCTTCAGACAAAAAGTCTGAAGGAGTTATTTCCTTAAAAATTTCCCTTTGGGATTTAAAAATATCCCTTTGGAACTTCTAGAAAGACCCTTTAACATTTTTAAAGTGGAATTTTTTGAAGGGATTCTAACCCTTTATATTTTTTGGCACAAACCTTCCTGAAGGGAAAGAACCCTTTGGGATTTTTAAAATGAACTTTCCTAAAGGGAAAGAGCCCTTCAAGATTTTGTGAACTATCCCCTTGAATCATTCATTTCCTTCAAAAAAAAAGTTTTAAGGAATTATTTCTTCTTAGGTTTCTTGAAAATGGCTTTCCCAAAGGGAAAGTGCCCTTTGGCTTATTGAAATTGATCCCCTGAGAAAATGTAAAGGTCCTTCAGAATTGTGAAGTGAAATGTTTTCAAATGAATTCTACCCTTAATAAAAGTTGTTGAGGTTCCCTTAGTGTTTTGTAAATTCCTTTTTTGAAGGGTAGATACCCTTCATCCTTTTTGTAAGTGACCCTTTTGAAAACCTTGTAGAGCCTTTCAAAATTCTTGAAGTGAACTTACTTGAAGGGTAGATAACCTTCAAGATTCTTGCCAAGTGTCCATAATTTTTCAAGTTTCCCTTTAGTATTAATGATAATGACTTTCATGAAGGGAAATATACCGTTTTGGATTATTTTTAAAGTCCACTTGCCCTTCATAACTTTGTGAAATGTCCCTTTGAACAATGAATGAACCCTTCAGCTTTTTAAATGTCTTTTTTTTTGACTTTTTGGTCTAACACATTCCTTCAAACAATTTATATAAAGGAATATCCATTTATAATTTATAAAAATGTCCCTTTAGGTTTTTAAAACTACCCTTTAAGCTTTTGACAATGGTCCTATCTAAAGAAAATGATCGTTCAGAACTTTTGTAAATGCACCTTTCAGAAAAGTTCTCACCTTCTGGAAAACTTGAAATAGTCCACTTGCCCTTAAAAAAACTTGAAATGGTCCACTTGCATGGTCCTTCAAACTTTTGAATATTGAATTTTCCAAAAGGAAAAGAGCCCCTTTTGCCTCTATGAAATAGTCTTTAGAAAAATTGTATAGGCCTTCAAAATTTTGAAATGCACTGTTTAGAAGTCTAAAAAGGACTTTAAAAAAAAAATACCCTTTGGGATTTATGAAAAGAACCCTTTGGCATTAGTGAAATGGACTTTCTTGAACCTTTGAAACTGATTTTTCCAAAGTAAAATAAACCTTCAAAAAATTTGACATGATCCTTTGAAACTTTGAGATGAACTTTCCCAAAAGAATAAGAGCCCTTAAAAAAATTTGAACAAGCCCAATTCCTAACATTTGGACAAATAAGCATGCTTATGTAAAGTTTAGAATTATAAGGGTGAAAATTTGACCTATGAGGTTAAAATTGTCAACAATTACCTCTCTAAGAGCCATCTTTCAAAGACCAAAATATGTTCAAATCTAATTTTCTACAACTAGGTGTCAACCAAAGCCAAGACAACCAACCAATTCATGATATTTTTGTTGAACCACCCATTTGTGAAAAGTCAACCTGGGATAAACCCCATTTTGATCCTTTACCTATTACTGAGGAGCTCAATCTAATGAAATAGTATTTATTTATTCATTTCTTAATGATTATAACCACCTTTGGGCAAATCATTATCTTGACCATTATCTTATTTTTAAAGAACCTCCCTTTGACAAGCCAATCTCTATGGAGATGTATCTTGAACTTTTCCCCCTCATTGAGGAATCTCACTTTGA
The DNA here is from genome assembly GCA_037957365.1 of Torreya grandis. Classification (NCBI taxonomy): domain Eukaryota; kingdom Viridiplantae; phylum Streptophyta; class Pinopsida; order Cupressales; family Taxaceae; genus Torreya; species Torreya grandis. Next base: position 1,088,347 of record JARHVA010001644.1, read on the forward strand.
CAAGCTAGTACTTATGGAGTCCTTCTTAGCTAAGCCTATTTCTAAAGATACCATTATACCATCACATGCCATTATTTATCTAATATCAAAAATTAATAAGACATAATTATAGTAGCATCTACACCAGATGAAGAATCAACATTGAATTTAGGTTCTATTTTTGAATTGATAGGATATATAGCATCAAAAGTGGACTCAACGTCAGTCTCAACATTGGATTTAGAGTCCCTTGAGTCAGACTCAACTTTAGAATCAAAATACATTCATGACTATTACAATCTTGGTTATGCATGCCTTTGGATCAATTTAAATATATTTTTGATCCTTCCATGGTTTTTTAGGATGATTACTTAAGCATAGACACACATTATCATATTATCTTCTATGAGGATTTTTCTACCTCTCTCCATTCCATTACCATTACACATACCATTAAAACCAATCAACATAGAAATTATATTGATATTCCACCTTCCATAAGTGTCAATTGGGATGGATAAAATCACACCTTATTTAATTGTATCCATGGTGACATATCAATTGTAAAATATTAGGGGGACCAAGACCACATTCATGTACAATAATAACAATCTCTTAGTAAAACTTTTTTTTGAAGCACTAGGAGGAAATCAAAGTCCAAACTCAACATATTATAGTGAAACCATGTTTGAGGTGCTAGAAGACAATGAAAATCAAAAGTCAACATTCCTTAGTGAAACTTTTTTGGAGGTGTTATGGGATAATCAGGATAACCTTATTGGTGAGAAACTCTTTGAGGTGCCAATAATTGAGCACAATAGTTATTCACTACTTGATAAAGACATTATTAAAGATAACATCAATAAAACATCCAATTTATAGCATAATCATACGATAGATACTCTTAGGCTTAAACAATAGAAAAATTTGAAGGTCCTATCTAGAGATTATTTAGAAGTCTTTAGCCCTATCATAACCAAAATTATGTCAAATCAAAAATCAACAACATTGGGTGTGCTTGAAAACCCCAATATTCATTTACTACCTAACCGTTATACATTCCATTATCATACACCTTTACATTACCAAATCATACCTATCATCTAATATTTATTTGTATTTACCATCCCTAGCCACACTTTCCTTTTTATAGGTTACAAAGACATCTTGTATTGAAGTTTGAAGGAAATAAAATCAATGACCAACTAAGATCACACCAATATTATTAATTTCCAAATCTACATTAGGTTACTAATTGAGTAGCTATTCAGAAGAGGTATGTGGTAGTAATTTACAAAATTTGACTATTCTAGTTGTATCATATAATGATCAAGACATGCATCTCCACATATATAGGAATAACATAACCATATCTTTACCTTTCTATTCAACTTACCTTTTTTTTTCCATTCACCTTGTTTTTGTTTCATACCCTTCCATTTAACTTACCTTATAACTTGGAGGAAACCCTATTACCATTAAATCCAATTACCAGATCATCATCTTCTTTATGCCATACCATATACCATTTCACCATGCCTTCCCTATTAACCAAAGTTGTTTTTACCCTCCTTACCCAACCCTTTGACCTTAGCTCCATTCCATTAGTTCTTTCAGTACCTTTAATGAAGGAATTTAAATGTAAGTTACAGTAATTAATTTAATATTCTAGACAGAGGCCATATTTTGGACCAATATGATAATAGTTTGGTAGTTGTATCTTTCATTTATTATTTTATTTCATTCTGAGTGTTAATGATTATAACTACCTTTGGGTAAATAAGTATTTCACTCCATGTTAATAATATAGCTTCCTTTAGGAAAATTAGTATCATTGACCTATGTCATTATTTCCAAATTTTCCCATAGACTACCTATGGGAAAATTAGGAACAACACCTTTATCATGCCTTGAAGTCCCACCTAGTTGTTAGTATGCTATGTTGTACCATTTTCCTAAATTTACAAACTTGTTGCTACCTAATTAGATTTCATTATCTTTTATGTGGGAAAAACTATAGTGATTTGAGGTCATATCCTAGGACTATGTAAGCAATCCTTTATTCATGTTGACGTCAGCTCAATCACCCTTTCTCACACTCTCACCATTTTACAATTAATTTTAAGTTTTTAATACTCACTATTTTGAGATTTGGACCATTTAGTATCTTGTCATTCTCAAATATAGTTGAGATACATATAAAATTATAAAAATAATTGTAAAAGATATTAAAAAATCCTAACAATAAAATCATCATCATTAACCACTTTTTTGCCTTTAGGATTTTAAGACCCCTAGCCAATTCACAAGAAACCACTTGTCCTTTAGTTTCCCCATCCTTGTTGGCCCCTAAGCCTTATGTTCTCATCATTTTGAGAATTTTCACATTGTGCATTATGTATTTAACTTTAATGCATTAATAACACCTTTGTTTCATTATACACTCTTGTCATTTTATGAGCCCCTTCCCATATTTCCTCTAAAACACAATCATATTTCTCTTGATCATCATTTTTTTCTATCCCATTTCTTGGGAGAAATACATTTGGCCTAAAGTTCATACTAGACCTTACATCTATGGAACTATGTGGGCAATGTCTACTTGCCTAGTGCATCTAGAGTCAACTCGATTGCCCCTTTCCCTTTATCCTCTTCCCATATTTTATTTTTTTGTTTCATTATATCCTATAGCCTATGGGAAATTTTCATCATATTTTTTGTATTCTATTTATGCTAACTTTGTGATTAACCATTGTTTGTGTTTTATTCATTTTGTTCTTGTTGTTTTTTTTTGTTCCATTTCTTGGTGTTTTGTTGTATTTTTTTTCCCTTGTTCACCTATTTGTTTGATTTTATTATTGTTTCTTAACTTAATATATGTACGTTCATTAGGTGATTCTTTGTACTCTATGATTAAGCCCATCCATATTTATATGTTAGCATTGTCATCATGGTTTTTATCATTGGTGCATTAATTTTTTATTATTTATTAGATAATGTTGAGTCTTTATGCATGTTTAGGCCAAAATATCATGATGTTCTATATCATGATGCATACCATCATGTGTTACAACAAAAATCAACTTAGAAAATATTACAATCAATGTGGCTATGGTACTTCTCCTTGGCACTTGAAAAAATCATAATCTACCGAAAGTATTTCCCACATACAACGTAACTAAATCATGAAAGAATTTTAATCCATGATAGTTCAAATGTGCATTTCCCTACTATAAGGTTGTCCAAATTCATCTTTAGCCTTTGTAACATCTTACTCTTACTCTGTAAGTATGGATTCATATTGTAATCCCCCTATTCCAATTTTCCATACTATTCCACCAATGATTCTAATGACCTTTTAGAAAATAATTGTTTATAATCCCATTAAAAAATCTAATGATTATAACCACCTATGGGTAAATCATTGTATTTTAATCTATTTGGATGTTAATGATTATAACTACCTTTAGGAAAATCATTATCATTCTCTACCCAATTAGGGCACATTTTCATTGTGTTAATGATTATAACCACCTTTGGGAAAATCATTATCTTTATTTGCCCAACTGGGGCATGTTTTCATCTTGCTAATGATTATAACCTCCTATAGGAAAATCATTATTTTCCTTTTCATGATTATAACCACCTTTGGGTAAATCACTCTTTTATTACCATTATCCTTTTAGCTTGATATGTTGATGATTATAATTATCTTTAGGAAAATCATCCTATTTATCTGCCCAATTCAGGTAATTCACTATGCCATTGATTATAACCTCTTATGGTCAAATTAGTCTTTTCCACCCACCTTTACCTTTTAGTCCCATCATTTCCTTATTTATAGGGAATCATTACTAACCTTATTTTCCATCCACTCCCTTAGGAGGTATTAGGCATACAAGACCTTTTAATTATTTGAGAAGACATTACTATGTCTATATCTTACAATGCTTTCCCAAATAAGGGCAAATTATAGACACCCAATTCTATCCATAACAAGCTTTTGAATAGAATTCAAATTAATTCCTAGAAAATATTACAAATTAACCCTAAGAATCATTAAATGCCCCAATTTTGGTTGCACACTATTCATCAATGCTCAAAACCATGTTGAGGCATCCCTATTTGGGATACTAACTTGTACGTAATAATAACCTCTCATATATTCATCCTTAGTCACCTTGCGACCTAATAACTATTAGTTTGGCTTATGGACCCATTAAGTGGGGTATTTGATCAAATCTTAAAAGAGATAAAATGCTAATCAAATTTAATTATATAATTAAATAAGATTAAATGCTTAGTTGAATTATCCATTTTCAATTAATGAATATCTAAAAATGGAAATTCTAAAAATCAAATAATCAAGCCTTTTCATCATTGCCTTTATAAGTTGTCAAGCTCTTCCAAAATATCCCAAAATATCTAATTTGATAACCATGCCTAGTAATTGAAAATCATAATTACATGACAACTTTTAAATCAACTAACCTAAGGTTAGTTTGAACCCAATCCATGTTTAAACTCAACCTTAACATACTTTGGGTGAGAGTTAGTTCTTGAGGCTATAAATACAAGGCCATGCCTATTGATTTTTAATCTCTCATGGTGTAAATTTTTTATGCCTAAACGTCTTCAAAACTTTGATAGTGTAGTGTTATAATTCTAAAGAGAAGCTTCATGCAAGTAGTGTTACCATGCCTAAATCATATGCCAAGCAATCAAGCCAATGTGCCAAAGAAATAATGAGAAACTAAAGATTCATTGCCAAAGACTTCTTGATGTAAAAACTGAATAAGCCACTTCAACAAACCATTTAAATCTCCAAGGAAGGTAAAATAAGGTTTTATTTTATGTTTTAGTTGTGTTTTCATATGCATGGTTGCTACTTGTGCTTTCCCTAGTGTCTACAATAGATGTGTTTGTATTTTAGTGTGTTTATTTGAGTTTTATTTCTTGAACTAACACAAGAATAACATCCCTTATATGTATTCCTTGATCATAATAAGTTTTTCTTATAGAATTCCTTGTGAATATTTTTATAGAAAAGGAACTCTATTTTGAATGTGTGACACTTGTTCACAGGTTGACAAGGTAAAAAGATAAATAGAATCATAATAAGGGACCCAAATGAGGGTAAGGACCTAAAATAAGTTAAAAACATGACCATTAGACAATATCATTGAGGTGGAAAATAATTTTGGTTGTTCCTATCTAGGATCACACTATTATCCTATGTGCAAACTAGGGTTATAACTAAGAAAAATAAGCTAGGGTCCCTTATGGCAAGGAAAGGCATGGCATGAGATTATTGAGGGTGAAAATAGAGAAAATAAGTCATAATAAGGACCATATTTACATCAAAATACCAAAGTGACATGTGTGAACAAGACTATTTTTCATAATTAATAACTTCCTTGAAAAAGCTATAAGATACATAGTACTTATGTTTCCTTGAAAAAATAGGGTGTGTATAGTGAGGTTGGCATCCATCCATAAATAATATATGTCACAATAATCATGTCTACATCTAGGCTGGGTATTTCAGACTTCACAATGGAAACATAATATGCTACAATTGTAAATACATTTTTATTGATATCCTTTAGTTGTTGGAGTATTCTAAAATTCTTATCATCATGGTTGTGACTTCCATAAGTTATACTATAACTACTGAGGCTATTGAATGTATTGTTGTAATAAATGATATTTTGTTGTTTCATGCCCTATCACATGACAAAGTTCACAAAACTCCATCTTAACTTTGGGGTAGTCATTTTTATGGTACCCTTATTTTATACATTCCATGAACCATAGGTCTAACTTAGGCATGTTGATTTCATGTAATTATTCCATTTTGGGTATAAAAATATCAAATTTTCATCTATCTTCATAGTGGGTTGTGAGATATCTCCATAGTCTATTTATTCTACCCAAATCAAAGCTACCTAAGCATCTGAATTATTGTCAAAACAAGTCTGAATAATTACAAACTTAATTCAAGGTTACAAGCCTTTTATAAATCATGAAATCATATCTTTGTCTTAGAATAATAATTCTACCTTTTCATTACATAAGAAAATATACGATCGTAATCATATAATGATTCACTTAATTTTTATTGAATATGTTGTAGTTCTTAGATTATATGATTCACACACTTATTTAATTTTAACTCACATACCAATAGGGATTTGACATAGTTAAAACTTATTTTAGCATCATATCTTTTATAGATGAACTCTAGAGCTCATATTGTTAAAGCTCCTTTGTGCTCACACTTCTGTTCTTCTTCTAAAATTACATTTTTGATTTACCAATTCATCTCATAAGTGAGAAGATAATACTTAGGGTCATTAGACCCATCATATGGTATCAATGTGACAAAAAATGCTAGATTCAACAACACACTCATAATAGTAACACTAGAAATTGGTGGTGGTGGTAGTGGTGGACTTGACTTTGGAAAAGTGTTAATATTTGGTGAAACCTAAAATTATACCTCAATCAATGTCTTCCTATCTAGGACTTGTTTATTTTTTGCACTTAATTCCCAAACTTATTTTTAAAAAGAATCAAACCAGACACTTGTCTACTAACATCTATACTTTTTATTATTTACGATGATAAATTAGGTACAGGGGATATGTACCCTTGAAGTGAATTATCCATGTCTATTACTTATACTATAATAATACTTAAACCTACAATCTATAAAAAACTAAAACTAGCTACAAGTGGCATTCGATCAGACTTTAAAATCATTCCTACCAACCATTACAAATTAAGCCTAAAAATCATTAAATGTCCCAATTTTGTTTTCACATCATTTGTCAAAGCTTATAATCATGTTGAGACATCCATAATTTGGGTATTTCATCATATTCAATAATAATCTCTATTGGATTCATCCCTGATCACCTTGTAGCATCAAAACTATATGTTTATCCTATGGACCTATTAAGTGGGGCATTTGTACACTTGATTAAATATTGAAAGAGCTAAAAGGCTAATGAAAATCAATTAAAAAATTAAATAAGATTAAATTCCTAGTTGAATTATCCATTTGTAATTAATTAATATATAAAAAATGAAATTTAAAAAATTCAAAATATCCTAGCCTTTCATCATTGCCTTTATGAGTTATCAAGATCTTTGAAAATATCCTAAAACATATAATTTTGAGATCCATACCTAATAATTGAAAATCATAATTACTTGACAACTATTAACTCTAGCATAGTTAATTTTGACTCATCTAGGTTTAGTTTGAACCCATTCCAAGCCCAAGCTCAACACTAACTCACCTTGGGAGAGAGTTAATTCTTAAGGCTATAAATATAATGCAATACCTCTTTATTTATAATATTGGATATTGTAGAGTTATTATGCAGAATTTTATCCATAGAACTCAAGACAATATTATTATAATGCTAAAATCTTAAGACAAGAAACATCACAAGTCATGGTGCCAAGGAGAGAAGGAGCCACATAACCTCCATTGCTAAAGACTTCTTGATGCACAAGTAAAGAAAGCAATTCAAAAAAGCCATTTGGAGATTCTAAGGAATGTAAAGAGTTATCATCTTTTATGTTTTTATTGTGATTTCATTTAATGTTTGTTACTAAGTTCTCCCTAGTATCTAGGCTATGATTGTATGTGTTAGTGTGTTTATTTGAGTTTTTATTTCTTGAACTAACACTATACTAACCTCCATTATTGGATTCCTATGATCACAAATAACACATCTGGTGGGATCCCAAACATCCCATATAAATAAAGAGATTAATATGTTGTTCCTATTGGTTTTGTTAATGGATGCTTGATAATCTTCAAGAATTGAGTTTTAACTTTGTTTTTCACTTATTTATATTTTTAGCAATAGACATGTTACACAAAGATTGATGTTGATTCTACAAGATCAAAATCAATCCTCCTAGAACTGACGTTGACCCTTATATGAATAACATAGAATGATGAAAATGTGATTAACAATGTTTTTTATTGCTTCATTGTATGTTTGAGGATCTGAATATTGTTTGACTAACTATTTGTGTATAGTATCTAGTGAAAATAATTGGTTTTTAAGTTCATTTTACTAAAAATATTTTTGGGAAAACAACCCATTTTTTTATAGTTTTGAAAGAAATGACATTGATCTCTATCAAATTATGTTGATCCCTCTAGGGATAGCTCAACATTGATTTTGATAGACTGACATTGATCCATGCATGGATCAATGTTGATCACTCTAAGATAGAAAATAGGAAACCTAAGAGAAAATTTTGAAATATTATTTTCTCACTCAATTTGGGGATTATAAGAAGGAAAAAACTCTAAATATTTTTAGGTCCTAAGGTGAAAAAGGAAAATTTTGAACATGGTTAAATCTTGCACACTTTGTCTTTGGTGTTTAAAATGAACATAGTTATTTTCAATGCCTTAGATGTTTTTGAAGTTCTTTGAAAGTTTTTCAACTAAAGTCAAGGGGCTCAAATTTAATAACACATCTAATTTTGGTGAAATAAAATGAACTTTCAGACTTAGTTACATACTATTAAAAGTTGTTCATTTTATGCTTGTTTGTTAAAAGTTGTTTATTTTAGCCATATGATTGATGTGTGTATGCTCTCCCCCATCCCCTTTATGGAACTTAGGTGACCAAAAAGTCTCATTGTTTTCTTTGATTTCTATTTTCAATTGGATTTTTACCCTTTAAGGACATGTATTATCTCTCCTCATCTAAGTGTCACAATGGAAACATCTCATAAGCTATGGGTAACCAATAGGTGAGATGAATCTCTAGAAGGGCTAGTTCCCTTGATGCACTCTTTGAAACACTTTATTAATTATACAATTTACATGAAAAGGGTTAAGAAGACAATCTAAAAGGATAAAATGTGATTCACCAATAATTATTTTCCTCTTATTGACTAAACTTATACTACATAGAGAAAATCAAAGATCCTTTCACACATTACTCACAACTCAAGACAAATTGTTACATCAATGTTTCATATGATGCGTTCAAGAGGTATATTGATGCTTAGGAGGGATAATGAATGATAATTTATAGAATAAAAACATAAACCACTTATAAAACTCTTATACACTAATAAATAACACTAACAAATATCTATAACAATTACTCTTCTACACACTTGATAAATAGTCAAGGATAACATGCTAGAAAAAACTATCTTTTACTAGACAAGATCAACAAGATTGCAACAAGATTAAATTATTTAGCATGTAATTAGGAAAATTCAATTTATTATTGCTTTAAGATACATTAAAATATAAAAATGGCTAGGGTTTCACCATTAACATTGGAGGCTACCCAAAAGAGCCCAAAAAGTCACTACTTATAGCATTTGAGAGACAAGTGAAAAAGATAAGTCCAAAGGTCACTTGTAAACTTTTAATGCTGAGAGAAGGGGTTACATTTTCATGAAAATATAATTTGAAACTGATCATGCAAATAAAAAAATTACAAGTGTCAATCCAAGGCATGAAACTTTTGAAATGTGGCATGAAATTCCTTTTGCTAGCTCAAAAAATTATATACATCAATCACCCATTTTTAAACATCCTAAAACTAAATATGGATAGGTATAATGATTTAATTGAGAGGGAGGTGTTGTATACATGCTTCTCTATGTATTGGCTACATTCTTAATGACCTAGATTCCTCTAAAAATGAGCCATCATTGCCTGTAGTCAAAGAAACTCCCTATTTTACACACCTTACACACTTATCTTCCAAAAAGGCTTTATTTTCTAATGAAAATACATAAAATGGGGTTAATTACATGTTTAAAATCCATTCATGGCCTTGGAATCATTAGGCACACCTTAAAAGTAGCTTACATAAAGTTGTTCACCCTTCTCAATATCATGTTCACTATGCCACTTTGATTGGATAAGATGGAGATGATTTTAAAAACACTTATTGTATGTTTTTTAGTATTAAATGGTCATACTGAGTTATAATAAGTACTAATATCACTATAAAAGTTAATTTTTACTCTTGAAAATCCCTAGAACCTATATAATGCACAAAATAGACAAAGGAATCCATTTTATACCATGTCCATATAGGTAGGGTATCATAAAATTTGATGAGGAGGATATATAGAGTAATATACAACCTAAAACCACATTAATTGTCATTCCATCCCACTTTTATATCTCTCCATCCTTGTTTTCTCACTTGAGTCCTTATCCAAGGGTTTGCAAGGGTTTTAAGTCTTTTAGGCTCTTAATCTTTGTTCATAGAGCTATGATGTTATAACTAAAAAAAAATTTCAAAATATTGATGTTAAAGAAACATATTAACTCATAAAAATTCTTTTATCTCCATGCAAATTACCAAAGGAGATGTTAGCATTTCAAGTTTCTCTATCGAGCTTTAACCTTCATTCTATATACCCTTGAGTTGTCCTTGAGATCAAACATGGATTCCTTATGCTTTATATAAAATGTGTAAGAATTAAAAAATCTGAAATTACCCCAAAACAATTCTTCAATAGGTTATAATTACCACCTAAATCTAGAAATGGAATTGGCCCCCCATTTGGGTACTAGGCTTAAACCCTGCCTAATGTCCTGACTACAACCTTAAGGATTTAAACCTCATTATTATAATTATCCCTTATGTGTTTGGTTTTAAATATTTATATATGTTTTATTCACCTTTACACACATTATTTTAGGGTTCACCTAGCTTCTGGTCTATCTCTTTATCCCATTTTCTTCAAGACTGTAGGGTTTGCTCACAAAGGGAGTGCTCTCTGTTTGAGACAAAACAAAGGGAACTTCCCCCATGTGTCTAGACAATTTTTTTTTTAAGGGGTTACCAAAATTATTTTGACACTATTAAAAAAAATATATCCTTTTTTCATATCATTTTACCCTCCAACACTTACAAAAACCAAAATAGACTCTTAAGAAGGTAAACTGTGTGCAAGATGTTTACCATGTGGATTGTATGATGCATTTGACAAGTTTTTTATGTTATGATTCCTTGAATAAGGGTATAATTAATTTTAAATTACATTTTTAAATCCATTACAATCACTTCTTCACTACAATCCTCGTTAAAACCCTTCAATTCATATCCTTCACTTGACTGGTCAAAATACTTGACTGTATTTCCTATTTTGGAGGGGTACCTATAGGTTGATTTACATGATTTAAGCTTTAGAAAATGTTTTAATACCACATTAGAGTTACTTAATATAATTTTATACTTTTTTTATCCATTTTTAATTATCCTTATGTTGTATTAACACTCATGCCTCACTCCTCAACCTATTATTACCTACAATCAACTAGAGTTGACTATACTAGAGCAAGTAGAGGTCTATGGGTGAGAAATAATCTTGGGATATGTGTCATCTTAAATTTTGTGCCTTTATACCACTTATAATCATATTTAATTAAAAAAAATTGATAGTTACATGTTTAAGCCTCTATCATGGACTGTGTGCTCCTATAGTCAGCTGTAGGTGAGTATTTTTGCATGATGAAACACTTGTAGGTGTATATGGGACTTAAATCACCACATATCATCTCATTTTGATGATATTTTAGATCATAAATGATAATTTAACTATTTTGAGTCACTCAATCATGGTTTCATGGTCTAAACTATCAACTTGGATTACCTTGTCACTCAAAGATTCAAAACATGTATATGTCAATGAAGGATTTTAGTGCTCAAATGGATAACTTTGAGCCTTATAACAACCACCCAACCTTAGTAAAATGCCTCAATATTTTTTTATAGCTCTTAAACAATGTAGAGGTTACAAGTTTTTACCATTATGATACCTCAAATCTCTTTATAACGTTGTTATAAGATATCCACAAAATGGCTTAGATCTCTATTTTAACCTTTAAGGGATTAGATCTTTAAACTCAGTCATCACATATTTAAAGGAATTTTACACTTCCATTTGCACATTTTAAACTTTAAATAGGTCTTCCTTGATTGGTCCTACACACTAGGATCCTAAGGAAGGCTTTACCATGCTTCAAATTTCTTGTACAAGTACTTTCATGGCTTTGTGATGTTGCTTGTAGGTGAACATTTTCACATACAGGTAGTGGATACAAATTTGGATAGTATGTGAGATATATGTGTTTATGATCAATTAAAGGCCCTTAAAAGTGTTAAATTTCATTTTTATCACTCTAAAATATTTAAAAACCTATCAAAAATCCCATCCCATCATGATGTCATCTTAAGAACCACCTGTAGGTGCATTTGTGTTGCATGTAGGCAGTGAATAAAATTAGAGCAATGTGCATAGATGAGTGGTATCATGAATAGAATTAAATTCACTACCAATTACTTATATTTATTTTTTTAACTATGGGGATCTTTAAAAAAGTTTCAAAACCTTTATTTCAATGTGATATCCTCTTTTAAGCACCTATTACAGAGCAAGTAGTGGTAGCTAGTGACTGGTTTATGTAGTGCATAAAATTACAACCAATATTGATTATTCTTAAAAAATTAAAATGGAATCTCTTCATCTCATGATTACTTGAAAAAATTAATATACCTTCCTTAAAACTCTATGGACATGCTAGACAAGCTTCATACACATGGTTGCAAGTGAATGTGAGTGAAGAGTTGATTGTGACCATGATAAAAATGTAAGTTTGATCAAGGCCTAATGTGATGAAACCAAACATATAAGGGGGAATAATTATGGTATTTATACATATGAATCATCATATTCCATTTAGATGAGACCTTTTCATAAAACCAAACATTTTATAAATAAGGAAACCTTTGTTGAGACTTCACATGATGACACCTCCCTGCAACATGAGATGAATTTCCTATAAAAACACCATGAAAATTGAAACCAAGAATGAAGATAATTTTAGGATAGATAAAACATCATATGGAATCAATATTGTTGTTCCCAAAATTAGCTACGCTTGTTTTTGGAACAACCCCTATGAAACTTGTCCATTTCATGTCTTTCGCTATAAGTTCATCTTTGAAGACAAGTTTTTCTTGATCTCATGTTTGCTCAACTGGCATCGTTAAAATTTTGTGATGTTCCCTTGTTAAAATTTCCCAAAAAATGTGAAAATCATTACGATCTCAATGTGCTTAGATGGTAAATTTTTTTCTTTTTCCTCAGAGTTAGTTATTTTCTTGTTTTCCCATGTAGGAGCGGCAAATTTTGCTGCCACTACATGTGGTTTTTAGTTTTGCATGCAAAGATGGAAAATTTTTCTGCCCTTACATCATTCATGTAGGAGCATAAAAATTTTCCACCCCTACATCTATTTTTATTCCTCCCCCATAGGAGTGGCAAATTTTTCCACCCCTGCATCTCTTTGGTAACCTCACATGCAGAGGTGGCAAAATTTTTCGCCCTTGCATGATCTTGGTTTTCACACGTGGAATTAATGGCCATGCACAATAAGTGGTTGGGGGAAATTTTTCCCCCATTTAACCCCATTTCCTCCTCATTTCAATCCATTCTTCTTTGCATCTCCTCCTCCCTACATCTAGGTGATCTAGTGAGCAAGTGCGGTCAAGTTTTCGTCAGATTTGAGTGTTATTTCATGATCATCAGGTAGGGTTTTGCATTTTTATTCTTCTTGTGTTGGTTTTGTTTTATTTTTTACTTTTTCTTCTCTTCTCCATGTTGTTTTCCCTCTTTTTCTTCTAGGTCTAGGTTTTATTTTGTTTTCCTCTTCCCCTTCTTCCCCCTGTCAACATTTTACCCTATGTAAAGGTAGAAAATTTCACCACCCTTACATGTGGCTATCTGACCATGTGTATTGGTGGCAAAAATTATCGCCTTTATAGACCCTTTGCAAAACCTATGCAAGGGCAGTGATTTTTACTGCCCTTACATGAAACCTATCAAACATGTGTATTGGTGATGAAATTCACCACCGATACACATCTTCCTATCAAACAAACTATTTGCATCGGCAACAAAAATCACCGATGATGTACCTCTAACTTCCCAATGTGTGCATCGATGGTGATTTTTTCCACCTATGCAAAACCTAACTTTATTTCCACATGCATAGGTAGAAAAAATCACCACTGATGCATTCTTCTTTCTTTAATATGCACAAGTGGTGATTTTTGCCACCTATGCACAAATGGCATCCTCAACATGCAAGGGCAGTGATTTTCACTGCCCATGCATACCTTCCCTCTGTTTTCACTAACTCTAGGAAATTTTCAATTCTCCCATTTTTTAAGCTCGTTTCCCTTTCACTTTCTAACCTACTCATGCCTCAGACCTTTCAAGTGCATTTCCCTGGTCATGATCACCCAATGTGTAATTTTCCTAGATTGCCAATATTTCCCCTAATTGCATGATCATGACTCTTATCACAGTTTCTCCTCAATATCCTTCTTCGTCAACATATTTTTGATAAAGGCTCATCTCAATGACTTAGGTTTCTCCAAAGAAGTAAAAGATGATGAAGTATCAATATCAAGGTGTTTTTCTAATGACCTTAGTTACTTCGAATGTTGATGACATTAGGGATACGAAAATAGGCCACGTTGATATGGCCGAGTTCATAGAGAGAACCAAAGCAAACAATTCCAGATCCAAAATGAAGAGGATAATTGAGAGAAATATTCATCTGGTATCCTCTTTTCCTATGGTAGCTCATCACATAGAGTTCATTCTTCAATGCACCCAATTTTATAACAAAGATACCAGGGCTGTGGTAGTTGCTAGTGGCAATATAGTGATTCAACTAGACCCTGAGTTCATTGATAAAGTGTTCATGTGCCCTCCTGCTACTGAAGTTTTGAAGATTAAATTCATTAAAGCATAAAAGGAATATGATAAAGATCCTGAGAAGGCAAAGAAGGTGATCAATAATAGATGGCTTAAAACCCCCAGCGCAAACTTGTCTAGATGGCCATGAAACGTTTCAAGGAGCGATTTTATAGAGGAGGTTGGTGACTTGATTACTCTTCTCATCAGAGTACGAGGTTTATCTTCTTCCTCTTAGTTTTATGAGTGGATGTATCCTTTCATTAAGATAATCCTATAGGGAAAAAAAGTCATCTTCTAAGGGGAACAAATTAGCAATGCTTTGCATGAGTAATTGACAAAGATGTCTACTACCTCAAAGTTCTATATGACTTCATACTTGGTATACATTACAGATTCAATGAGAACCTTTCTAGGTTTGACATAAGAGGGAGCCAAGAAAACCACACTGGTATATCAATATTACCCTCAGATAACATTGAAGGGTTCAATCCATCACTTTAGGAGGGTAAATGACACTTTATTTGTAGTATTTTTGTGTCTATTTGACCCCCAATTAGAATAGAAGATAATGTCAGATGAAGCTTAGACTATTGTGAATGACTTTCACTGTATGTTCTTATAGTTCCCTTCTTTTTTTATCTGTGGGTTGGCTTTTTCCAAGGTTATCCCTATATGCTCCCAAGATTTCCCTTAGATAAATTGGTCTTGATGGAGCTATGTAGGCAAAATATCATCACAAGAGCTGTGTAGGCAAAATATCAAAGGTTTCTAAGAAAGAGCCAAAGTCAACAGATATGGGGTTGAGAAACAAATTGCCAAAGAACCAGTGGTAGAATAAATGGAAATTAATGATAGGACTGTAGGTCAACAAGGAATGGAAGCTCAATCTTCGCAAGAAGGTGTGTAGTCAGATGCAATAATTTCTTCTTTGACCCACTCACCTGTTACAACTCTTTTGCCTATTTCTCCAATCACTATTCCCTCTTCTAGAGCTACCTCTCCTAAAATTATTTTTGGTAACCCTCAAGGTGCTTCTGGAGATGTTCTTCATTCATCAGGATCCATCTCTAGTCTGTCATCTCCTTTTAATATCAGAGATAGTTCCACCTTCAACCATTTAGTAGTAGATGTGATTTTAACTGATATTATGCCCACTATGTCCATTTTTCCCACCAATAATACAAGTGCTACCCCGGTGATGCCAACTATAGGGACTGTTGCTAATATAAGTGATTATGCTCTCCCACCTTGGTTGTCAAATTTCACACCCAAAATAAAAAAGCAAGCCATCTCTCTAGATTACTTTGACTTCAGTAAAATAGTGCCAGTGAAAGCTAAGACCCCTAAGAAGCCAAAGATCCTTTCAAATGTGATTGGAGATAAGGGGCACAAATTTATGGAGATAGCCAAACCCCCATAAGATGTGACTCTTAAATTTTTTGATAAGAGTAGCTACTCTATCTCTTGAGTTGGGTTAGGGAAGATAACTCATGAGGGTGATAAGAGTGACTTGCAATCTACGATGGATATTATGGTTCAAAAATTTGATAGGGTAAGAGAAATGAAGGATCATTACAAAGAAATGGTGGAACAATTGATCGCAGTGATAAGAAGATTCACTTTTGCTCTAGAAGTAGTAACTCTAGAGGCTTTCTCTATAGATGATCCCATAATTCAGAAAGTAGAAAATACTTATCTAATGGGAAAAGTACTTTAAGACTACTTAGATAATATGCATGCACAGGGGATTTCCTTGTTCACAGAGGTGTTTGAGAAGACAGGTAAAATGAGGAAAGTGAGAATAGAATTAGAAGACCTTATCAATACCATTTCTTAGGAGGTCAAAATCACTGATAGATATCTTAGAAAATAGACAAAGATGAAGGAGTTGAAAATATGTACCCTAGTATCAATCAGAGTCACTATTAATAGAGATTCTTATATTAAAACTAAAGAATCACTGATAAATAGGATTTGGGTACTTAAGGAATTGATCAGTGACCTCAAATCTTCCAAGGACATTAGTGAACAAAGCAATATCAGTCTACAACAAAAATTATAAGAGTTTCCTTTCAAACTTACCTCTCAAGACAACCAATTCATTTCAGTAGAAGAAATGATTCAAGAGTTTGAGGGTATGATCTGAAAGGAATTCGAGGAGAAAGCATTCTCAATGGCTTCTGTGGACAATATCTTAGATAATCAGTTAACTCTAGACAACCTGAGAACTAGGTTAACTAGTCACGCTAAGTCAATCACAACAGTGAGAGATGCTACAGTTAGAGCTAAGGTGATTTTTAAAAATACTATTGCACTGGACAGTATCGAGATACATGCAACTATCACCATGTATGATGCTCATCTAAAGAAGGATGGTGACAAAAGTTGAAATATTCTTCCATGATTTCTTATTCATTATTCTAATGCACTTTGTAATTGACTTGGGACATTTTCACATGTACTTTTGTTATGTGTAAGTACATGTAAAAATCTAGAAAAGTCCCAAAGTCAAATGGAGACTCATCTTTGACTAGATTTTAATATTTAAGTCTTTTCTCAATTTTGAAGGATTTTCCCTATATATATAGAGGGAGCCTCTTTTGTAATATATCTTTCCATAATTGAGAGCAAAAACTCTACCTAAATTGAAATGATTCTTGAGACTTTGATCTCGGATTGTAAATCATATTTTCTTGAATGAATGAGAAGCAGGTTACTTTCAGACTTTGTGTTGAAATAATTTATGTTATTTAGGAAATCATTCTTATGTTCTTTTCCCTAATAATCTCTCATCTATTTGATTAAACAAGAAAAGTGGGCATGAAAATTATTTGAATATGTTCTAAAGTTAATTATAAAGACTTTGTGATGCTATAATTACCTTTATATCATGTTTCACCTTTTTCATTGGGAAGGATATTAGAAAGGCTTTGAACTGTTTTTATTCTTCAGGATCTTATATTCTATTGTAGTTTTAGGTGAATAATTTGATCTACACTTCACTCTATTGTTATGCCTATTTTGAATTAGTAAGGGGAGCAATGAAAAACTTTGTGCTTTCATGAGTTTCTCGTTGATCTAGTTACTACCTGAGAAGATTTTCTGTTGTTTACTAAATATCATTTCTCAAAGAAGAGGAATGCTTTCAGTCATCAACCAAGATTTCTCTTTTGCCTTGTAAACATCATCTCTAAAAAAAGAGAGATAGATGGTATAATCTTACCCTCAAGTCTATTTTCAGTTTGTATTAATATATAAATAGTTTATAGGGAACCTCCCTTTGATGAGAGGAGAGATTTATCTCACTATGATGTGGTAAACCCACACTTTTTGCCATATAAATCTCTTTGTATTGTGGTTTATATACCCATTTTTACATTAGTTAGCTAATGACAAAATATTCACCCAACAAATATCACCCACTTTATTATATAGACTTGTAAAATTAGAGAAAAACCTATATGGTGTAGGAAATAGTGAGTAGAAAAACATAGATAACTTGTTAGAGATGATTCATAAAGCATGGTTGACCAATATTTAAAAAAATATTAGGAAATGAATTTATCTAAGTTTAATTTCACCTCTCAAAGGCATTTGAATTGAAATTTCTTTAGCTGGCCATACTAAGCACAACCCTATTGACTAGTTTTGTGTGTTGAGAAGGGTGAAAAAGGAGTAGAATGGGTTTGGACCCTTTTTAACACTTATAAATTATTTAAATAAATTATATGAGTCTTATGAATATTAATATACATTTCATGACCTTATCTCATGTGTCACATTCCCTCATGGGATGTACAAGTGCCAAACTCCTTTTTAGTTGATTTCTTGATCTTCAATTAGATAACCTACAAGTTTCAGATGGGATTGACATTCCTAATAGATAATATTAATTCTTGGATGATTTAAATAATAATAAGACACTTGGACACCTTGAAAACCATGTCACTTGCATTTATGACCCCTAAATGCCTAATAAGTGACTCAAAATGACATATAAACTAATCATACCATGACTAAGGATAAAAAGGAAAGAAATTACATAAAATGTAATATAACATAACTTATGAAAAAATAATAGACCCATAAAACATCTAAAGATCAGGTTTTTACCTATAGGGGTCCTAATTTGACCTATAAGGTCAAATTTAGTCAACAAAATGGTGACTCATATAAGTAGTATGCATCCTATACTAAATATTAGTAGCGTTATCCTATCTATGGGCCAATGGATTCAATAAATTATTGAAGAAAACTAGTAAATAATTTCTTAAAACACACGCAAAATAACCACACCACACCAAATAACATAAAATAAAGAAAGACACCAACAAGACTCACACATGTGCATAAGCACTTAGGGAGGGGGGGAAGCAGCTATGTAAAAAGAGAGAGGATAAATTTAGTATCAATGTTTAAGATAAATTCCATTGATTGGGATATTAATCTCCTCTCCATCCAACTTTGAGAGTTAGAAAGCATTTTGTTTCTTGTATTGAGTGATGACATAAGGGCCACTCTACAAAACATACATTTTTTGTGTTTGTCATGATTATCCCTATCTTCATCCCACTTTAGAACAATATCTCCCTCTTGAAAGATTCTTTGCATGGATTTATTATCAAAATAACTATTGTTTTTTATTTTGGTGAGTTTTCATAGTGTACATAGCTTGATCCCTTATTTCTTCAAGCTCCATCAATTCACATTATTTGACCTCCATGCTTTCATTTTCCATCAACTCCATTTGGTAAGTGAGATATAAAGCTGGTAATTCAAGTGAAATATTTAATCTATCCTCTCTTCCATAAGGAAGTGTATATGGTGAGTTTCCAATGGCTCTCTTGGGGGTGATTCTATCAGCCCAAAGAGTTATCTTCAATTTAGAATGCCATGTTTTTCGGTTCTCCTTCAATGTTTTCTTGATAATCTCAATTAGATTATTATTAGTGGAATCAGATATTCCTTTACCTTATGGATAATAGTTGGAGGAATTAATAAGATAAATACCATGTTTCAAATCCCACTCACTTAGCTTCATTCCAAGGAAGCCAATGCATTGTCGAAAATTATTGTTGAAAGAGCCTCAAATCTTGTCACTATGCCTTCATAGAAGTATAAAACTGAAATTCAATTTTACTCTTTAATAGATATATCTTCCACCCATATTTTAAGGTAATTTTTGGTAGCTAACACCCACATGTGACTAACACTATAAGGTGGGTTGATTAAGCCTATGAAATCTAGACACCATTGCATAAAAGGTTGGCCTACTTGTATTAGATGAAGAGGTAAGGATGAAAGATTTTATTTTCCATCAAATATGGAAAATTTATAATATTTTCTTACCTAAGCATGAATATATTTAAATAAACTAGGCCAAAAATAACCATCTCTCATAATCTTGGCAGTTGTGGTCCTTGGAACAAAGTGACCACCTAGTGGTCCATCATGAAACTCAAACAATATATTCTAAACCTAATATGATTCAACACATCTCAATATTACACCCAATTAATCTTTCCTAAATAATAATCCATTAATAAGTACATAAGGAATATATTGTAATTTGAAGTATCTTCTTTTGGTTCTATCTAGGCCTTGTGGACATTCATTGGTTTGAAGAAAATTGATCATTTATTTTGTGTAACTCCTCATTGGTGATGATGAAACTATCATAGGATCATCTTGAAGGATAAAAATAGCTTCCTTTTATTCCTTAAAATTTGAAGCAAGGCATTCATTTAATACCTTCCCTTTCACTAGCTTGGTAGTCTTGATTTTTACATCATACTCCATTATTTTTGTAATCCATCCAACTCTTTTTTCATTCAAATCTCTAATAAAAATAAAATATTTGAAATTAGGATGAGGTACCAATATATGAATCTTATTTTTAGATAACATGTGCCTAAACTTCTTTATACTTCTAACAACTAAAAGTAATTGCTTCTCTACATAAGTGTACTTTACCTCATAACCTTCCAATCCTTGACTAAAAAAGGTAATGGGTTACTCCAAGTTTTCTTCATTTCATTGAGTGAGCATGGTAGATATTACTTCTTCATTTACAAAATTATATAAGTTAAAATCCTTTGAGAAATTAGGACTTTCAAGAGTTAGAGCTTGAGCAATCACTTGCTTAATCTCTTCAAAACTCTTTTTCCTTCTCTTTGTCTAAGTAAACACTTCATTTTTCATTAGAATAGAGGATAGAGGCTTGAATAAATTAGAAAAATTATTAATAAACCTCCTTATGAAATTTATTTTTCCAAAGAAGCTTTGCAAACCTTTTTTGTGTTTGGGTAAATTCAATGCCAAGATTGCACTCACCCTTTCAAGATCTATGGATAGACCTTTCTTTGAAAGAATGTGTCCCAAAAGTTTGCCTTCATGAACAAAAAACACACATTTGGATTAAGATAGATTCCAAACTGTCTAAATTTCTCATAATTCTTCCTAATATGATTCAACTGATCTTTTGCATCTTTGGAGAAGATTGTGATATCATCAGGATACACCGGCACTATATCATTTATTAGGCCTTGAAAATCCATATCCATTGCACATTAAAAGGTTTCCATATCATTAGATAAACTAAAATAAATTTTACTATAAGCATATGTACCCCCATTTATTGGTAAAGGTTGTCTTGTATTGATCTCCTTCCTTTACAAAAATCTGATTATACCCTAAATATCCATCAAGGAGTGAGAACTTTTCACTACCTACCACAACTTAAAAAATATTCTCCATGGAAGGAAGAAGATAATTATCCTTCAAGTAAACTCTATTAAAATATTTTAATACAACAAATAACCTAATTTATCCATTCTTTTTCCTTATGGGGACTAAGTTTGACAACTAAGATGAATGCTTAATAAGAAAAATGATCTTAGACTCAATCAACTTTATAATCTCTTTTATCATAAGAGGCTCAATATTAGGATTGATTGGCCTTTGATTTTGATTGATATGCTTAGCATTCTCATCTAAATCTATGGTATGTTGAGCTAGATTTGGATTAAAACCTTT
Source organism: Torreya grandis (assembly GCA_037957365.1). NCBI lineage: Eukaryota > Viridiplantae > Streptophyta > Pinopsida > Cupressales > Taxaceae > Torreya > Torreya grandis. The sequence goes on from JARHVA010001644.1 coordinate 1,110,148, forward strand.
TAAATCACTATATTCCCATGTAAAGATATCAGAAAAATCTTTGCATAATTCAATGAAAGCATATCTTTGTTCTCTAGTACATACCTTCCCAAGAGCAAGTAAATTATCTTTGAATATTTTTACTCTCTCATATTTTTCTTGTTTAATAGACATGCTTACCTTTTCCTTCTTTAACTGATCATCATCATTAAAAATACTTTCAAGTGTGACTAAGCCCTTAGGGAGATTGTTTGTCTTCAATTATACAATCTACCCTCCATATTGCTATTGTAGTTTGGAATGGTTTTTTGAAGAAAACTCAGACTCCTTTTGTATAAAAAGAGATATTTGATGGTCAATATAAGATACTTTCCAATTAGTGACATTATCAGGTATAGAGGGACTTACAATCACTTTGATATGAAGCTAGTTCTTGGCATCTCTTATCTCCTTTGGAATATCAAATTGATCTCCAATAACTACCAACCTATCAACATGTTTGTTATCTACTCTTGGTATAGATTGAATGTTGAAATCTTTGAAATATTCTACAAGATGTCACACTCTACACTTATAAGATTCAAGCAAAGAATTCTTAGTCATATTTTGACCTCTCACTTGATTCACAATCAACTCACTATCACCATAAAATTATAACTCCTTCACACCTCTTTTTCTATCCCACTCAAGGCCATGAATGAGGGTCTCATATTATAGTACATTACAAGTATAATTGAAGTGAAATCTGAAAGTAGAGTAATACCTTTCCTTGGATGGAGATACTAACATTGCTCCACCACCTGATCCAACCTTTCTTCTTGATCCATAAAAATAGAGTTGCCATAGACCTTTCATAATCTCATTTGGCTTCATAAAACTTGTCATGAAAGATCCTTATTCATGAAGACAATAGACTCCAAGACTAGCTTCTTCTACGAATCTATAAGGATGATGTTCATAGTGTTCAACTCCACATTCATCTAGATCTATATCAGAAAGTCCCTCAAGAGAAGTTGGAGATTGATCCATGTGATATTATTCCTCATCAAGAATAGTATAATTAAAATTTGAAAATTTAGGCATGTATGGCTCTAAATTATTGTGACAAGGAGGTTATTATTCAATCTTTACCTTGGTATGATACCTTGTTTTGAGAACCATGTATGACAAATTTGCTGCCAAGTATCCACCTATCTTGGCTATAAACACTCTTGACAAACAAAGAGAAAAGCATGGGGGTAAATATGAAACAACCACATCATGAGAGATGGATAATTAAGGACAATCATGTAAATTCAAATTTAAATTCTTGACTACTCCCAAGGTTTTTATTGGTGACCCATCCAAATGTATAACTCCTTTAGCCATTGGTTCATACTTGAGGCCTATTTTATCCTCTAGACTTAGTCATGACTAAGGTACTAGTCCCAATATCTATTATAAAATTATGAACTTAAAAATCACCAATGATAAAGGATAGATAAAAAGGATGAGTCTTATTAGTTTTCTTTACTTGTCCATTAATGGGCTTAGTTTCATTCAATAAAATAACATTTTCAGTCATTGTTGATCCAATTAGTTTACTTAGTCCAAGCAATTAATTTTGTAGAATATCATTTTGTCCCAATATTTTAAATGAGTCCCATGATTAAATATTCATGTTTAAATTCTTCATTTTATACACAACACTGATATAAGTATTTTTCATCTTGAATTTCTCTTTGGAAGCACTAGTACCTTGTGGTGTAGTATGTGAAGATGGATGTGTAGGTGTTGGACTTGAAATCTAAAATTTTTGATTTTCATACACCTTAGGAGTTGATTTATACCCACCCACCACTGGAGGTGATGTAGGATTCAAAATAGGTAATTTATTTATCCATTGTGCCTCTTCAACATCCCTATTCTTAGATCTAGTGTTAGAGGATACACTAGGATTGACATTATTTGAACTTCCCAAATGATTCATGGCATAAAATTCTCCCTCTAAATGAGCCATAAGAGTGGAATAAAATTATTTTTTGTCTATTTTACATTCCATTTTATATTGACACCTCAAAATTAGGAACTTTAGGTACTTAAATACCATGCATTATCATGTCTTGACTAGGGATTTCATTGGCATATGAAACTTGGCCTTGATTTTAGTCATAGGAAGGGTACCATGATTGTTCTTGAATAAAATTATTTTGAGTAGGGAAAATATTTATATAAGATTATGGGGCATTAACATTAAAACTTTGGTAAGGTCTAGTTTGAGTTATTTATCCTTGTCCTTGAGCATTACCTTGAAAAGGATGCCTACTTGCTTGTCTAAATTGATTATAAAGCTAATAAGGCTTGTAATTTTGGGATTGTTATATTTTGAGAGCAACCAATTCATTACTAACAATTTGAATCAAACTCTTGACTTCATGAGTCTAATTGGTAGGGGCAAGGGTAGACTTTTCTTAGCTATTAGGCAAAGAAGCCAAGGTAGGTAATGGAATTTGACAAGGAGGCTGCAAATCAAGAAATAATGGCATTGGTGGTCTTAGAGAAAACTTTCCCACTTGAACAAGAAAATTCTTAGCATTAATAGCTATCTCATATGCACCAAGTAGTGTATTCCCATCCATAGATTGGATCATAATGGTTATATCACTATTTAATGCTTTTCGGTAATACAATAAGGCATAATTTGGAGTGGGTCTCATAAGGGCTGGGATCCTATCCTATGTATTTTGAAATATAGAGTTAAAATCTTGAATGAACTCTTGAGGAACACTATTGATAGTAGTAAATTACTCAGCTAGTGATAAATAATCACTCTTCTCTTCAAACCTCATAGACAATAGATTTCCTAGTTCATCCCATGAAGCAATGGAGACATGAGGTAGAGTTCCATACCAATCTAAATCTTTCCCTTTGAAAGACATTGCCAATAGACTAATAGATACATTATCTTGAGTGATATTATGGATGTTTTAGAAATTTTCCATGTTTCTAATGTGTTCAATAGGAGTAATATGACCTTGTCCACTAAAACACGGAACACTTTTAATGGTTGCTCCAAGAATTTGGTCATATTGGGCATGATCTAAAGGATATGACCCAATGAAGGCTACCAAAGTTAGATTTATAGACGTATTGAATTTTATATTGTGATTATTAGGGGTTGAACCAAGTAGAAACCTGGATTTGTTAAAAACCAACTCCCTTTTATAAGGATTAGTATTCAAAAATCTCAACCTCTTGATAGAATAATAAGGCAATTACATAAACTCAAAATGTATACCTTTAAAAATAGACCTAGTGGTCACTTTTTTCATAAAAATTAGGATTGATCAACAACCAAAGAGTTAAAAACTTAATGGAGTCACCAAGTACTGAATATAGATGTTCTATCAACTGCAAATATGCCAAGATTAGTACCAATCTTAGACAATCTTCTAGGACTTAGAGTCCCACTAGGAAGTCAAAAACTATTGTCACTTGGATTTTCACCCCTTGAGGAGATGTATCAGCTCTAATCATCCAAGTGGCACAATATAAACATCTCAAAAACTATGGGTAACCAATAGGTGAGATGAATCTCTAGAAGGGCTAGTTCCCTTGATGCACTCTTTGAAATACTTTCTTACTTATCAAATTTGCATGAAAAGGGTTAATAAGACAAACTAAAAATTTAAAATGTGATACACAAATAATGATTTTACTCCTATTTATTTAACCTATACTACTTATAGAAACTCAAATCTTCTTTCACACATAACTCACAACTCAAGATAGATTTTTACATCAATGTTTCATATGCCAGCTTTAAGAGATGTATTGGTCATTAGGAGGGATAATGAATTATCATTTGGATTATAAAATCATAAAAAACTTATAAAAATAATATAAACTAATAAATAACACTAACTAAGACCTGAAACAATACTTTTTTACACGCTTGGTAAATAATCAAGTATAACATGCTATAAAAGACTATCTTTTACTAGACAAGATCAACAAGATTACAAGAAGAATCAATTATGAATAATTTAAGTAGGAAAATTAAATTTATTATTTATTAAATAGACATTAAATTAAAAAAATGGATAGGGTTTCACCATTAACCAATGGAGGCTTCCCAAAATAGACCAAAAAGTCACTACTTATCAAATTTTATAGATGAGTGAGAAAAGAGAAGTCCAAATGTCACTTGGACACTTGTAATGATAATATAATGGGTTAAATATGAATTAAAATATAATTTTAAACTTATAATTCAAATTTAAAAGTACAAGTGTCAATCCAAGGCATTAAACTCTTGAAATGTGGCATGAAATTCTTTTTACTGGCTCAAAACATTATATTCATTAATTGCCCTTTTTAAAATGTACCAAAACTAACTAGGGATAGGTATAATGATTTAAATTATAGAGAGGGGTTATATAAATGATTTTACATGAATTTTATGCATTCCTAATAACCAATATTCCTTTGAAAATGAGCCAACACTTCCTGTAGTCAAAGAAACTCCCTATTTCACACACCTTGCACACTTGGCTTCCAAAAAGGCTTAAATTTCTCATGAAAATACATAAAATGGGGTTAATGACATGTTTCAAGGCCATACATGTCCTTATAGGCATTATTCATACCTTAAAATCAATTTACTTGAAAATTTTCACCCTTCACACTATCATGTTCACTATGCTAGTTTGACTGGCTAAGATGGAGCTGATTATAATAACACTTATGTTATTTTATGTAGTATTAAATGGTAATATTGAGTATAATAAGTCATAATATCACTCCTAAAGTTTATTTTTCATCTTGAGATTCCCTATAACCTATACAATTCACAAAATAGTCAAAGAAAGCCATTCTATTCCATGTTTGTATAGGTAGGGTAGCACAAAATTTGATGAGGAGGAGATGTAAAGAGTCATATATAACCTAAAATAACATTAATGGTCATTAAATCCCACCTAGATATCTCTCCATCCTTTTTTTCTCAACTGAGTCCTTATCCAAGGGTTTGCAAGGGTTTTAGGTCTTTTAGGCTCTTAAGTTTTGCTCATAAAGCTATGATTTTATAAATACCAAAAAATTTCACAAGAGTTATGTTGAATACTCCAGTTAACCCATAAATTTTTTTATATCTCCATGCTAAATTCCAAAGGAGATGTGAGCATTTCAAGTTGCTCTATTGAGCTTTAACCTTCATTCTATATACCCTTGAGTTGTCCCTAAGCTCAAACATGGATTCCTTGTGATTTATCTACAAGGTGTAATATTTAAAACATCTTAAATTAACCCCAAAAAATTATTTAATAAGTTAAAATTCCCATATAAGGCTATAAACGATGTTGGTTCCCTATTTGGGTAATAGATGTAAACCCTGCTTAATAATCCTGACTACAACCTTGAGGGTTTAGACCTCCTTGTTAGGATTCTCCCTTTTGTGATTGATTTTAAATGTTTATATAGGTGTGTTTCACATTTAAAGACCTTCTTATAAGGTTAACGTATCTTATTTTCTATCTCTTTATCCCTTTTTCTTCAAGACTATAGGGTTTGCTCCTAAAGGGAGTGCCCTCTATCTGAGACAAAATAGAGGTCACTTCCCCTGTTTTTATAGAAAAAAATATTTTATGGTATTATAAAAATTATGGGGACCCTATGAAAAATAAATTAGGCTTTGGTCATATAATTTGACCCTCCAACACTTTGAAAAACCAAAATAGACTCTTAGGAAGGTAGACTATGTGCATGATCTTTACCATGTGGACTATGTGATGCATTTAACAAGTGTTTTATGTTATGATTCATTTAATGAGGGTATAATTAAATTTAAATGCCATTTTAAAATCCATTTCAATCACTTAGTCACTACAACCCTTTCTAACATCCCTCAAGTTATATCCTTCACTTGACTGGTCAAAATACTTGACTATATTTCCTATTTTAGAGGGGTACCTGTAGGTTGGTTTGCATGATTTAAGCTTGATAAAATGTTTGTATACCACCCTAGAGTCTAGTGGGATCATTTTATAATTTTTTTGACCCATTTAGAATCATCCTTATGCTGTACTAACACTCAAAACTCACTCCTCAACATACTATTACCTACAATCAACCATAATTAACTGTACTAGAGCAAGTAGAGGCCTATGGGTGAGAAGTCATCTTGGGACATGTTTAACCTTAAATTTATACCATATAAACCACTTATAATAATATTTCATAAAAAAAATTGATATTTCCATGTTTAAGACTCTATCATGGACGGTGTGCTCTTACAGTTAGTTATAGGTGAGTATTTTTGCATGATGGGACACTTGTAGGTGTGTATGGGACTTACAACACCACATATAATATCCTTTTGATGATCATTTACATCATAAATTATAATTACACTATTTGGATATATTCAATAATGTTTCCATGGTCTAAATGATCAACTTAGAATACAAGGTCACTCAAAGATTCAAAACCTGTAGATGTCAATGAAGGATTTTAGTCCTCAAATGGACAATGTTAAGCCTTCCAACAATCATGATACCTTAGTAAAATGAATCAATGAATTTTTTATACCTATTCAAAAATATAGAGGTTAAAATTTTTTACCATTATGATGACCCAAATATCGTGATAACCTTGTTATAATATATCCACAAAATGGCTTAGACTTATGTTTTCACCTTTTAGGGATTAGATCCTTAAACTCAATCATCACATATATAAAGGAAGTTTAAACTTCCATTTTACAATTTGACACTTTAAATAGGGTTTCCATAATTGGTACTACATATTATGACCCCAAATAAGGTTTTTACCATGCTTCAAATTTCTCGTACAAGTACTTTCATGGTTTTGTGATGTCACTTGTAGGTGAACATTTTCACATATAGGCAGTGGATACAAATTTAGATAATATGTGAGATAAATATGATTATGATAAATTTAAGGCCATTATCAAGTCTTTTAATTTACTCTTATCACTCTAAAATATTTAAACACCTATGAAAACTCCCATCCCATCATGATGTCATCTTGAGAACCTCTTGTATGTGCATTTGAGTTGCATGTAGGCAGTGAATAGAATTAGAACAATGTGCATAGATGAGTGGTCTCATGAATAGAATTAAAATAAATACCAATTCCTAAAATGAATATACCATTTTAATCTTGAAATAACTTTAAAAACCTCTATTTCAATGTGATATCCTCTTTTAAGCACTTATTACAGAGCAATCAGTGGTAGCTAGTGACTAGTTTGTGTAGAACATGATATTGAAAAAAATATTTCCTCATTAAAAAAATTTAAATAAACTCTCTTCATCTATTTATACCTTTAAAATTTTAATATAACTTCCTTAAAACTCTATGGACATTCTAGAAAATATTCACACATGTGGTTGCAAGTGAAAGTGAGTAAAGAGCTGATTGTGAGCATGACAAAAATACATTTTTGATCAAAGCCTAATGTGATGAAACCAAAAATTTAAGAGGTAATAATTATGACATTGGGAAATAGGAAACATCATATTCCATTCACATTATACCTTTGTAGAGATCCAAACATTTTATAGATAAGGAAACCTTGACTAAGACTTCACATGGTGACACCTTCCTACAACATGAGATGACTTGCCTATCAAAATACCATAAAAAATGAAACCACACTTGGATATCATTTTAGGAGAGATAAAAAATCATCTATAATCAAAATTACCCATTGTATTGTATGGACTTGTCTAAATTAAAGCAAAACCTATAAGGTGCAAGAAATAGTGAGAAAAAAACATAGTCAACTTATTAGAGATGATTTATAAAGCATGGTTGAAAAATATTTAAAAAATTATTATGGAAATGAATCTCTCTAAGTGTAATTTCACCTCCCAATGGTGTTTTACTTGAAATTTCTTCATCTAGCCTTACTAAGCACAATTTTTTTGGCTATTTCTATGTGTCTAGAAGGGTGAAGATGGAATAGAATGGTTTTAGACCATTTTTATCACTTAAAAAGCATGCTAATAATTGAGATGAGTCTAAATAATATAAAGAGACATTTCATGACCATTTCCCACATGTCACATTCCCTCATGGGTTGTACAAGTGCCAAAATCCTCCTTTTTTGTTGATTTCTTGATCTTCAGTTAGATAACCTACAAGTTTCAAATGGGACTGACATTCCTAATAAATAATCTTACTTTTTAGACATTTGAAAGTAGAATAAGACACTTGGGCACCTTGAAAACCATGAAAATTGAATTTATGGCCCCTAAATACTTACTAAGTGAGTCAAAATGACATATAAACTAATCAAAACATGACCAAGGCTAAAAAAGAATTAAATTACATCAAATAGACTATAACATACCCTATGACAAAATATTACACCCCTAAAACATCTAAATATAAATTTTTTACCTATAGGGGTCCCAATTTGACCTGTAGTGTCAAATTTGGTCAATAGTTTCTTTAATCCAAAAGCATGAAAAAAATGTCGTTAAGGCCCTCCTCAAATCTATATGTTTTGGGTGACCCTAAAATCGTTTCACTTGTCTTTTATTTTTTTTATGTATTTTGGCTTGTGAGCAGGAGTTCATTACCTCCTCACAAGTTCTTTAGGGAAGTATTGACCTAATAATTCATCTTTTGACATCATTTCAACCCCAATCAAAGGTGGGATATATAAATTTAGCTAGTGAATTGTTGGGATGGTAGTTTGAGATGTTAAACTACCTCCATTAGTGACTACTATCATCAAAATGTATGATCAACTCAAACATCACATTACATTAAGCAAGTAATAAATGTAGTGGTTGTAAAAAGGATAATACCTTTTCACAATAATCCAATTTATGTGGATCTAATTTATGTGAGCATCTATTATGTTAGCCATACTTGGGAACATCTAGTAACACGTGACAATTGATAGTTTAGAATAACCCCACTTGCCATGGACATATTGTTGATGCAGGGTGAGTATCCCAAAGTTCCACACCAGAATAAAAACTCTTGAGAGAAGAGGAGGCCTAAAAACCCTAATTTTCATGTTCTTTTAATTTTTAGATCAACAGTTAAAATCCTCTAGAGAGTGAGTATACTGATAGAATTTGACATTATTATGTAACCTTATCAATTTTAGGATTTGGGACCTTACAATTAGGTGTTTGATTCATTTTATCCTTTCCTACATGGTTTTGAGTCTAAACTAACTATTTGTTTATATTACCATGTTAAAATGAGTTTTGTTTATACATCACTCCTATATTTGAGGAGGTGTTACTCCATCCATTTGACATTGTACCTTTGCCTTAGACTTTTGATAAATCTTGTTTATGTGTGTTATTCGATTGAAAAGGGTGTCATTACATTACCTAATTCATTTTAAATCTTGTTCCTTTATGTATTTAAATAAACCATTAATCATATATTTAGAGTGTGATAACATCAATACACTTCTCAAATCATTTCAAAGTTTTGTTTGCCTTGTGTCCAAATTCCATTTTTGAAAAAAAAGTCACGTGTGCCTTTTGGATCTATCCCTAGTGCCATTATATTGTTTATTATTGTATAGCTTGTTTGTTCAAAGAAGCCTGATTTTTCTAAGTTGAGTTTTAAATTAACCTTGACAAGTTGAAATCTAAGCATAAATTGATTTCTTCCTATGCCTTGTGTAAATTTGGCCTAGACATTGATCTTTCTCTTTTAGGTTGTGCAACTTAGGCTAATTATTTATTCAATTGGAAAACTATTTTTTGTGCCTATATTTAGATGAATATCCTATCTTCCATATGCCTAGAGTTTCATGCCTTATTCCAATTAACCAAGTTCACATTTAAATCTAAATGCCTAGTTTATGCCAACATGGTTTAAATTTTTTAGATTAAATCTCATACCTTCTTTTGTTTAAAAGTCTAGATTTTGTGCCTTTTCTAAAAGACCTAATGCATGCATGTTTTGACCCTAGCTTTTTTTCCTTCTTTGAAAGACCTATAATTTTTTATTAGAATAGACTTGTTTGGAACACTTTGAACCTAGGGTTTGGCATTATAGTTTTATTTCATCCACTCGACCTTTTTTATTGGTGAAATTTGATGTTATACATTTGACATTAGACTATCTTAGACCAAGTTTTAGAACAAACCTTTTTGGAGATACAACTCCAATTTTTAGACTAAGTTAGACTATTCAGACCATTTATCCTTTGGACCTTATTTTTTAGAGTTTGTAAAACTCTAGGCCTTTTTGTAAAATGTTCATCATTGACTTGGGTATGTCTTGTTAAACTTATAATGGAGCCATGTACAATTTAGGTTATGATAATGTCATAATATATGATTAATTTGTTCAATAAACCTACTAAGATGATGTTATTTACAATATGGATCCTTAGACTCCTTATAGTACTCAATCTAGAGAATGAATCCAAGATCCTCAAGATCAGCATGCAGTGATACCTTCAATGGTCTAGTTAACGAACCAAATTTTCCATCTCACCACTAATGACACCCAATCCCACACCTACACCATTAACCCTCTTTTAAATTTTACAAGCCACCAAGATCTATAACATATAAGTATTACCATTCTATGACTTCATCCTTTGGCTCATGCTAGCAACCAAGCTTCGTAATGCCCTACCATTACCATTATATGACCTCATCCTTTAACTCATAATAGAAACCAAGCTTTGTAATGACTTATCATTACCATTCCAAGAACTCATCCTTTGGCTCATGAAAGAAACCAAGATTCAAAACACCCTACATTACCATTCCATGCCTTTCCATGTATGGTATCTCATTATCCGAATAAAGTTGTGCAATTCTAACTTGATGGGTCATGGTTACTATCCTAGGTTGGTAACCAACATTTTTTAATTCCATTGTAGATAAGCCTATCATTATCCAACCACAAACCATTATTAATTTATTAACAACCATCCCCCACTTTATAAAACCCATACCAATTATCTAGCCCTAATTGAGATGATTAATACCTATCTAATTGAGCCAATCATTAGAATACCAAGATATGTTCAAAATTGGTATTTTACAACTACTTGTAAACCAAGGATAATAAAACCAACCAATCCATGATATTTTTGTTGAAACACCTATTTATGATGAGTCAACCTATGATGAATCACCTTTTGATACTATCCCTATTGTTGAAGAGTTTCACTTTGACAAGTTAGTCTTTGCTGAGTCACTTCTTAATGATTATAATTTCCTTTGGGAAAATAATTATCTTGATCATTGTCCTATTTTTAAAGATCCTCCCTTTAATAAGCTAATCTTTATGGAGTTATTTCTTAAAATTCCCCCATCATAGAGGAGTCTAACTTTGATAGACCAGTCTCTATGGATCCAATTATACCATCATAAGCTATTAATTATCCAATAACAAACATTCAACAATACCTCATTGTAACAATATTCACAGTAGATGAAGAATCAATATTAAAGTTAGGTTTTATTCTAGAATTGACATCATATTTAGTATAAAAAGTATAATCAATTTTAGTCTCAATATTGAATTCAGAGTCCCTTGAGTTAGAATAAACTTCAAAATCATAATACATTCATGGTTCTTACAATATTAGTTATGTCATGGTTCTTACAATATTAGTTATGTCATGGTTCTTACAATATTAGTTATGCATGCCTTGCAGATTAATTTAAATACATTTATGACCCTTCCATAGTTTTTGAGGATGATTATTTCACCTTCAACACAAGTTATCATAACATATTATAAGAGGATTGTGATACCTCTTTTAATTCCATTACCATTCCACATGCCATTAACACCACCCAACATAGCCATTATATTTACATTCCACCACCCACAAGTATCGATTGGGACCAATAGAATCACACCTTGTTAAACTGCATTCATGGTGACATAGTAGTGTAGAATGCTAGGGGGACCAAGACCAAATTCATTTAGAAGAAGAACAATCTCCTATTGAAACCTTTTTAGAGGTGCTAAGGGATACTAAAAGTCCAAAATTAGAATCTTCTAGTGAAACCTTTTTGGAGGCACTACAAGACAATCAAAGTCAAAAGTCAATGTTTCTTAATGAAACCTTCTTAGAGGTGATATGGGACAATCAATACAAATTCATTGGTGAAAACATCATTGAGGCACTAATATCTAAGCACAAAAATGCTTCATTTATTAATGAAGACATTATTCAAGATAACATTAATATAGCTTCCAATCTACAACATAATTAGATGGTAGCTACTCTCAAGCCCAAATAAAAAAAATTGGTGGTCCTATCGAGATCATATTTAGAATTCTTTGGCCCTACCATATCCAAATTTATGTAAAATTCAAAATCAACAACATTATGTGTGCCTAAAAATCCCAATATTCATTTGTTTCCCAACCATTATAAATTCCATTATCATCCACCTTTACATTTCCACAATAGACCTATCACCCAATATTTATCCATATTTACCATCCCTAGTCATAATTTCCTTTAAAGAGGATACAAAGAGATATTGTCTTCATGTTTGAAGTAAACATAATCAACGACCAATGAAGATCATAACAACATTCTTGGAATCCAAATCTATATAAAGTTATTGATAGAGTAGTTATTTAGAAGAGGTATGGGATAGAAATTTTCATGATTGACTATTCTAGTTATATCATATGCTGATCAAGATGTGTATCGCCACATTATCAAGAATAATAGAAACATTTAACTTTCTATAGATATTCACCATAACCTTGCCAAAAACATTTACTTTGTCATTGTCATTTTTCCATTTGCCTTGACATTATTTCATACCATACCATTTGCCTTATCACTTGGGGCCAATCCTCTTACCATTATATCCAATTAACCTCCTTCCATATTATTTATGACATACCATATTTCATTCCACCATATCTTCACTATTAGACCAAAGCTTTTTTTGACCTACCCTACCTTACCCTTTTGACCTTGGGTTTGTTTTTTATTTTTGGTATATTATGCGATGTGATTCCAATCTAGTTTTAGTAGTGTTTAAATAGAAATATATGAAATTAGTATGACATTGGATATGTAAATTTATATTTCATTTACATTTTATCGGTGCCACTATTTATAACCACCTATGGGAAAATCAATATCCCACCTTATGTAACTACTTATAACTACCTATGGGAAAATTAATATCACAATTCTATGATATTATTTCATAACTATAATTGCCTATGGGTAAATTAGGAACAAAAACTTTTATCATGCATTATCACATTACCTTTCCATTAGCCTAGATTTGAGAGCTTGCTTTTTCTGGGTCATATCTCACTACCTTTTGTGTTGGTAGGACTACAATAACTTGAGGTCATGTTAGGACTATGTAGGCATCATCAATTAATGTTGAGGTCAGCTTAGTCCCCCTCTTCCATGTGCTCTCACCATTTTATGAGAAAACTAAGACAATGTTATTTCCATTTTTATAGTGGTATCTTATCCATATTTGACGAGTTAAGATACCCCAAAAATTCAAAAAATATTCAAAATATTTCAAAAAAAAAAAAATTGTCTTATTTAAACCTAGTTAGTCATCCTTGATTTTCCCTATTGGGGAGATACATTGTTAGTTCCAATCCATTCCATTACCACTAGGGATGTGACCTTTCCTTTTTATGTATCCTTGCTTGGGGGCACCACCCATTTATCATTCCATTAGGACTTCACACATAGATATTGAGTTGGTTAATGATAGGATGCTTTCTATTGTTTTTACTTTCATGTTTTCTATGTGTTTGATTTTTTGTTTGTTTGTTTATTTGTTTGCCTATTTTTTATTTCATTGTTGTGCCTTGACATAGTCTATATGAATTCATTGGGTTATTCCTTGTGCATTACACTTGAGTTCATACATATTCATACATTAACATTGTCATCATGGTTTTTATCATTTATGAATTATTATCAATTATGAATTGGATAGGGAGATAGCCTTTATGTATATTTTGGCTAAGTTTTCATGGTGTTCTATCATGATGCATACCATCATGTGCTATCGTAAAACTCAACTCAATAAATATTATAATTAATGGATCCATAGAAATTCTCCTTGGTACCCTTGGTAAATCCTCCCAACTTCCTTGATGAAATCAACCCATTGACCATTCTAGTTGTATCGATGTTAATAAAGATGAGCATCTCTACATTGGTAGATAAAATAAAATCATTCACATCAATAAATTCCTTTATTCATCCAATCATCTCTTTCATCATCCCTTTGTGCATCCTCATGTGCCTATTTTTGTGTGGCTTCTTTAGTATTTAGACCATTGCATCTATGTTGGCTCTGGCTCATCTTTAATCTATGTGACAAGTTATATCCTTAAGTTATGATTGCCAATATACCCTATTAGGGTACAATAAAAAATAATTATTCAATCTAGGTAATCTTTATTATTATTATTAATACTTGTGGCTAAATCATTATTTTGACTCATCTGCCCTAATTGGGGCATATACTTGTGACACTGATTATAACTACCTTTTGGCAAATTAATCCTTCAACTTTTATTATTGATTATAACCACCATTGGGTAAATTATTACTTTTTAATAAATACATGAAAGCATTATCTTGATTGGATTAATCTCACCCATGGGTTAACTTCATTCTTTTCTTTTACTATTTTTGAGGGACTATTTATCAATCATATGTGTCAACCACTCCCTCAAGGGGGCATAATTCTAGGTTTCCCAAAACTGTTTAGATATTCTTCTTCAATCATTATCTTCTTTCATTCTTAATGGAATTTTTAATTATTTGGAAATACATTAATATTCCTATAGATTTCAATGCCTTCCAAAATAAGGTCAAACTATAAACACCTACAAATGGCCACAACAAGCCTCTGACTAAAATTTAGACTAGTTCCTACCAACTAATGCAAATTAAGCCTAGAAATCACTAAACATCTAAAATTTTCTTGTGCATCATTCATAAATGCTCAAAATAATTTTTATGCATCCCTAATTAGGTTATTCCATCATATACAATAATAACATCTCATGAATTCATCCCTAATCACCTTTTTGCATCAAAACTATCAATTTGGCCTATGGGCTTATTAAGTGGGGCACTTGCACACTTGATTAAATCTTGAAAGAGATAAAAGGATAATAAAAATAAATTAACAAATTAAACAGGATTAAATTCCTTTTTAAATTATCCATTTTTAATCAATGAATATCTAAAAAAGGAAATTTAAAAAATCCAAAATATCCCATCCTTTCATCATTGCATTTATGAGTTGTCAAGCTCTTTAAAAATGTCCTAAAATATCTAATTTTTATATCCATGCCTAATAATTATAAATTATAATTACTTGACAACTATTAAATCTATTAGATTTATTTTTGAATCACCTAGGTTTAGTTTGAACCAATTCCAAGCCTAAACTGAACCCTAACTCACCTTGGGTGAGAGTTAATTCCTAAGGCTATAAATACATAGCCATACCTCTTCATTTCTAAGATTGGATATTTTAGAGTTATTATATAGGATTTACTCCATATAAATCATGCTAAAAGTGTTATAATGGCAAAATATTAAGCTAGGCAACATCACAAGCCATGGTGCCAAGGAGATAAGGAGCCACACAACCTCTATTTCCAAAGATTTCTTAATGCACAAGTCGAGCATTCTATTTAAAAAATCCAATTAGAGATCCCAAGCAAGGTAAAAGAGTTATTTTATTTTATGTTTTTTTTTAATTTCATTTAGTGTTTGTTACTAAGCTCTGTCTGCTATCTAGGCTAGGAGTGTAAGTGTCAGTGTGTTTATTTGAGTTTTTATTTCTTGAACTAGCACTATACTAACCTCCCTTCTTGGATTCTTATGATCACACTTTCATCCTATGAATTTTCATAACTTATTCTAAATATTGATCCTTCTCTTCAAATAATATTATCCCTTTTAGTTGTGATCTAAAATTTACCTTCAAATAATTATACTTACCTATCTTCTACCTTCCCACTTTCTTCCATTTACTCAACTTTTCCATCTATCTTTGTACTCTCATCTACGACATATCTTATCTTGGGCCTGATCCTTTCCTTATCTTCATATTATATAGATTCTAATTCTCAACAATGATCTCCAATTCCTTCATGCCCTTCTACACTATTTAATTTACTTCTACTCATAACTATGTTAGGATTATTTTGTTTATTCCATCTTTTCTATTGTTGCAGGTCTCTTTCTAACTCCACAATTTACTTTTAATTTTGATTCTATGTGTTATAAATATTCTAGGTACATATTCAAGTTTCCTTTTCTCATTTCCTCATCATTCACTCCATAAATTCACAAATCCCCCTAATGTCTGAAGTAACTAATCCATGTTGCTATAGGTAGGCACCATGGCATTTTCTACAACCAACATTTCAACAAGAGTAGGTAGTTGATAAAAACATTTGCCTCTAATTCCTCTCACAAATACATCATTTGCAACCTTGAATGAAATATAACCTTTTAAAACAAATTCAATGATGTATTCATCAATAATAATTTTCACCCAATGATCTATCCCACGAGTCTAGTCAATGTCTAATATTCATAGGTTTTCTTGTCTCTCTTCTATCCAAGATAGAAACTTTGTCCTTCTCAGCCAAAAATAATAGTATTCTAATATTGATAACCACATAGATAGTAATTCATGAAATTTTAATTACAAAATTTTGTATATTTCACCATAAATATGCTCGTGAATAAATTTTTGTGCATAACTTCATATTATTCTTGCTTCTTATTTTGAAAATTTATGAATTTGTTCATTGAGACATATTACCAAGGCTATATGTTCTGATATCCATCACAACATGTTTTAATAATCCACACTCACCACACTAGTGTTAGAATAGGTTCATATAAAACCCATCAGAACATGATAATAGGGGATGACTATGCACAAAATAATATAAAAATAAATAAAATGAACTCACACATAAACTTTATATAAATAAAATAATGGTAAATAATATAATTATCATGATTCAAATATATAAACTACTCAATAAAAAGAATTTCATAGTAAACATATTACATTAACACAAGTCATATCCTAGATAAGGAACATAGAGAAACATAAAGGAAAACCATTTTTGAATCTCTATAACTATCTATAGAGTTCAAAACCATTTTTTAGTAAAAATGAGCAATTTATAGATATTTCCAAAGACTCCATCACTTCACATTCGAGAGGTATGCTACAATATAATAGAATAATCTTCACATTCAGAAGGCTTTTGTTGTACAAAGATAGTCTCATATAATAAAAAAGAATATACCGAATATAAAATGGGTTAAAACACACACTTGTCATAAAATTATACTCTATGATTTTGTAGCCTTGGTCTACTAATATTTGTTTGGAAGATAGGATTAGTCTATTTTCACTCCTACTTTTAAAGAAAGTTAGACATTTTCTTCTTCATAGGCATCAAAATAATCTATATCATCCATGAGGAGTTGTATAAAGAATACAAATATTAGGACAAAAATGGAAATAAACATTAGTGAGATTATGTTGATATAAATAAGTCAGGTTCACCTAATGTTTAAATTTTTTTGGAAAGGTGGGTTAAGGGTTAAGGGGATAGAGTAACCTATACACAAGGTTGAATAAAACTATTCTATAGTAGGCCAATTACTTACAAACTCATGTAAATGACTATTTTGAATTAAACTACCGAGATGTGATAAAAATATAAAGTACCAAACTCAAAAGAAGTCATATTTATTGTAATGCTAAGGAGAAATGATGGTTAGCTAGATTTAAAATGCCTAGGTGGATCTTAGTACTAAAAAGTTATAAGTGTTTAGGATAATAATTCTAAGGTAATTTTCAAATTTTAGAAAAGATGTTTCTAGATTTGTGGACACTACCATCGAACTTGAGATAATACCATCAATGTTAGTGTATGCCTTATAACACTACTATCTAATAAAAAATATACACTAGATTTTGATGTTATGGGTTTTATGTTACATTTGTACTAATTTTATTTATATTTGAAACACATGTTATATATCTACTTATGGATCAAACCCTAGCTCTTTAAATTTTCTCACCCTTAGGATTTGTTTTCCAAAAAATGGGTTAGTGTGCTAATGGTGTAAAGCTAATCCTAAATACTCTTTTGTCAATGAGTGTTGCTTACATAGCCAATACTCTAAGGAGGCACCTAAAATGATGTATTTATCTTGTATGTGTGGGTGTGTGTGTGAATAATGGTGTAATATGCTATAATTATATGCATGAAATGATATAGCTTGTAACTTGAAAAACACCCTTACAACTACATTCTCATCAGATTGTTAAGGTTTGAATGAGTCTAAGGTAGCTAATTTGGCATCCACAAACAAATTTAATGAGATAGAGACTTGAGAATTATTTGTTGTTCACTGCGAAGATCTTCATGAACAAGTGTCAATATACTAATGGATCAACTTGGATAATTTCAAGATAAGTTGATGGAATAGACACTTGCAAGGGAATGAGATTTGAAACTTGGACCTGATTTAATAATTTAAAGGTATCTCCAACTATAAATAAATTTGTACTTAATGAGATCAAAGTATTTCCAAATTAAAATTGATAAATTTGAAATAAATTGGACTACATTTAAAATAATTTAGAATTGATTTGTATGAAATTGATGATAATTTTTACTATAATTATAGTTTATAATCAATAAATACACATGAAATAATCATATGGTGAAGTTACATCCTTATAAATAATGGTTCATAGCTATTGGCATGGAATTTATGCTTTCTACCATGAATGTGATGATAGACATCTTTTTGATTCTCCAATCCTTTTAATCTTTCTAACTTCCATTTCTAGTATATCTACTTGACAACACAAGTCATTTTCAATTTTTGATTTGTAACACAATTTTTAGAATTATAATCAATGAACACCATGTTGGTAATTGAAAAATTGTCTTCTAATATCACTTTAGAAATAACCTCTTCTAATTTCTTATGCTTATATTGAAGGGCTTAGAATATAGTTTCCCCAAAACAAACATAAAATTTAAACTTGTGTAACCCATGGCTTAAAGGAGTAGTCTCAAATGATTGTCCTCTATCATTGACCAAATGCCAATGTGAGAAAAAGATTGCAGTGCCACCTTATCATTCATTTGTATATAATTTGATTTGTGAAAAATAAATAATAAGTCATCCAACCCCAAAATTAATATTTTTTTAGAAGTAATTTTTTAGCTCCTCCTTTGAAATGTCTGGGATTTGTTTAAAAATAAAGCAATCATTTATTAACAATATTATATTATAATAAATATAACATAGATATTTTATAAGAAAATGTTTTACATGTTGAATTTATCATTGATACAATTTTGATTTGCATTTCATATTATAACATACAAACACAATTCATTTCATTTGATTCATTTTTTAATTTTCATTTCCTTAAATATTATAAAGATTCATATAAACATATATAAAAATATATAAATGCTAAGTCACATGTAATTATACTCATTATACATGGATGTACCATTTCTATCACCAATTTTGTAACATACATATGCATATACATGTTTATAATGAATCCTTATAACTTGATCATAACTTGATCATATTATGAAGCAATCTAGTTTTGTCATAACTTGTTTCTCATAGACATTGATAGGAATTTAACATTGATCAATCAACATCTATACTCTTACATTAATGAAAGTATCAACTATTCTTATGCATACCAATACATATTTATATATTTATAGAGTCCATCACTTTAAAAAAATAGGATTTAATCATTCTAATCCAAAGTTCACTATCAGTAATTTCAAATGAATATACACCTATATTTTAAACCCATTCATATAGTTTCAATAAGACGCATCAAATTAAAAACTATTTAAATCAATAGAAATATAATTATTTCTAGAACAATATGCTTTATTCATTTCTTTCCTTATATTAAATAATTATTATATCTAGCATATGTGTGTGTGTGTGTGTGTATGTGCCATTTTTCATCAAAATATTCTTAATATGAAATCTATTCTTCGTCAAATTTCTCAAAATCACAATATTTATATCCATTCAAAGATATCATTTTTATATTGATAAAGATCATGGATACTCAACATCAAAATTTATTATACTTAAGACAAAATATAACACATATTGTGTTATTTTAAAATAGGTAAATTCAAAAATTAAATAAAATTTTAATGGGTAAATACAACCACATTCATGTTGACACAACATTAAAATGAACTCACACTTCCAAATCCCAAGCTGATGCAAGCCTATATTTTATTATCTTATACAATCTCCTATTTATAAAGAAAAGTTTAATTTTAATAGGTTTAAATAAATAAATTTAATTAATATATTAAAGTGTATGAAATTGTATAATTACACATTCATTGAAGGGGTTTTCAACATTTTTTTGCCTTTTTGTAGTTTGTACAAGTGTACTCTTTCGTTGAAACTTTGTTCTTTATTACCTATAGGATATCATATAATGTAGTAACTAAAAAATTTCATCATAAATTGATTTGATATTTGTATTTTAAAAATGTGTCTTATTTTAGAGTTTTACCTTGTGTTAATCTTGTAGAGGCAATAAACTGTAGAGTTATGTCATGGGTTATTATGTTGGAGACACAAAGTTGTAGAGTTGTGTTGTGAACTATTTAGATTGAGACATAAACAAACAAAAAAATATTTTGTTAGTATTATAAATAGTTTATAAATAAAAAATTATATAATTTTAAAAATATGCATGATCTTATCTTACCTTCTTCAACTTGCAATGTGTCATGTTCATTGATTTGCTTTTTCATTATTATTGTTTCTTTACTTGCATGCAATGCCAATAGTGATATGTAATGAAAAATTTCTATTTTTTTAGGTTTGAAAAATAAATAATACACACCAAAATATAGTTAAGATGTTATATTTGAAAAATAAAGCATGATTATAAAATAAATTAAAAATGTTATGCACCTAGTACTGATCGTAGTGGTTGTTGTTGTATTGGTGGATATGAATTTGTCAAATAATTTTGAAATTAAACATTAATAATTATTTTTTAAGTTTTTGTAATGCTAGATAAATTCCATTACAATTATGTACAAGGACACACCAATCTAGCTCTTATATATACCCCTAGAACATCACATGTATATAAATTTTTGAAAGTAGAGATAAGTTTCTCCCAAAAGAAGTTATCCATTTCATTTTTGAATGGCCTTCCTATTTTATGTGAACCACTAAATTGAAATGTTGGTACTTTACTGATGTCAATGTCTTCCTCTAGTTTACTTTTTTGTGAATGGAGGATGAAATATTCAAGATAAAAACTAGTGAAATCCTAAGAAAAATTAATACCTGTAATATGAGTCCAATTGAATCTATCACTATCTAGACCCCAAAGTATGACACCCATTTTTTTCATGTAATGGAAATCACCAAAACATAGATTTTTGAGAGAGTTCTGACTGCCATGAAAATGTTCAAGTTTGTGAATGATGAATACATTGAAATCCCCAACAATAAATTTATCAATCAATACCTAAATAAATAGGTGAAGATGTTCTTCCTCAAAATATTCAATGAGATTTAAAAAATCAATAATTATCAAATAAACGTTCACACTAACAATGAACATTGTACTGAAATCTTCTAAAATGGATGGCCAAAGATATGGGGGGCTATAATGGTAGTTGAATATTTTCATATCTATCCTAAAAAGATAACCTCCACCACTATATATATATATATATATATATATATATATATATATATTCTCAATATGCTTATTAAATTTGAAGACAATGCATCCTAACTTTTTTTATTTTTTGAAATACCTTCAATCAGGTCACACAAATCGTCAAATACTTTTTGTAGAAATTGTATAATTCTCCATTACCTCTTCATGTGTGATTATTTTTTCTATATATATATATATATATATATTCTCAATATTCTTATTAAATTTGAAGACAATGCATCCCAACTTTTTTTATTTTTTGAAATACCTTCAATCAGGACACACAAATTGTCAAATACTTTTTGTAGAAATTATATAATGATCCATTACCTCTTCATGTGTGATTATTTTTTCTACTGGGAGTGTCAAATCATGGTTGGTGAAATAATCTACAATTTTTGATAATATATTACCTTCCATCTTTACCTTTTTTCACTAAGTATCCATGTTGTTTTACCCAAGGGTTTTCAAGAAGGAAATAGACCCCTTTTCCAATTAATTTGAGAGTTTTATTTTGTTTGTCTAAAATCCCTTAAATATTTATAAATATTATTTTACCAATAATATTTAAATATTTTTTATTTAAACCAAGTAAAATACCACTTTCAAACAAATTAAATGCCTTATCAAAACAATCCCAAATAGGTTGTTCCATGAAAAGAAGACATTTTCTCTCCTACAGATGTTAAGCTAAACTATTCATTTGTATGAACAAGTGTGTGATCTTTGGTTAAAAATCTACCCAAGAATCAAAATGAGTGAAAGGAAAGCATAACAAGAAAACCAAAATTGATAGAATAAATTGTATTCTATTCAACAGAAATGCTATTACAAAGCCTTCACATGCTTCTCTATTTAAAATGAGAGCAAGAGGTGAGTATATATAGGATATACCACCTAAGAGACTAAAAATACATGAAATGTGGTATAAAATATTAAAAAAAACTTTAAAGTAAGCTTAAGTAAGTGTAAAAAGGTCTAAGTTATGGAACCAGTTAGGGGAATAACCTTTTTCACATTGGAAAGTGAGAAAAAGACCCTAAAAAGGTACCAAACATAAAGATAATTTTTTTACACTAACACCCCCCCTTAAGTGTAACTTGGTCGAAAAGCCTAAAAAAGCAAACAAGAATGGGTTCCGATAACTAGACCTAATAAGGTACCCATGTAGAATGTAAAAACCCCTCCAAAAAGAAGAGAATGAGAAAACCCAGTAGGAAAAAACTCCCCCATGAGAGGATGAGATGTAAAACATAAATAAATTATGGAAGGAGGTATCAACATGACCTCTAAAGTGGTACATCCATCATGAGTATACAATCAATAACCCCCTATGGAGGAGGAAATGTGAGACCATAAGTCCCCCCATAATGAAGTAACTCCTGTGCTAATGGTGAATGCCAAAAGATGCATTTTAAAGATGATCCAATGTTGAAAAACTATATTTATCCTTTTTGGAGGAAACAAATCCAATGGTCTATGTATAATAAAATTCCACTCTAATAAGTAATGTGATTAAAGAAGTCTCAAGATAATTGAGTTCTTTGGATGTTGCTCAAGTGTCACCATGTCGATGTTGAAGAATAAAAATTCAAAGCCAAGTGAAAACATATGTAGAATAGGATCCATACATGAAAAAGCCTCATGCAAAGATGTTTTCTCCAAATGATGCTCAATGATATCCTAGCCAATGTTGAATTGTGATTAATGCTGATGTGATGGATCAAGTACCATATAAAATTCAAGGATAGTAACCATAGATTTATGGTGCTCACCATGGGCAAGACAATTGAACCAAGAAGAATTTGGTACTACTATAGAAGGTGTTAATGACAACTGAGTTAAGACTATCAACTCATGAATATCTATAGAAAGTGTCACTGTAAAAGCAAATGTAGGCAAGGAAAGAACAAGAGAGTTTGAATGTGCCCTCAAATCATATAAAAAAGTAGAAGCTTCATAGAAGCTTTCATGAAAGAGGAAATGAATATCCTCAATGGTGTCCTCCAAATCTAAAAGATGGGGCTCACAAAAAAAAGATGCAATATCTTTCAAGTATTCATCCTAAGGAGCTATATTTGGAAGATCATGAATGCCCTACTACACTAAATCAATACAAATAGGAGAGGAAAGAGGGGGTGATGCCTCTAAAAACTGCTGAAACATATCCAAATTGATGTTAATGGGTGACAAACTTTGATCGATGTGATCATGAGTAATGCACAATTCATGTTCAGGAACTATGGATGTATAGTTTTCACCATCGATGAGAGAATTGAATACATGAAAATTAAATACATCTAAAAATGTGTTAATGATGATTGAGTTAAAATTTTTAACTCATGAATATCTGTAGAATTTATCACCATAAAATTTTGATCAATGTGATCAGGATAAATGCTCGAGTGAAGTTTAATAAATAGTGATTGAATCTTTGTTAGGACAAGGCCATGAGATTTTGGAGAATTGATGTTATTGGTAATAAAAAGCTACCTCCTTTCATGAATTTGAATAATTTCATAAATATCATCAAGTTTTCTATCAATGCAATCATCATAGGTATGTTGTTTACTTCCACAAAACTCACATTTGTGTTTCCAATTATTAGGAACCATGATTAGAAGTAGCAAAGAAATGACCTCAATAAGATTAACCCCTAAAAATCACTCAAAAAATAATCCCCCAAGTAAAAATGACATGGCACTTTATAATTTTGTGTGATTACAATGCCAGAGTTTTTTTTTTTTAGAGTTTTACGAAGTCTAGGATGGACCCCAAAATTGAAAGTATAGATAAATTATAGAATTATAACTTTAAATTAATACCAATATGTAGATATCAAAAAAATATGCACTTTAAAAAAAAAATTACCTCAATTTGAGGTCATATGTTAAAGTTACAAGCATTTGAAGGTCACAATACTGTGATTGTCTACCATATCTGATGATAAAACTACTTTTTTGGAAAACTAGGACAAGATGAGAAAAATATGATTATACCAATGCATATACCATGAGATTATACCCCAAATTAAAAAAATGTGCTAAAAAATGAGTCCATACAATCAAGATATGAGCCTTTAAAGTTGAATTGCAAATTCAAAAGCATGTAATGGTGAAGGGGTAAATATCAAAAAAAAATGTTGACATCAACATGATGTCATCTACAAAATTTAACATAACTATCACCAATTTTAGGATTAGTTCCAAATTTATTTTTTTCTAACTAAATTTAGGTATGACAAAATTTAGTAATGACTAAACTTGTTGCCAGAATTGATTAAACCACTAGATTTGGTGAAACTACCAAAAGAGCCACCAAATTTAGTGGGGGCAGCACTACCATATTTTTTTAAAAAAAATAGCAGTCAGTAAAACAATGATAATGTTTGATTACTTAATGAAATTTAGAAATTTAAAAAGTTTTGGAAAGTTGAGCGCAAGAGGTACAAAACCCAAAAACTATTTTGAGCATTTAATTATAGTTAGAAATATGTATGAAGAAGAAAGAATGTGTTATTTTTTATAAAAAATTTAAATCTAGATTCAAATGTCCAACTAGGAAGAAATAAGAGCTAGATCTATCTTATCATACACTCTAAATGAAATTAAAAACTTTTATTTGCTCTTGAAGGTTTAAAAAATATATTTTTATAAAAAAAACCTTAAAATTTGCTTCAAACCTCTTCAAATTTATGTAGAATCACTACAAAACTACCTATAGATGGAGCCTCTAAAGTTCAATTGGAAAAAAATTAAGAGAACTAATATATTTCTTGGATGATCAGATTATGATGGTGAGCTCCAAATTTGCTCCAAGATGCTTCAAAAATCACTTGTAACCAATAAACCGATAAACCCCGCCCCGCGCCCTGTGCACCCCCCCCGCGCCCCCCCCCCCGCCCAAAATATATATATATATATATATATATATATGGTATTTATTTCACAACTTTTTAATTCTCTAGATCATTCAAAGATGCAAGAGAAGAGCATACTCATTTTCTAATAAAAATAATAGATCGTTACTCCTGAATATCTTAAAAAGCTATCCTACAACTCGCAACTGCTTTAATACCATGTAAGATTTGGTTGAAAAGCCACCAAAAAATCAAAATTAATGAAAAGAAAGCATAGCAAGGAACCAAAACTGATAGAACAAACTATATTCTATTCAACAAGAATGCTAATACAAAGCTTTCACATGTTTATCTATTTAAAATGAGAGCAAGAGGTGAGTATATATAGGATATACCACCTAAGAGACTAAAAACACATGAAACATGAGATAAAAGATAAAAAACCTCAAAGTAAGCTTAAGTAAGTGTGAAAAGGTCTAAGTGATGGAACCAGTAAGGTAAATAACCCTTTTCACATTGGAAATTGAGAAAAGGACCCTAAAAAGCTATCAGACATGAAGAAAACTTGTTTACACTAACAAAGTGTCTATCTTGTTCATGTATTTCTTCCATATTTTTCCCCCTATTTCAATAATCTTCTAACCTATAAATTTTATAAGGTCACGTGTAGATCAAACTCTTTCTAAAAGTTAAGCCTTATAAATTGTTTCATTATATTGGTTACAATTTTGTGAACAATATAGAATGGAGTACAAGATTTTATAAATCTTACCCTTCCAACAATTTTTTTTCTCAATGATAGTGAATTGTATTCTTCCTCTAAAAAGAAATATCTATTGTGCTATAATTGTGTGTTGTCCATCTACAATTTTAAACCTTACGATTTTTTTCTCCATCATATCTGTTGACCAAATTTGACCATGTAGGTCAAATTGGGAATCCTATAGGTAAAATTTTGATTTTTAGATGTTTTACAGGTCTAACATTATGTCATAGGGTGTAATTTAGGTATTTTGATGTAATTTAATGTCATATTATCCTTGGTCATTAGTCATTTTAGTCCTTAGATCAATTTGAGTCATTTGAGAGTCATAAAATAAAATTTAATGACTTGTACAGACTCATTTAGAAATGTGAAGGTTAAAAAAGGTTGTCATGTGCCATGTGTCCCATTATGCCTTATTCAACTATTCATAACTAAAATATGGTAGGTTTCTCTAAAAAAGATTAGTTTTCTTAGAGAAAAGAGGAGTTTAAATGAGGTGTATGGAGTTTTATAGCATCCTATAGTTGATGACATTTTAGGTCTTAACAATCAAAAATGGTCTTTAAGTTTATACTTGGTATGGTCATAAAGAGAGGTTTTAGGAAAAATAATCCTAGTGGTATATTCTACACTTATTCAGCTTCCATTTGACATTTGATTATAGAGGAATGGTGTCACGTGCTTTATGAAGCATTCCTAAGAAGTTAGACTATCTAGTTTGCTTGCTAATCTGTGTACCTTATAGGCTCTAATTTATTTTGGATAATTCCATATAATTCACTTGATAATTTTATTTTTAGATGATTTTTAATCCATACTCAAATGTTCCCCATGCTTGGTTTATTTTTTCAAGGTGTTTGGATATGCAAATTGTCTCAAGTTGCAAGTGAATGCAAATATGTGTTATACGTAAGTTTTCACCATTTGAAGGATATTCATGTTTTGATAATGGTTAAAAAGTGTTGTGATATTTTAATTATAATTTTTTCAATTTCCTCTTAATCCAATCACCTTCCAATCTCATCCTCTAAGGAAACATTCCATGAGTTTGCATCCATAACTATCATACAGTCAGTCTGCTATATAACTGTCATATCAATCAACCAGGTGAAGTGTGTAAAGATATGAGACATATCTATGGATTTATGTTAGAGGTCATTAGATTTTTAACATATTATCATAGTATTATCAATCAAGGAATATTTTCACTTGTTAAAAGAATGGTTGTGATAGTCTACACATTAACCCACATAGTCATATTATAGAAAAATACACCTACGGGTGCTCTCATGGAGGATTCAACATTGAAAAGGAAGTGTAAGAGATTTTTTTGAGTCTGAATCATCCTAGGGTTTCATTTAAACACCATTTATGTGATATTAATTCACTATTTTAAGTATATTCCTTGGTACATGGACCAGTTCACATATACTACATGCATACCTTTCAAGGTGCACATACAGGTATATCATGATGACATCATGCTATTTTGAGAGCCTTAGTGGTGATTTAAATCTATTTTAGGTGTGAAAATTTAATTTTAAGATTTTTATATGGATATAAAACTCATAAAAGGTTAAAAAAATACAAATTATCCATATTCATACTTACTGCATGTACCTTTAAAATGTCCACCTGCTTATAGGTTCTACTAGAGAGATAAATGTAATTTCTAAGTGTGGAAGAAAGTTATGGAACTTTTGTTTGAATTAATAATGTGTTTTAAATCATGGAATACCCAATTTAAGATATAGGTTGGAAATTTTATTTGAAAATCACTTCCAAAGATAGTGATTGTAAGTTGAGAGACCATTTTCCCTAAAACAAGAAAATAGAGGTCTGGACCATTTGGTTGGTAGCATACAATAGGTCTATAAGGTATTTTTAGGCATCATATGGATTTTTATTATATACCTATCATATTAAAATATCTATAAAAATAATTAAGTGAAGAGGATTGTGGAAGATGGTTATTGGGGGGCCTCAAAGTTGTTATTGGAACACTAAACTCGTTCAATATTATCTATAGGATCTGAACCTAAAGGGCTCTTTTCAACCTAATGTTTCAATAAAAAAACATGATTCCATGATCAAGGTTATATTACATAAAATTAGTACCAATGGGAATAGATTCCATCAAGATGATTAGGTTAAATATTTTTTTGAGCCCTATATATATCTACATGTATCTCTTGCTTGGAAGTGGATGTACATTAGACTGCAAAATCTTATGAGTGCATAGTAGGAGTTCAAAAATAGAAAATTTTGAATATGGAGATGAATATAATATGAAATTTTATTACTAAAATCCTTATATTTTTCATATAGGCTAGATGACATAAGTTTGAGGGAGAAAGACACATATAGGACCCCACACAGTCAATTACAATTGATTGTGATAGGTAGAGAGTAAAGAGAGTGGGCTTATTGAGGTGGATATAGCTCAAACATGAAAAAAATAGGTCCAATCACTGAGAGATGATATTAAAAATATGAAATAATTTCATGCAATTTTTTAAAATCCTAATCCATCTAAAATCACCTATAGGTGTCCCCTTTAACGCAAAAAACATAGTTAGCAAAAGGAAACTAATGATTGGTCTTGATAACATTCCAACCTCAAGGTGTAAGATGACTAATAGATGGATGAAATGAGTTTTTTAAAATTTATAGTAAATATTATTTAACTTTACAAGGTATAATTCATGTAAATAACAACTAAAAGAGATTTAAACAATTAAGGCATAATTCACATGACAAACATTGCACATAGTTTTTCCTAATATGTCTGTTTTGGATTTTAATGATTTTGAAGGGTTAAATGATGTTATTAGAGGATTTTTTTGTATATAATGTCCTTAAAACTTTTAAAAACATCTCAAATATCTAAGTGGTTTGATATAATATGGGAAGAGCCCTCTATTTTATCTTAGATAAAGGGCACTTCCCTAGGTGTACAAGCTGGCAGTTTTGGAGAAGGGTGATAAATGTATGACTAGGAGATATTTTTATCTTTTTAGGATGTGTGGAAAGCTCAGGGACATACAAAAAAACATGAAAAATATCCTACATAAGGAGGAATCCCATCTTATAGGTCTAGACCTTCAAACTTGTAGGCAAGCCTACTAGGCATGAATAGGCCTAGATTTCAAATGATAGGTCATATTCATTTTTAACCTTATAAAATAATTATAATGAATTAAATAATTCATATGGGGACAAAATATATGTTTTTGAGCTATTTATATGAAAATTATGTCATGAAAAGGTTAATTTTAGACTTTAAGACAACTCAAGCTTGTGGAAAGTGGAGAAAAGGCTCGATAGACCAATTTTAAGTGCTCGCATATCCTTTGAGGATGTGCATGGAGGAAAATGGATTTTATGGAGGTTAATATGGTCCTTGAACATCATTATTGTGAGATTTTTTTAATTTCCAACATATCATCTTTATGAGAAAAGCTTGAGACTCGAAATTGCTTAAAACCCTTGCAAACCCTTAGTGAAGACCTGATGAAGGAAATTAAGATGGTAAGATAATCAAATGGAATATTTTTCCCATAACTATTATTTTATAAGGTATAATAATCATTAAATCTCCCTACCATTAAGATGAGTTTTACGAAATCTATATAAATAGGGTATAAATAAGATTTTCTTGACTATTTTATGTATTATGTAGGTTATAAGAGGTTTCAAGAGATTCCAATCACATGGAAGGGAATATTAAGACTTAAGATAAATCCCCATGTTAATTTAAATCATTATAAAAACTCCTAAGTGCCTCAACTAGCTGCTTCATCTTAGCCAGTCAAAATTGACATAGTGACCAAGCTAGTGAGAAGGGTGGAAAACTTCAAGTAAGCTAATTTTAAGGTGTTATTGATGCCTATAAGGACATGGAGGGTATTGAAAAGTGTCATACACTTATTTTTACTAATTTTCATGTAAAAATTATTCCTTTTTTAAGGACAAGTGTATAGGGCATATGAAAGAAGAGTTATTCTAACTGAAGATGTTGATAGCTCATTTTGGGAAGATTTCAAATGACTAGGAATTCAACCAATGCATGGAGAGGAATGTATTAAATAATTCCATATCATTCCAATCATCAGACTAATCCATAATAAATTTTTATATGTTCAAACATGGATAAATCATGAAGGCAATTTTCTAAATGAGAATGAGAACTTCTATACCACATTTCTAGAGTTTCATGACTTCAGGTGACACTTGTGCTTTCTGACCTTACATGGTTCACTTCACATATTATTTTGATGCATATGTAAGTCATTTTTTTTAGTTTTACAAGTTTCCTTGTGAACTTTGGACTTCTCTCTTCTCCTCTCTCTCTCTCTCTCTCTCAAGTTCTATAAGAACTACCCATTTTGGCCTTTGTAATCTAATACCACACCATGTATGGTAAATCCATATTAGTTTTGAAATTGTAACTACCTAAAACAATAAATTCAATCTAGTTTTAGTTCATATATCATCTTCTCAAAGTATGTGAATATATTTATAGTGAATGGTTAAGAGATATTCATCTATCCTTGCATTCTTTCAATCTTTCCATATTTGATGCAAGTGATTCCATGCCTAACAGGTCATATGAAGTGTTGTTAAGTATATGGATTTGTAATTAAGTGTAAAAATATTTTTTTAGTATCCTTAACTGATCTATGGTTCCATTTACCTTGGATAATCTTCATGTATGTCACCTTCATATTGAAATACTGATGTTAGTGCATTCTAGGACTCTTAGACTAGTGTTGTATGCCTTGTCTCTTTGCGATAGAGTATGATAGTCTTATGGTAAACATCTTGGTTCATCACCCCATATAACAAGTTTAATTTCATGCAAACTCTAACCCTTTTCCCCACAAAAAATTAGTTAGTATAGGTGAAATCATTTTATGACACATTTAGGGAGCTAGCCCTTAATTATAGAGATTCATATCATCAAATTGATTACCCACAGCAAGTGAGATGTTTCCATTGTGCCACTTAGATGAGGAGAGCTAAGACATCTAATCAAAGGGTGAAAATCCAAGTGAAAATAGTTTTTGGCACATTCAAAGGGATTCTTAGTCTAATAAATTGAATTTATTTGGGTATTGTCTTTCAACACATCAACCTTTGGAGGCATCTATCTAAACATTAATGGTGACTCTGAGATTACATCAGCTAGTCAAGTAGCACAAGTATTCCTTTTAAAGAGTGTTTATGATCATTCCTTGTGTTATTGATTCTTAATGAAGTTTAATGTTTGAATTTGGTGTTAATTATTATTTTAAACAAGTTGGTGCTATTTATCACTTTTATGGCACTCATTATTAGCCTTGGTATGATCCTTACCAACCTAGTGATGAGCCTGATACAACTCATAACAAGGATAGTAAGGATTATATTATATCTAGTAATATTAATATTAGAGAATAATATTATTATAATCAAAAATAAAATGAAGACTTGTGGCATCCTTATAACCCTTCATTTTCCTCTCCATATGGACATTATGTTTTTGGACAACCCTATGAGGAAGGCTACCAAAAAATCTATCAAGAAACATCTTTCTATTAGTCTTAATATGAGCTCTATCATTCATACCATGATGTATATTAGCCTTAAGAGTAATCAAATGAGTATTTTCATATGAATTTATATTATTCCATGGATTATACACAAAGATATTATTTTCAAGATATATCTCCTGATTACATAGATGCTAGTCCTTCTAATCAGTCTAAGAATTCACTTCCCTATGAGTTTACTACTACTTTTCTCTTTCCTAAATCCATTCATAACCATTATCCTACCCCTCACACTCTATATTAAATTTATAAATCTTAAACTTCACCTCATATTCCATCTCCTTCACATGAACCTACTCATCAACTTTCTAATACACCTCACATTTCATCTCCTTCACATGAGCCTATCCATCAACCTTCCACCTCACCCCTTATTAAGAAGGAGCATATCTTAAGAGAATTAAGTGAAAAAGAGAAAACTTAATTCATGTCTAATCAATAATATCTCATGAGTGACTATGATGAATAAATCACCATAGGGACTCCCCTTGGTGAAAAAAAGGACAATCCACAAGCTATTGCCTTCATTTTTGAGGGGATGTGTATCCATGAGGAATGTGGCCAAGACTTGAAGAGAGAGAGATATTTGAAGAAGACTTCATGTCTGATCATGAAGTTGTGGATGGCCATCTCAAGTATGAATTAGAGTGTACTATTGAGGATGAAGGTCAAGTTACTTTTCAAGAAGTGATAGTCCTAAGAGAGTCTCATGAGACCAAGGTAGATGAAATAGCTCTTGAAGATGAAATTCATGAGGAAGAAAATTTATTGTAGGAGTTAAATGTCATATGAAAGGAATTTGATAAGTTGGGTAAAGTTTTTTGTTTTCCAAAATATTACATATCTGATGACAAGTTTGCTAATGAGTCTAATAAACATGATCTTGAATTTTCAATCAAGCATAAGGATGAAGGTCATTTTGTTGTTCAAGAACCTACTATCATGAAGCCATTTAATGATATTAGTGTATAATAAGTTACAAACATGGATAATTACATCAAGGCAGATCTTATTGTACCTAAAAGATATTCAATAACTCCATCTAAAGTAAAACCACATTCAAGGATGTAGGAACATCATGAAGGAAAGCTTGGTTCTTCCAAACACAAGCACATTATGTCAAGGAGAAAAACAAGGCTAAGAGAACTGCCATGTTTCCAAACATGCACATTAAGGGACAAATACATGATAACATAGAAACTATTTAGATGAAATAAGAGTTCATTTCCATAGTCAACTTGTATGGAGCAGCTTGGTTTTTATTGAATGTCATGCCAATGAAGTTGGAAAATACCAAGAAGAAGATGAAGGCATCAATGCTAAAGGTTAAAAGGATACATGTATCACTAAATCATTCATGTCATGAATAAAGTAAGGTTTAAAACTTCCCCTTTGATCTAGGAGAGAGTTTTCATCTCAGGTTAGTTAGTGTTTGAGTCAGTTTATTTAGTTTGGTGTGTGTGTTCCATAAGTTCTCATGAGGCACAAGTGTGTTTTTGCTTAGTGTCTTGTCTTGTGTGTTATTTATTATTATTTTTCCTTGTGTTTTATTTGTTTTCAAAGTCAAGGTGTGTGTCAAACCTATGTTAATATGACTCCATAAGCCTAATGGATTGGTAAGGCTACTGATCTTTAGCATAACAGGCATGCTACCCCTATGAGTCACCAATTTATTGAGCAAATTTGACCTGTTAGGTTAAATTAGGACCCCTACAGGTAATTTTTTTTATTTTTATGTTTTATGGTTCTAAAATTATGTCATAAGGTGTATTTTAGGTATTTTGATGTAATTTAATGACCTATTAGCCTTGGTCATTAGTCATTTTAGTCCTTAGATCATTTTGAGTCATTTTTTAAGTCATAAAAGAGAATTTAATGACTTGTAAAAAATAATGTGGAAATTTTTAGGTTAAAAAGGTTTATTTAATGTGATATGTGTCCCATTATGATTTATTCAACTATTCCTAACTAAAAGGTGGTAGCTTTCTTGAAAAAAGGGTAGTTTTCTTAGAGAAAAGAGGAATTTTAATGAGGTGTATGGATTTGTATATAATCCTATATTTGATGACATTTTAGGAGAGTCCCTTGGTATTCCATTAAATCATTATAGTGATCATATTGATCATAATCTAAAAGAAGTGAAGAAAACTTCTTCTCTCTCCTTCCACTAGGCTTAGCAAGCAAAAATGGTCTTTAGGTTTGTACTTGGCATGGTCAGCAAGAGAGGTTTTAAGAAAAATAATCCTATGGGTGTATTATACACTTATTTAGACTTTATCTGATTTTTTTTGTATATGAATGGTATCATATGCTTTATGAACCATTCCTAATAAGTTAGACTATCTAGTTTGGTTTCTAATCTATTGACCCTATAGGTTTTGCTTTGTTTTAGACAAGTCCTTACAATTAACTTACTGATTTTGTTTCAAAATTATGTTTAATCCCTCATAAAATTATCTCCATGCTTATTTTATCATTTCAATGTGTTTGGATATGCAAATCATCTCAGGTTCCAAGTGAATGCACCATTCTATGTTACATGCAATGTTTTCACCATCTTAAGGATCTTCATGTTTTGATAATGGTTCCAAAGGGTTGTGATAGTTTCATTATCATGTTTAAAATTTCATATAAATCAAATCACCTTTAAATCTCATCCTTCAAGGAAACATTCCATGAGTTTTCAGCCATAACTATCATACAGTCAGTTTGCTCTATAACTGTCATATCAGTTAACCAAATGAAGTGTGCAAAGCTATGAGACACATATTTGAAGTTGTGTTTAGGTAAATAAATTTTAAAATAATTATAATTTTATGATAAATCATTCAATCCTTTCAATTATTATGATAATTACTATGACAATCTACACATTCACCTACACAGTCATATTACAGAAAAATACACCTACAGGTGCTCTCATAGAGGGTTCAACATTGAAAAGGAAGTGTAAGATAATTTTTTGAGTTTGAATAATCATAGGGTTTC
The DNA here is from genome assembly GCA_037957365.1 of Torreya grandis. Classification (NCBI taxonomy): domain Eukaryota; kingdom Viridiplantae; phylum Streptophyta; class Pinopsida; order Cupressales; family Taxaceae; genus Torreya; species Torreya grandis. The sequence goes on from JARHVA010001644.1 coordinate 1,145,113, forward strand.
ATTTAAAAACCATTTATGGGAGATTAATTTAATATTATAGGTAGATTCCTTAGTACATGGACCATTTCACATATACTACCTACATACCTTTCAAGGTGCACACACATGTATATCATGATGATGCCATGCTAGGATGAGAGCCTTAATGGTGATTTAAATCTATTTTAGTTATGAAGAGTGAATTTTTAGGTTTTGAGATGGATATAAAAATCATAAAAGGTCAAAACAATACAAAATTTCCATCCTCATACTTACTACCTGTACCTTGAAAATGTCCACCTACCTGTAGGTGCTAGTAGAGAGATGAAATGTCATTTTGAAGTGTGGAAGTAAGTGATGGAACTTTTGTTTGAATTCATAGTTTTTTTAATAACATGGAAGGCCCAATTTAATAGATAAGTTTTCAAATTAATTTGAAAATCACTTCCAAAGACAATGGCAATAGGTTTAGGGACCATTTTCCTTAAAACAAGAAAACAAAGGTTTGGGCCATTTGGTTGGTAGCATCAATAGGGATATAGAGAATTTAGAGTCATCCTAATGTATTTTTATTTTACACCTATAATAGGAGAAGAGACCTAAAAATAATTAATTAAAGAGGATTAGTGTATGATGGTTATTGGGGGGCTTCAAAGTTTCTATCAGAACACTAAACTACTTTAATATTATCTACAGAATCTGAACCTAAAGGGATATTTTTAACCTAATGTTGCAATACCATAACATGATTCCATGATCAAGGTTATATTACATTAAATTAGTACCAAAGGGAATATATACCATTAGGAAGAGTTGTTTAGTGATGTTTTTGAGCCCTATATGCATCTATAGGTATCTCTTGCCTATAAGTGGACGTACAGTAGACTGTAAAGCCCTACAAGTGAATAGTAGGAGATTTAACATAGAAAATTATGAATATAGAGAAGCATATCATCTATAATTATATTTTATATATATATATATATATATATGGTTATTATAGTATATATTACATAATTTTGAGAGAGAAAGACACCTATAAGACCCCACATAGTCAACTATAGTTGACTATGAGGGGCAGAGAGTAAAGAGAGTGGGATTCTTGAGGTGGATATAGATAAATAATTAAAAAAATAGGTAAAATAACTGAGATATGATATTATAAATTATAAAATAATTTCATGAAATTTTTTCAAATCTTAATCCATCTAAAATCACCTACAGGTGTCCCATCTAAGGTATAAAATACAATCAACAAAAGGAAACTGATGACGAGTCTTGATAACAATCCAACCTCAAGGTGTAATATGAATGAGAAATGGATGAAAGGAGTTTTGGAAAATTTATATAAAATATTATTAAATTTTACAAGTCATAATTCATGAAAAAACACCTATAGGAACTTTAAACAATAAAGGCACAACTCACATGACAAACCCTACACAATTTTTTCTAATAGGTATGTTTTGGATTTTAATGCTTTCTAAGGGTAAAATGATGTGACCAAAGGATAATTTTTTGTATATAATGTCCTAAAAACTTTTAAAATCATATATAAAATCTAATTGGTTTGATATAATATGGGAATTTCCCTATATTTTATCTCAAACAGAGGTCCCTTCCTTAGGTTCACAAGCTGGCAATTTTGGAGAAGAGTGATAAAAGGATGACTAGGAGATGTTTGGATATTGATATAAGGTTTGGGAAGATGAGGTACATATAAAACAACATGATAAATATCCCATAGAAGGAGTAATCCCATCTTGGAGGTCTAAACCCTCAAACTTGTAGGCAAGCCTATTAGGCATGAGTAGGCTTAGATTTTAAATGATAGGTCACTTTATTTATAGCATTAGGAAAGAATTATAGTGAATTGGAGAATGAACATGGGTGAAAAATATGTGTCTGAGCTATTGAGATGCAAAGGAAGCCATGAAAAGATTAATTTTGGGCTTTAAGATAGTGGAGAAAAGGCTTGATAGACCAACTTTAAGTGCTCACATTTCCTCTGAATATGTGCATGGAGGCCAATGTAGTTTAGGTAGGTTAATAGGGTCCTTAAAAATCATTATCATGATATTTTTTTATATTTCTAAGGTTTCATCTTTATGAATAAAGCATATGAGTGGAAACTACGTAAAACCTTTACAAACCCTTAGTCAAGACACGATGAAGGAAATGATAATGGTAAGATAAAAATGGAATAATATTAATATAATGATTATTGGAGAAGGTATAATACTCAGTTAGGCTCTATACCATCAGGATGAGTTGTATGGAGTATGTATAGACAGGGTACAAATAGGGTTTTCTTAACTATTTTATGCATTGTGTAGGTTACATGAGGTTTTAAGAGATGAAAATAAAATGAAAAGGAATATTAAGACTTAATATAACTCATAATTTAAATTTAATTCCTTATAAAAACTCCTAAGTTCCTTAGCTAGCTACTTCATCTTAGCTAGTTTTACAAACTAGTGAAAAGGGTGGAAAAAATTAAAGTAAGCTAATTTTAATGTATGCCTGATGTATATAAGGACATGGAGAGTATTTAAAAGTGTGATACACTCCATTTTATGAATTTTCATGGAAAATTTATGCCTTTTTGGAATCTAAGTGTATAGGGTGTATGAAAGAAGAGTTATTTTGATTGTAGATGGTGGTAGCTCATTTTGGGAAGTTTTCAAATGACTAGGACTGTAACCAATGCATTAAGAGGAATGTGTAAATTAATTCCATATAATTAAAATAATAATGCCTATACTTAATCAGTTTTGGGATGTTTAAATAGGGATAAATCATGAAGGCAATTTTCTAAGCCAGAATGAGAACTTCTATGCCACATTTCAAGAGTTTCATGACTTGGGGTGACACTTGTGCTTCCTAGCCTTACATGGTTCATTTAAAATACTATTATAATTCATATTTAACTCCTTTTATTAGTTTTAAAAGTGTCTTTTTTACCTTTGTACTTTTCTCTTTTCCTCTCTCTCTCAAGTTCTACAAGAACTAGCCATTTTGGCCTTTGTAATCTAGTACCACACCATTATGGTGAATCCCTACCATTTTTGACATTTTAATTGACTTATAAAATAAATTAAATCTATTTTTAGTTCATATATCATCTTTTAAAATTATTCAAAGAGATGTATAGTGAATGGTTAAGAGATATCCATCTATCCTTGCTTTCTCTCAATCCTTCCATGTTTGATGCAAGTGATTCCATGCCTAGCAAGTCATATGAAGATTTTTTAAGTATATGGATCTATAAGTAAGTGTAAAAATATTTTTTTAGTATCCTAAAATTATCTACGGTTCCACTTACCTTGGATAGTCTTCATGCATGTCACTTTCATATTGAAATATTGATGTTAATACATTCTAGGACTCTTAGACTAGTGTTATATGCCTTCTCTATTTGTGATAGAGTATGATAGCATTATGGTAAAAATATTTGTATATCACTCACTATAATAGGTTTAATCTCATGAAAAATCTAACCCTTTTTTCCAAAAATATTTATTTAGTATAGGTGAAAGCATTTCAAGACACATTGAGGGAGCTAGCCCTTAATTCTAGAGATTCATCTCACCAAATTGATTACCCACAACAAGCGAGATCTTTAAATTATGCCACATGGATGAAGAGAGCTGATACATCTCCTCAAAGGGCATAAATATAAGTGAAAAAAATATCTTCAAGGAATTCTTTTGATTGATAATACATTAAGGGTTATTTGGATAAAAAAGAATTAACAATGCATCCTTTATTGGAACCATTTTACAAATGAAAGAATCATATCATTGACCCATATTTAATTAAAAATTATTATTTTGATATCAGTATCCCAAATTCATAGAGCTCTATATGAATGTTTAAGGTGTAAATTTTAGATAAAATATACCATGTAGATAATTCATTCTGTGTCTGATCAGAAGTTTGTGTCAACAAAAGTGTATCAACCTTTTGTTCAATCTTATTTTTCTTCACTATCATGAGTAATTGTATAGCCTTTTTCAAATATTCATACAAATATGTTTCCCTTGCTTGTCTATTTTTCTTCAATGTTTTTTCTATCATGATTACATGGTATCTTAAATACATGTTTACATGGTGGAAAGTAGAATACATTGTTGCCCCTTGTTCATGTTTTTCTTTCAACATATTTTTTATTATAATGACAAAATTATCTCTATCTATCAAACCATATATTTCAAGGTTATTATAACTATTCAAATGAAACCCAAATGTTTCACAAGAAGGATAAAAATTTATATTTTGTTAATTCCATTTTATTAGGTGTAAATATATTGAAATTAGTTGTAGAATGATGGAGAGTTCCCTCTTCTCTATTCCATACTTCTATAGTTTGAATTGAAGGGAATATTGAAGTTCATTCTTATCATAGGAAAGGATTATTCCAATCTGAGAATATTCATTTCTAGATATAGTGATAAATAATTATATTTGCATGTATATTTGGTAGACTAAATAAGTTAAACTACCAATCATCAAGAGGAATTTTTCCACCACCATAAAATGGAAGATAGTGATGTGGATTTAATTTTGGTTTTGGTAGTTTAAATAGTACTATATCTGAATTATCTTAGAGTGAGGCCTTATTCTACCTTTTTAGTGTGGAAATTCCTTTCCCACCCAAAGACATTATATAAATCAATTGAAATGATTTAAATATTGATCTTTTATAAAATGTAAGTTGCACATTGCATCAGTTAAGAAATTGTTTATGATTAAGTAGTGATTAATTGTATATCAATAAATGTGAATTCTAAACTACAATACAAAATACATATTAAATCTTCATAATATATACACTAACTCTTACTTAAGCTAATAATGTATGACCAAACCAAAAAAAATTACATTTAGAGAGATGTAACAATCATTCAAAGGGGATGGCTTAAAAGTTGACTATACATTTCTAACATATCAAGCACTTGCCAATATAATCTAATGGGCAAAGGAATCCACAAAAAAATGTTTCAAAGCAAAAAGATGAATGGTAATTATGTTTATAGTATGTGTAAAAATTCCCATCAATAGGTACCTTAAAGCCCATCAACATGTACCTTCAAGGTATCTCCTAGGAGATAACTTTCAAACATGTATAAGAGCAAATTTTTCCTTCAAGGTATCTCCTAGGAGATACCTTCAAGTTAACCATGACATTATCACAAGTGTATTTAGAGGCCCTTGAATTAATATCTAAGGATACACCTCAAAGGGTGTTGTCATAAATTCAAAGGTATGTTGAATGTATCTCCCAATAGATACCTTCAACATGCACATGAGTAAAATTTTCCTTCACCTTAAAAACACTTATAAGTGATAGCATGTAGGGCCTTGTAATACTTGAAAGGGTAACTTCAAGGTGTCTTCTAGGAGATATGTTCAAGTTATACACAAAGGTATTTCAAGGCATTTTAAGGAATATTTTAGGGGATATATCCAAGGGTGTTGTCATATATTCAAGGGGACGTTGAAGGTATATCCTAAAAATGAATAATAATCGCAAATGCATTTTTTATGTAATATAAAACTAAGCTCCAGGGTGACTGATAGTGCATGTATAAAGTTACCATTATTGTGACTAGGATATATGACATCATATAAAATTTGCCATCATCAGGCCACTTATCCTTGTGTAAAACATGTTTTCATAGCATGACGTTAATTATTCCCCTAGGGCAAAATTTAAGGCTGAGGACATCAACATGTCCAAAAGCAGAACCCATTCCAGGTGAAGAAATGGATACTTGGGAAACCATAAATTCTATTTTAGAGGGACATCCAAATTTGAACCCCCATCCTAATCTTAGTGATAGGTATGGGGTTTTTATCCTTTGAGACAATAATTTTGTCAGTGATAAGCTAGGTTACACCATGGCACCCCGCATGACAATGTTGGCATGTTGTTGTCATTGGTGTCAAAAGGGTTCATAATGTAAATGGATAATGATCATTGATGTCAATATTGATATAAATAAGCATCTTATAAATATTTATGTCAAAATTAACTAAGGATAGATAGTAATATGTGATATCACAAGGTATATGAAAGAGTGTTGCCATGAGAGAAGAGTGTGGTCATGAGAGTTGTCATGAATTTTTTGATCATGGAAGGTATAGGTTATGTAAGAGTGTTTGAAGATAACTAATTTTTTAATAAGAATCATAGCGTATGAAGAGCTATGTGTAGAGGAATGTATGTGTATAGTAAGTCATAGTCATGACATGAAGAGTTTTAGGCTAAGCCATGTGACAAGAAGAATTTGAAGGAAAGAGATAATTTGAAGTCAAGAGAGAATTTTAAGGAAAATAATTTATTATGGTTTCATGAAATTCAAGGTTGATGTCAAGGTTGATGTCAAACGTGTTTAGGTACATGGAAGAGAGATGTCAAGTCATATGAATCTTGGCCATGTGGTTTTAGGTCTATATGAGGTTATGGAAGACTATTTCCATTATAAATATATTGGTGTAGTGATATGATTGTGTTGTGATGTATTATATCTAATTGTTTGATGTTTATTTAAGGTCATGACATGGAAGGAATAGGTCAAGATCTCAAGTGCATTAGAAGTTTGAGACTAGTCATGGCATGGTAGAGGTATGGTTTGGTGGAAAGATGAGGTGAATGAACTCAGTCATGTGAGAGTTTGAAGTTTGTGTGATCATGATAATAAGGTGTGGATGCACTTAGGAGTGTTTCAAAGTAAGTCTTTAAAGGTAGGTCCTTCAATCTTGGTCTATACATAGACCATTATTTAGCCTTAACTAAGCCTAATGAGGCATGAGGATCAGATTTCAAGGTGAATGTGTGAATTATATCATGTATATAGGTAATTTAAGTTGTTTAAGGATTGATCATGAAGTATGAGGTCATGGATTGAAGGAAAAGGCATAAAAAGTGGTTATGAGGTTTCTTGAGTACATAGAATGAAGACATGCAAACCTAAAAAGGACTTTCAAGTGTTAATTGTCATGTGTAACCTTTGAATGGGAATATGAGATGTTAAATATATATGGGGAAGGGTCATAGATAAGATATACAAAAATTTATTTTGGATTTTATGGGTAGTCCTTTATGAACAATCATTCACACTAAAACCTATGTTAAATGTCCTTAAAATCCTAATAAGGACCCAATGTAGAATATGTTGCTAAAATCAGCTTATAATGGATTTAAATTATCATGAAACCTATTGTATATTTTAGTGGACTCTCCCAGGCACTTCCAAGTGATATTGAGTTATCAATTGAGCATGAAGACATAATGAAGAATTTGCTATATTAGTCAAATGTTGACTTAGTCAAGAAAATAAAATAGATGGAAGAAGGAGATAGACTCATAATACATGACCATTAATGCTTATGGATAGGTTTTACCCTTTAAATATGATAAATTTATCTTCCAATCTATCTATTTGTAGACATAGTTAATGGTGTAAATAGTGTAAAACCTAGGTAATATTGAGGAGATGAATTGGAGTGTGTTTTCATGATAGAATGATGAAACTAAGTTCATGTATATGTTTTTCAATAATTTTGAGTCATTATAATGATTGGTATAAGTTTTTGAGGTAATTTAATATGTTTAAAATATTTCTCACAAGTTGACCTATCTAGTTCAGATAAGACAATGTGATATAAGGTCATGAGATTAGTATGAAATACCAATTATTTGATATTAGACGATATGTTTTTTTTATTTCTTTCTTTTTTTTTTTTTTTTATGTTGTTATAAATATTTTATATAATATTTTGAATTCATTAGGAGTATTTTAAAGTGTCTACATAATTTTTTTAGGTTTGAGTCACCATGATTGGTCTTTGAGGTAAACTGGTAGTTCTGAATGAGTGAGTTACAGAGATGTTCTTAAGCTGTTATATCCTAAATGGAAGTGTCTAATGCATTTATTATTGACCCTAAGGTCATGTAAATTGTTTTAATGTTATTTTTTTATCATGTTTGAGTGTATTAAGTGTGTTTGATACTGATTATTGAAAGGTATACTTTTTGGTGTACACAAGTCTAATAGGATTGAGTACTATTGAAGGGTTTCATGAAGTGGTTAGACCTAAAAGGTGGTATGGAGATTACAGGATGCCAGATAAGTTATTTTTGGATGTTTTATGAAATTATTTTTCCATGTATATAGGTTTAATTATTTTCAAGTGATCAAATGGTAACATGTTGATAAGAAGGCCTAATGCAATTAGGTCTCCATAGACCTAAAAGTGAAAATGAGGTCTAATTGAGTTATGATAGACCAAAAGGGACTCAATGTTTATTATATGTGCTAATACCTATTATATTTATGTACTAAGAGGTTAATGATGTGTGGCCAACCAAGTGGTATATGAACAAGAGATGAGTATGTATACAAGTCATTTTAGGCTTATTTAGAGAGCCAAGAGTAAATGAATGGATTGATAAATCAATGAGATTAAGGTGGTTGGTTAACATGTTTTAAACCATTAATAGAGATAAAATAATAATTTCATGATGATAATATAGGTCTTTTATAAATGAATATCAAGGAAACATGACTTATTTAGTCTTCAAGTGGGCTCATTGAGTAAAGAATCCTAGAGGTAGTTTTGAGAGAGATGAAGTGGAGTAGAGTTGAAGGAGTGATCATTTCCTATTAAGAGGTTATTAGAGTTAAATCAAAGATTTTTTAATGATTTTTTATATTGGATAGAGTAGATATATATTCGAGAGGAAGAAATAAGGTTGATTAATTGAGTTGGTGCTTGGTCAAAGAGGGAGTTGAAGCTTCCTTGTAGGTTGGTGCTTGTAGAATTGGTCTTGGTTGAGTGGGTGCTTGGTCAAGAGAGAGTTTGATCTAAATTATATATTGGTGCTTGAAAAAGTTTCCTTTGACTAAATTTTTGCTTAGTCATAGGGGGTTGTATCCTCTTAGCAAGTAGGTGCTTACTAAAGGCATGTGGGTGTTAGATAAATCTGGGGTTGGTGCTCTATGTTGGGTTACTAAATTTGATAAATTGTCTTATAAGATATTTTGTCCAATATTTTTTTTAGTCTATTTTATCCCCCATGAGTGTTTCTCACATATGTGATGTGTTACCTTATTTTATGCTCATGTAATTGGCTCCTAATACATTACTAAATAATTGTATTACTCTCTTAGTTCAAAAATGAGTGGATGCAATTAATTGAATGTTTTTTGAAGACTGATTCACCCTCCTTCTCAATAATTTTAATTCCAATAGTTGGTATCATATCTTGTTCCTTTCAATCAGGCCTATCAACTTGAAAGAGATTCTTGAAGCACAAACATTTGTAGTCTACAAGCACAAGGAGGTTTCTCAACCAATAAGGATCCTCTTTTCAATAGGACTAATTATGCATTTTGGAGAATCAAAATTAAGACCTATCTAATGTCCTTAGGTTATGAAATATGAAAATCTATTATTGATGGATTCATTCCACTTTCTTTGCTAGTAACTGATGTAGTAGGTAATAAGGTAAGTGAGAACAATTCTAAACCAATGAATTCCATTCTATGTGGTATTTCAAATATCAAATTTGTAAAGGTCATGCATTGTGATACAACCAAAAGAATTTGGAAAAACTTGTAGACCATTTATGAATAAGACACCAAAGTGAAGTTGGAAAATTTGTAGAGTCACCAAAGGTATTTTGAAATCCTAATAATTAATGAGGATGAAACCATTACATATTATCTTTTAAGAGTAGATAAAGTGGTAAATGCCATCAGAGTTCTAGTAGAGAAGTTGGAAGAATCAATAGTAGTACAAAAGGTATTGATATCCTTGACATCTAAGTTTGATTCAAAGGTGTCTATTTTGGAGGAGATCAAAGATATTAACATACTGTAGATGGATGAGATTCATCACATCTTGATTGACTATGAAATGAGAATAATTTATGGAAGATCTTACAAGAAGGAAGTTACATTCAAAGTTGAGAAAAAGTCATAAAGTAAGAAGGCCAAGGATGATGACATATACATTGATGATGACAAGATATAAACCATGTTTATTAGAAAAATCGAGAGAGGTCTAGGTAAGTGTAAGGGTAAGTTACCATTCAAATGATTTAACTATGATACGATCAGTCATTTTGACTCTAAATATCCTAACAAGGATAAGAATTATCATGATGAAGAACATGATGAACATCATGGTTATGATAAGAAGGTCTATAATCTTGATAAAATCAAGAAAAATTACAGGAAGTATGAAGGCAAAAAAGGGTCATTTAAAAACAGAAGAAGGTTCTATACCATTTAATATAATAGTTCATATGATGTAAGTGACATAAGTAGATATGCTAGTGATGATGACAGTAATGAGCATGATAAAAATGAAACCTTATTAATGGATACAAAAATAGACAACAAGGTTTTCTCAAAATGGAAAAGTCTTATAAATGATGAAGAAGAGGCTGAAGTGAAAATTAAGGCATAATTGGTGAGTGCTCTAGAGGAATCAAAGTGTACAAGAAAAAAATAATTAGAAATTAAGATCATTGATTAATATTTCTAAGGATCAAATCAATCTCTTTTAATAAATACTAAGCAACAAAAATAATGGACATGAAGAGATCATAAAATTGTTAAAAACTCATATTGAAATTCTCACTACAAGTCTTAATGCCAAGGAGGAAGAATGCATCGAGTTTGGAATAAAAATAGAGTCCTCGAAGGCAGAATTAGATGAGACAACATTCAATTTGAAGACACAATAGATATTTGAAAAGAGTACTAAAGTTCTTGGTGATATTTTGAGTATTCAAAGGCATCCACATGACAAAATAAGTCTTGGGTTCAAGAAAAACCAAAAGGAGAAAACAGAGAATCAAACCTCAAATACCTATACAAAACTCTCAAATCTAAGACTCAAAGTGATCATCAGTAAGTCAAGAATACCAACATGAAATTCAACATAAAGAGACCAATTAGGTAGCCCAATACAATGAGGTATTTCAATTCTTTCAATGGTTATTATTTTTCTTGTCATAACTTTGGTCATAGAGTAAATGATTGTAAAATGGTCTAAATGAATGAGTTATCATGGGAACATGTTAGAAGGAGTGATAAATCAAGATGTAAGTATAGAAATTTTGTTTGTTATAGTTGTCATAATATGGGACACAATGCAATATTTTATCCTAATGAAGTTACAAGGTCCTCAAGACTTAACAAGATATATGGATCTCATAGAGTGCATGAGAAGGGTCAAACATTGGTATACAAGGAAAATAAATTCAAAACTGATCATATTGAGCCCAAGAGTCAAAATGGGTTATTTTATAAGATAGAGGAATGATCAAAAGTGAATAATGTCAAGAACACTTATTATCTACATGTATTGATAAGACAATCAAAGAAAAGAAGAAGGATGATAAGGTGGATGATCCAAATGCTTTAGTCAAACTTGTTTGGATACTAAGGAGGAAATATTAGTCTCTTTATTTTAAGATAGATAAGAAGAGTGATTTAGAGATCTAGGAATCTCCCAAGCTCATGGAGTTTTGAGAGCCATATATAAAGGGGTGAATCCATTAGGCTTCATGGATACACTCTTTTATCAGTATAAGAATGAGGTTGTAGTAAAAGAAGGATTCATCTTGAGAGGATTATAGGTTTTATATGTTTCCAAGTATGAGTTATTATCTCTATATCTTGTATATGTGATAAGGTGAAATGAGTATTGGTTAGTATGGACATTAATTTTGGATATCAGTTCATGAGGAGTCATGGTATGGAATGCAAGTTTGAGAATAAGTGATGCACGAGAATCACCTACCAAATTGTAAATATTAGTCTATTTTTCATGTTTTGAGTCTTTATAAGGTGGTCAAGGTTATAAAAAGTCTGTAGGAGTAAATTATGTGTGCTAGTTCCTTGCAAAATTTTAATTTGGAAGGTATTAGCATTTTCCTACCAAAACCTTGGTTTGAAGTTTCAAATTATTTTTTGTGGTTTAGGAGATCTCAGTCTAGTTTAAAGAGATCTAAACTTTTTGGTTATGTGTTTAGGTTCAAATAAAATGTTGACAAATGCCCACATGACTCACATGATGAGTAGGTTAGTTATTTTTGCCTTTCCTCAACTTAAGGAGAGGAAGTTGAGGTTGTAAGAATCAGTTTTTGAAATAAAATAACTTACATTAAATTTTATATCCATAGTCATTCATTAAATGTATGAGAATGGAGATGTGGATTCGAAGGTGAAAATAAAATAAACCTCCTAGAATTCGAATAGACAATACTTTGTTTGAGGAAGGTTCTGTTAGTAGACTTTTACAAATTTTATATATGCAATATAATGAATGTGCAAATAGAGTAAATAAGAGAACTTAAATAAGGATGATCTTTTATTTTCTTACTATATACTGGTAAGAATATTTTAGTGTATTGTTGAATTTATTTATGCTCTAAGAAGTTTGTTTCTTAGTTTTGGATGAGGAATACAAAAATAATTATATACCCTATCTTAAGACTAAGTATTGTGGTTAAAAAACTAACTATGTAACTAATGTGAAGGAGAAGGTATCCTTAGTATATGTTTTCATATTATTTTTTGAGATCAAAAGGATGGATATGTGATCAGGAAGGATGAGTGAGCATTAACTTGATATCTATTAATACTATGTAATGTTTCCAATGACAAAGATTATATAATGTCCCATGTTATTGATATTTTGTTGAAAGAAGATTAAGTATGTATTTAAAAGGGAAGGATAAATTATGATTTGATTATGAGAAATGGAATTTTAAACACTATCACAATTCTTTATAATCTTCTATGCAATTTAATATATCTATCTTTCATTAATAGTGGATTAGGTTTGTGGATGACTACATTTCCATACTCAATCAAGCAACATTTAAAAAAAAGTTGAAAAAAGTTTTCCAAAATGAATTAAATTATTTATAAGAGGAATTAAGTGATGGTCAAGTGAGTGTGAGGCTAATACAAAGGTACTAAACCTTTCTAAGAATACCAATATTTCATTCTATTTTTTGTAGAAGAACACAATCTTATTAGCAGACACAATCAAGTTGTTTATTTTAGGAGAATGTGAAAAAAGGTATAGTTGAAAGGTTTTACAAGGTGAAAACATTGAATGGGAGTTTTATCAACCACAAAAATTGATTATAGTTGCATGAAACCTTCTATTAGGTTTAAAATTTAATAATCTACCCTCTCGGGTAACACAGTCTATTGTCAACCCTAAGACTAGGGTTTTGAGGAAATAAAGCATGTAATTAATGATTTAATTGATTTAAATACCTAATTATTTATCACAAGGTAGTGTTGAAGGTCTATTCTTGGATTATTAAAGTTTTAAATTGATAGGGTATAGAAATATATGGTTTTTAACTGTGTGTACATGAGTTACATAGGCCTAAATAGGGGTCAAGTAGGGAACAAGGTTGTGAAGGTGTTGGAGATGTTTATTAGTTTGATAAGTCATCTAATAAAAATTATTTGAGTGTATTTAAGAGGGTAGGTACCATAAAGGTAGAGATAACCAAGGATAGTTGCATTCCAAGTTAATATGTGTATAAGTGCAAACAAGGTTAATTGATAAAGTATAGTAGGAATGAATATGACTGAACGAAGTTTGTGTTCAAGAATGCATAAGTGGATTGCAAAGGACAGTGAGAGGTTAAAATTTTATACACCAAGACTCTAAGACATAGAAAATACAAGTTGTTTAATGTTAAGGAAAGCAATTTAGTTTATAAACTAAGACCAAGAACATAAAAAAGAGATCAAAGATAGTTTGGTATCAGAGTGGGAATATTTTATGGCCAGGTTTGTTTTGATGTTTGATATTCTTTGTTATTTTTACATATAATTGTGTTGAATATTGTTTGAATGTTGTTGTGAGATAACTAATAAGAATGTAGGAATAAGGTGAAGAGGTTGTAGGTATATGTGAAAGGAGAGGTAGAAGTATAAATAAGATAGGTGGCATGGCCCTTAGCCAAAAAGGCTTAAAGAAGAAAGAGATCTAGTGAGATATCAAGAGAGAGAGGATCATAGGTTATCTTGAGATAAATATAAGAGTCTTATAGGTAGTAAAAGATAATAATATTATTAGGTGAGGAAAAAATGAGAGTGAAAGACAAAGTGAATGGTCAAGAGGACAAGTTGGCAGACTTGTAAGAAAGAAGAATAGGTCTAGATTAGACCAAATAATTGATTAACATCTTAATTAAGATGAGGAGAGAGAGAAAAGAGTAAAAATGGAAATGTTGAGAAGATCTACCATGAAGAGATGGTGTATGAATACACCAAGAGGATTTATATGGAGAAATAGATAAGTGAGATAAGGTAATAAATAGATAAGATGATGATAAAGATAAAGTAGCTGAGATAGATTATCAACCCAAATATTGGATGGGTAATGAGGAAGAAGCCACTCAAGTGGCCAATAAAATAAAAAATAAAGAAAAGAAGAATTAAATAAAAGAGAGAGGAGAGAAATAAAAATAAGTTGTTATGAAAATAACTCGAGAGAAGTTACAACAGTACCATGTTTTATGATAGGTAAGAAGGAGGAAGATTGTAGCCAAGAAAGAATGGAAAAGAACCAAAAGGTACAAGATTTAAATTTTAATGTTATTTTTTATGAGTATTCTAATCTGAACATTGAGAAAGATGACTTGTATGCAATTAAATTGAGGCTAATGAATGTGTTGGTGGAAGGAAAATAAGGGACAACAACATATGATGAGGTGTTTGACATATGTGAAGGTGAAACAATAGAGAATGAAGAGGAAACATAAGTTGAAGTACTTGTTTAGATTAAATTGAAATAGGTTGAGGTGGTTTTTTTGATATAAATGGAAGATAAAGGTGGTGAGAATTAGCATACAATAGAATAAAAAGAGATATGTCAGCATATCATGGAAGAAACAGGTGATTTGAGTCTCATAAGAGACAAAGAGAACATCACGGTAGCTGAGTTGGAATTGAGAGAAATATTGAGTCAAGATGAAGAAGGAGAGTTGGAATCCAAAGATCAAGGAACCAAAGAAGAAAAAGATGAACTCTAAAAAATCAAGTAATAAGTGGTTTTGAATGACATGTTTGTTCTATGTGTAGGTTATTGGAAGAAAAGAAATAAGCAGTAGCTACCCATGAATAGATTGAAGAAGCAAAGCAAGAGGAAGAATAAGGGAGATGATAACAAAAGAGGATCCATAATAAGTAAGATCAAGCATCCAAGAGGAATGAGAGTATAAAATAGACCTTGGGATCTAGGTGGATGTGATCTTGGAATAAATATGTTGAAAATAACATCAAAGTCAAAGCATTATAACTTTCATGGGAAAGTTTTTTTCTTGCTCCATGGTATGATGATGTAGCAACGTCACCTACCAAATTGTAAATATATGTCTAGTTTTCATTATTTGAGTTTTTTTAAGGTTGTCAAGGTTATAATAAGTCTATATGAGTCAATTGTGTGAGCTAGTTCCTTGTAAAATTTGAATTTGGGAGGTATTGGCATTTTTCTGCCAAAACCTTGGTTTGAATTTTCAAATGATTTTGTGTAGTTTAGGAGATATCAATCTAGTTTAAAAAGATATAAAATTTTTGGTTATGTGTTTAGGTTCAAATAAAATGTTAAAAAACACCCAAATGAATCACATGATGAGTAGGTTAGTTTTTTTTTCTTTCCTCAACATAAGCAGAGGAAGTTGAGGTAGTTAGGATTAGTTTTTGAAATAAAAGAACTTCCACTAAATGTTGTATCTAGAGTCATTCATTAAATGTATGAGAATGGAGAGGTGGATTTTAAGGTGAAAACAAAATAAACCTCATATAAATTTAATATACAATACTTTATTTGAGGAAGGTTATGTTAGTATACTTTTGCAAATTTTGTATATGCAATATAATGAATGTGCAAATAGAGTAAAAAAGAGAATGTAAATAAGGACAAGATTTTATTTTATTAATATATATTGGTAAGAATATTACAGTGTATTTTTTAATATATTTATGTGCTAATAATTTTTTTCTTAATTCTAGATGAGCAATGTAAAGATAATTACATACCCTAAGACTAAGTACTGTGGTTAAGAAATTGACTTTGTAACCAACGTGCAGTAGAAGGTATCCTCAATATATGTTTTCATATTGTGTTGTGAGATAAAAAGGATGGATAGCTGAGTAGGAAGGATGAGTGAGCTTTAACTTTATATCTTTTAGTGCTATGTAAAGTTTTTAATGAAAAAGATTATATAATGTCCTATGTTATTGATATTTTATTGAAAGAATACTGAGCATGCATTTCTATGGGAAGGATAAATTATGAGTTGATGAAGAGAATTGGGCTTTTAAACACTATCACAATTCTTGATAATCTTCTATTAAATTGAATATATCTATGTTTCATTAATAGTGTATTAGGTTTGTGGATGATTGTGTTTCCATACTCAGTCAAGCAACATCCTTTAAAAAAAGGTTGAACAGATTTGTCCAAAATGAATTTCAACATTTGTAAAATGAAGTAAGTGATGGGAAAGTGAGTGTGAGGGAATAAAAAGGTACTAAACCTTTCCAATAACAACAATATTTCATTCTATCTTTTGTAGAATCACACAATCTAATTAATAGACATAGTTAAGTCATTTATTATAGGAAAACATGAACATAGGTATGGTTGAAAGGTTTTACAGGGTGTAACAGTTGAATGGGAGTTATAGCAACCACAAACATTGATTAAAATCACATGAAAACTTACATTAAGTTTTAAATTTAATTATATACCCTCTTAGGTAACACAATTTATTATCAACCCTGAGACTAGGGTTTTAAAGAAATAATGCAAGTAATTAATGATTTAACTGATGAAAATCCCTAATTCTTTGTCATGAGGTAGTGTTGAAGTTTTATTCTTAGAATTTGAAAGTTTGAAATTGACAAGGTATGGAAAGATATGGTTTTTAACTAAATGTGTGTGCATGAGTTACATAGGCCTAAATAGGGTTCAATAAGTGGGAGAAGTAATAAGAGTTGTTGGATAGATTTATGGTTTAAGGGGGAGGTCAAATAGAACCTATAGAGCATGTAATAAAGGACATGGATCTAATTAGAGAAAGTAAAAGGAATAGTGAGCTTTTTACCAAGTTTTTAATCACATGAACATAAAAAGGTGACAAAAATGTAAGTGTGTGCCAAGGCTATAAGAGTAAGTGAGTGAATAAGTCAAGGATTGCATATTTAGTATAGAAAAAGTTTGTGAACATAGAGAAAGAAATAAAACCAAAAGGTTAAGTGATTAAGGATAGATTTGGAGAGTCAATAATAAATCTAGATAAGTCAAAGGCAATACTATTTGGTATACATAGAAGTAATCTTAATTAAAGAGTTTCTCATTTTCATATATTTCATACTAATAGGAGAATCCCTCTACATCAGTAAGATTATTTCTAGAGACATATGTAAAATGGATTGATATGATATAATAATATGGTCATAGAGATAAGTTGAATGTTGTTTATATATTTGGAAGCATGATGAAATCCTATGTGGCTGATTGGTATATGAGAGGTAAGTAAAAGGTTGTTATATGTTTCTAACAATTGATACCCTAATTTGTGTTGAGAAGTGGTATTGGTATCAAGATACTTGAAGGATGTTGAGAATGGTTTGTGAGTCCCAATGAATCATATGATGAGAACAAGATATGAGGAAAAAGGGGTAAATAATCAGATGATTCATTATCTTCAAGAGAAGATAAGTAAATGGTCTATGTCAAATAGGGTATATAGAAAACATGAAGATAGGTTGAAGAATGTGGCTAAGATTGACAACATGATGGATGTTTGTGAAGTTGGAATAAAGAAATTAAGATGGATATTATCCATCTTTATGGAATTAATATTTGATGGCTTGAGTTATCAAGAGTTTGATTTATATCAGTCATATCAAGGACAAGGGGAGTGTTCTTATGTATCTGAATTCATTTGAAGAAGGTATGCATGGAGTTGAGCATGTTTGCATAATGATTTATAGACTCAATAAATGTTTAAGATCATGTTTTTTGAAAGAGGTGTGATCAGAAATGTTACATCATGAGGGATAAATTTGTATGTGTCTCTTTGTCATTAATGTCAACAGGGGGATAATGAGCAGATGGGAAAAGTACCATTTTAATGTGATTTCATTTTTTTATGTAGTGTACTTTCCATCAATGACAAACAAGGATTTTGTTGGCATGTTGATGTAAAAATGGTGAATCATGTAAATGGACAATGATCATTGATGTCAAGGTTGATATCAAGAAGCATCTTATGAAGATTGATGTCATAAGCAACTAAGGAAAGATAGAAGTATATGATATGATAAAGTTCATGAAAGAGTGTTACCATGAGAGAGAATAGTGTGATAATGAGAGTCCTCATGAATGGTATGATCACAAAAGGTACGGGTCAAGAGTGTTTGAAGATAACTAATGTCTTCATTGGAAGCATAGTGTATGAAGAGGTATGTGTAGAAGAATGTATTTGCATATTATAGCATAGTCATGACATGAAGAGTTTTAGGGTAGTCCATGTGACAAGATGAAATTGAAGGCAAGAGATAATTTAAAGGAAACTAATGTGTTATGGTTTCATGAAAGTCAAGGTTGATGTAAAAGGTGTTCAAGTACATGGAAAAGAGATATCAAGTCATATGAAGCTCAATCATGTGGTTTTAAGTCTATATGAGGTTATGGAAGACTATTGTCATAAAAAAGAGATTGGTGAAGTGATATGAATGTGTTGTGATGTCTTAGGTTTTCTTGTTTAATGTTTTGTTAAGGTCATGCCATGGAAAGAATAAGTTAAGGTGTCAAGTGTATTAGAATCTTGAGCCTAATAAATGCATAGTATAGGTATGAGTTAGTGGCATGATGAGGTGAGTGAATTCAGGCATGTGAGAGGTGGTGAAGGTTTTGTGAGCATGATAATAAGGGTATATTCACTCACGAGTGTTTAAAAGTTAGTTTTTGAAGGTAGGTCCTTTAGTCTTGGTCTGCACATAGACCATTCTTTAGCCCTGACTAATCCTAACTAGGTATGAGGATCATATTTCAAGGTGAATGTATGAAGGGGATAATGGATATAAGTAAGCATTTTTGTCTTAGTATTTATCATTAATTATGAGGTCATGATTTGTAGTAAAAGTCATAAAATGTGGTTTTGAGGTCTCTCAAGTGCATAGAATGAAGACATGCAAACCTGATAAGGACTTTTAGGTGTTATTTAGCATGTGTAACCTCTACATTGGAATATAAGATGTTAAGGATATATGGTGAAGGGCCCTCTCTAATATATAAAATCATTGGTTTTGGATTTAAGGGGCAAAACTTTATGAATAATTGTTAACACTAAAACCTATGTTGAACCTCCTTATAACAATAATATGGACCCGATGTATAAGATGTTGATAAAAATAGATTAGAATGGATTAAAATAATTATGAAAACTATTTTATTTTGTATTTTAATCTCTCAAGGATCTTTAGGTGGTATTGAGTTGTCAGGTAAATAAGAAGACCCAACAGAAAAGGGCTTATTTGTGAAGAATTTGATGTAGTAGTCAAAATTTCACTTGGTTAAGAAAATAAAATGAATGGAAGAAGGAGATAGATAATAAAAATACATTAAAATGAATGTTTATTTATATTTTCCACCATTAAAATATTCTAAACTATTCTTCCAAGTTAGCCAATCGTAGATAGACCTAATGGTGTAAATAGTGTAAAACCCAAGCAGTAGTGAGAAGATGAATTAGAGTGTGTTTTCATGACATAATGATGAAACCAAGTGCATGGATATGTTTTTAAATAATTCTAATTCATGTTAATTCTTGTTATAAGTTTTG